>CM065174.1:27129719-27597219 GCA_033026295.1 Channa striata | reverse complement strand
GAGACAAGCAGCCAGCTTTAATTGAGCTCTCACTTTCACCTTCCTGTCTGCTCCCCCAGCCGTTTCCACTGCTGGACACAAACCCAACGTACCACCACACGCCACACTCTGGCTTCACTCTACAGGATGTTACAGTAAGAAAAAGCTTGCAAATGACTGTATTACTGAAAGATCACACATCTGAGGTTGCACTTTTCAAAAAATCCAAACTCTTCTAGAAATGGGGCGTGCAGTTGGTTAAAGAAGCTGAAGAGGAGCAGATCAGAGTCTCGTTGTAGCTCTAGCTAACCTGCGTCCTCCTGAACGGAGTGACTGCATGACTTTCACCACATGTTTCGAGCCTGCCCATGTTCCTTCTGCTCCTCACTGGGCGGCTGTGCTGCAGCTGCACATGTACTGCGCTCCTGTGGCATCGGAGGCCAGGGACAAACCACCCACACTGTCGGTTCGACTGGAGGACTTCAACTCACCGACTGGCCGACACGGTGGAAAACACTATACAGCCAGTAACAATGCAAGTCATATTTGCTCACATCCATAAATCACGTGCTCTATTGGAACCTTTGCTAAAAGCTCACACGGAGGACATTACACGATTTTTTCACAACCTTGTCTGTGATGTTTTCACAGTTTTTTCTTTTTCATTTGCTACTTTTGTCCGAAACAAAAGGTTACTGGGACTCTCAGGACGCAGGGTGGTATTTCTGTATGTAAATGAACCTGCATGTGCATGAGCAGATGGATATAGAGCAGATTTATGAAGCTGCGCATGATAAACACTCATAATGTTCTTGCTCGTAAAAGACATACAGTTTTGATACATAAGGTTGCAGAGGTGCAGACAAGAAGCAGTGTCCCAAAATACAGAGCAGTTGTTCCACACAGGCAGAAGAGATGGACACAACCTGGATGCGTTGGGTCAAACACTGTGGGTGGGACAGACGATCTGGCCAGAGGAAGGAAATGTGCCGATATATCGACACACAGGGAATGAGCAGCAGGTGATGTCTAATGTTTTTCATCTAATCTAAGGCGGGTAGTGTGTCTCAAATTTCTACATAGCTTATTTAACACTTTGCAGCAGCAATAAGCTCATATTCCCCCAGTAATAAGTAGTTGAAGTGCTGAAGTGTTGCATGTGATGCTTTCTAATTAGGAATTAGTCTGTTTCATGTGAACAACTTAATAAACAAGCGAACCCAGGGTTAACTGGACCGAAATGTAAAGTTTAATTATGCAAGGGATTTAATCGTTTTAATATTGTCCTGCTCTGGGTGTTTGAGTGATCAGACAAATTAACGATGACATTTTCCTGGCCTTGGGAGCTGTATCATATTGATTTTTTAAATAAAGCTGATTGCAGACTGCATCTTTTTTTTTTTGTTGTTCATCAAATGCAACAGCCTATCAGCCCACAAGTGTAAATTCAAAACCTCTCATCAATCAAAATTTGACTCAGTGTGAAGCATCTTTATCGAGGTGGTTGGGGTTTTGTATGGCAAAAACAGTTCATGGACACAGAAAGAAAGAACTAAAAATAATGTTTTATTGGTTTCAGCAGGTGCAGAGCGCAGCAGGTTTTGTTTCCTCTAGTAACACCACCGTGGGATATTGAGGTATTCATAGCTCTGCTTTGCTTCTTGTTGTTCATTGTGTAACTATGGATTGAAAGAACGTATTAATTTGGCCACAAGTTGTGTTGTTTGATGGGAAAATATTCTGTCTTTGTGTTTGAACATGTGACACGCTGGAGGACAAAACGGATGTTGGGGAATCGCAGCCTACCTGTAATCCAACCCACCAGGTGTGTCCTTGAGCAAGACACCCAGCGCTACCTCCCCGAGCGCCAACCACGGCAGCTCACTGCTCCCCCCAGAGGGATGGTTAAATGACGAGGACAAATTTCACTGTAACCTGTACGTGCAAATGTATTTGTGCTCAGTGACGAAAAAAGGTTGTTTGTTTCTTTGTCTGTTGTAATTGATTAAAATCCAGCAAAAAGACCAGCGGCCACAAACCACACGATGGTACTGGGACGGTGAATAGGGGGGTTTGCAGGAGTGACCGAGACAAATGCGTTCGGAGCGTTCAGAACACGTGGAGTTTTCTTACACCACTATCAGCTGTTCAGGGACATCAGTGCGACCTGTTTACCTGTGTTATCTGTATATCTTTCGTTTGGATAAAAGGTCTTTTGAGTTGTTCGCATTTAGTGGAGATGGAAATGGAGAAAGAGAAATTAAATTTCACGATGAAAAAAATGTTTGTGGAAAAACCAAAAACTGCAAACACACAAACAGTTTGCCAGTAACTCGGAACGGAAAAAGTACAGCAGCACTGACCTACCGCTAAAAAGTAGAAACGCTGTCATTCCTTCTCCTGCAGCAAAAGGCCAGGGGACAATCAGAGTGGTCTTTCTCACCACGGGACAGAGACCAAATCGGCTGTAAAAGCCGCAGATGAGGGTCTGACTACCGTCAGGGGTGCAGGGCACGTTTCAAAACCACACGCCGATGGCCGACCATTGGCTTGGTGTGTCAAGTAAAACGAACGAGTAAGTCAATGTGCTGGGACTGACTCAGCAAAAAAAGGAAAAGGGAAAAATGAGCTCATAGCTTTTCTTGGGGTATTTTACTTTTTTAATTTTTTGTCATAATCATGTATATTCTGGGCTGATGGTAAAAACAACCTCTTGCAAATTTCTGTTTTACAGATTTGGCCGAGACAAACAGGTGACTGTGATTCTGAATGTGTTGTTGCTCTCTGTGGTGACCTGCTGACACAAACCCCGACAAAGAAGGGAAGTGGTCTGTGTCACTAGGGCCAGCGACGAGTTTGTGCCAAAAAGTGCTCGAGGCAGAGAGTCTTAGCTGGACTCAGAGCTGCTGTGAATGTGATCCTGGAACCACTGGTAAGCCACTTTATATAGCTCACAGCCTGAGACTTGAGACCTGAGATGACCCGGGTCAGCGCTCTGTCCTCCCCCAGCAAGCTGTGAGCCAGTTTACTGCTGGCTCTCCTGTAGGACGCATTTTGATACATGTTCTAATTTATTTTGCGAGATTGTGAAACATATCCCGTTGTGGACTGAAGTGCAAATGTCACACAGACAGAGCTGAGCTGCCCTTCGTCGCAACGCTGGCTCTTTGGTTTTGAACACTGAGGCTTTCAGACTCTGTCTCACACTCACCAAATGTGTTTCTTGACTTCATTAAATGGATCTAGTTCCTAACATGAGCAAGCAGCGGTGACATGGAAGCTTGAACTTTTCTCAGACGTGAGCAGCACGCGGGCGGCTGCTGCTCGTGGTTTCACAGATCCTGCAGTGAAACCAGCGTCTGTGTGATCAGCAACGTTCAAATTAAATATCATTCTATCTGGAGAAATTGTGTGCGGACGCAATCTCCCCTTTGTCAAACTGCAATTCTGTGTTATGGTCTTTGAGAGTAATTCCATCTGGACAAGATGCTGCCCAACAGTTTATTAAAACATGAGCAAAGGAAAAGTCAAGGGAAATTAAGTAACCTTGGAAGTGAACAAAAGCTTTTAGGAGGACGCTGGGTTGGTCGGTACAGTAGCTGCACCAGCCTCACAGACAGAAGTTGGAATGTGTCCCTCGACTAAAGCTGCAACCGGAGACTTAATTGATTTTTACTTTGGCATTAATGATGTCTAAGAAAACGCATCCACCTCATTATAAAATGACGCTTTGTTGATCCCTGGAGGGGGAAATGTTTTGGTGCAACAGCTGGACAAAAGTTACAGTCATTTAAGTACAAAAACATTTTTTCTCACGAGAAATAATCACAGCTTTTCAAACTCATCATTCTAGGTAAAAGGATTTCAAATCACAGCAACATATGTTTATTCATTCTGCCAATACACACTTGGATTTGAATGTTGAATAATCACGAGAACCTGAGAATAAAACTCTGTATGATCATTTAATGACCGCCTGTCCAAAACGCCGCCGGGACTTTAATGTCTGATCCACTTTATTGCATTAATGAACAGCTCCCATTTTGTACACGCGTGTGAACAAGGCAGCGAGTGATCCGGGGGTTTCGTCCCACTTCAGCAGGTCTCCGGCTCCGGACATTTCCACGCGTGGTCCCGCAGCTCCGAGCGGCTCTGTGAATGTGGGCGGGCCGCGGGACTCTGACGTCAGCGCTGTTTGTCGGTGACGCTGGAGGCGGGACCACAGACCGGACTGATCCCACGTGTGACGGAGCGCTGCATTCCCGGCTCGCGGACACTGTAGCTGCGCTCCTTCTGCCGACCTAGCGTCTGTCTGTCGGTCTGTCTGTGTGTGTGTGTCCGTAAGTCGCTGCCTGTCGCTGGCTCAGATATGGAAGGAGACGGGAGCCAAGCCACGTCTGGAAGCCCGAGCGATCCGCAGCACGACCCGGGGTAAGGTTCTCCGCGCCGCGTCCGTCCCCCGTGGTTCGGGTTTTCTGGAGAAACGGCGTGTTTGCAGCTCGCACAGCCTTCCGGGTTCGTCGGCTCACACTGACACACCGGGCCTGCCCCCCCCCCTTCCTGCAGGTTCCGAGATGTGGCGTTATTACGCGTTCGAGCAGGGCACGCGCCAAACTTGGTTCCGAAATCTGGGGCTTAAATTCTGCCGGAGCCGCTGGCGACAACGCGCGCGCTTAAAGCCGGCGGCCGGACTGTTTCACGCAGGTGCATCGGGTCACGGTGTCCGACGTTTAGCGGCACAAGATGCACCGATCGCAAACTGCCCGTTAGCACCTGACGTGACGTTGTCGCTCCCGGAGCCGAACCGGTCTGTAAAAGTTCAGCTGGGTCTTCGTCCGCCGAACCGAAAAGTGTGACCGTGGCAACAGTTAACGAGCCCAAGTTTGGATCCGTCGGGCATGTCGCTGAGCCAGGCAGCCAGCGGGCTTCGGCCGCCAGAGGTTCGAGTGCGAGCCGGTGCCGACGAGCCGCCGCGCTGCCTTCGTTCGTTCCCCGCCGGCTCCTCATCCGTCTCCTGCCACTCAACTAGTTCGCTCCACATCAAAATGGCCGATGTGAAAAGTGTCCTGACTTCTGTTGCTTCTTTTCTTGGCAGGAAAATGTTCATCGGTGGCCTCAGCTGGCAAACTTCACCAGGTAAACACCGCGTTCCCGCTCTGAGAGTGTGTGTGTGAGTGTGTGTGTGTGTGTGTGTGTGTGTGTGCGCGTCCTCCATTCGACCCCTGTGTGACACAGTGACATTGAGTGCTCACATCACACTCTCTTTACAGTGAGAGCTCTAACCTCTGTCTCTTGTTCCTTTACAGACAGCCTTAGAGATTATTTTAGTAAATTTGGGGAAATCAGAGAATGTATGGTGATGAGAGACCCGACGACCAAACGTTCCAGGTAAATGCACAGAAATAATCCCAGCAGTAGACAGTACGTGTCCCGGCACACAGCCGCTCACCTGTGCACTTGGCTGAAATGGTAACGGGTTTGACGTTGACCACGGAGCTGCAGCCGGTTCCCCTCATTTATTAGGGTGTAATGTCTTTAAAAAGGTCATTGTGTTTAAAATCTTAAGTGAAAAGCAATTTAAAGGTCATTTCAAATTGCTGCATTGTAGTGAAATTTAAAGGGATAACACCATTTTGCACATTGCTATTTAGGTCATAGGAATTAAGGAACTTGTTAAAATATTTGCGGACACAAGAACAGGCACATAAAAAGAAAGAAATGTATGTGCGGATAATGCAACCACATGTGCAGTAAAGTAGCTCATTGGGGCGTGAGAAAGATGTGACTTGAGTGCCAATGTTGTGTTTGAAAATGTCATATTTCTGCCTTTGTGTTGTCTCTCAACAGGGGCTTTGGCTTCATCACTTTCGCAGACGCTGCCAGCGTAGATAAAGTCTTAGCACAGCCGCACCACGAATTAGACTCTAAAATGGTACGTTCAGCTTCTTTTGTTTGTGTGTTGCATGAAGAACCCGTGACTGTGTCTGATGAGACTGTTCTGTTCACCTGATGGCAGCAGAGCAGAGGGCGGAACACGCACACGGATGTGGGGCTGTAATTTTACGGCTCATAGAACCAAAATTCTAACTAGGTATTGATTTAGTTTGTGCGATTAGTGTAATTTCCCTTTTTGGATTTACAATAAATCAGATCGCACAATGTGATACTTTGTTCTACTTTCCTCATATTTGCCTCCTCTGCACAGAGTTTCATCCCGATCACATTTAGTGACATTTTGTGATATAGGAAGACAGAACATTGAGGTGTGATAGCTGCCCCCCCCCGCATGGAGCATGTCTAGTGGAACACAGGAGAGTGGGGTAATTTGTATGAGCAGGGCTGGTTGAACAAAGTAGGTCAGCCTGGGTGACTGTTGAGGAAGCCTTTGACTGAGGCGGTAGCACAGGTACTGGAATAAGCACCGAGAGACAGACTGGAGCTGTAGTACAGTTGTGTCAAGTGAAGTGGGGAGCGAGCGGGAAACTGTGCACCCAGTGGTGCCAAAACCAGAGCTGACCCGGCAAAGTGAAAATCACAGGCTGGTGCACAGCGACCTTGACTTGGATGCGTTACTTTTAATGTAGCAGTTGATCAGCTGTTGGATTGGATATTTCTTCTGTTGTCTTGTTCTGTTTATGTTGGGTCTGACTCATCTCAGGATATTGAGTGAGAGGAAAACAGGTGTATTGGTGCAGCTTCAGCCGTAACGTGGATGTTGTCAGAAAAAGTTACCCTCCTCAAGAGCTATAGTGACTGAAAGACTGCGATAACAAGTAAAAGCGGTTGACCTCTTAGAAGTAGGGTGGGGAGTTCGGACATCTGGAGGGAGCTCGGACCACAGCCCCGGCTCGTTTGTGTTGAAAGGAGGCGGGTGAGCTGGTTCAACCATCAGCCTAGGATGCTCCCTGAGCGCCTACCTATGGTAGTTTTCCAGCCGTGTCCATCTAGGCGGAGACACAGAGATCCAGGACACACTGAAGATGTTAAACATCTCGATCTGTGATCTGGGAACGTTTTTGGATCTCCCAGAGGAGCTGGAGAACATGGCTGGAATGTCTGGACGACCTTGCTCAACCTGTTACTGCCGTGCCCAGAGTCTGGGTAAGAGAATGATGGATCTGCATTTTCAAATTATTTCTGATGATCGCTGCTGTCCCATGGCTACTGTAGAAGGTCCTGTGTCCTTGTTCTTCCTGTGCCTCCCACAGTCCAAAGACCTGCACGTTCTGTTAATGGTGACCTAAATTCCCTGTAGGTGTGAATGGTAGTCTGTCTGTGCTTGCCCTGAGGTAGACTACAGACTTGTCCAGGGTGGGCCCTGCCTCTCGCCTAATGATGGCTGGGATAGACTTCAGTCCCCCTGCGACACACAGATCAGCACGAAAATAACGTAACGAAAAGCTAAAAGTTGACCTCGTCGGCTTTACAATCTGCTCCACAATGACAACGTCCGTTCTTGCAAGCTTGATTCGGATAAGGAAACAGTCCCCCAAGAAACCCTTTTGCATGGAAAAAATGGGAGAAACTAATTGGAAGAGCTAATTGATAAATTCATTTCCTGTCCACGATATTGTAGACAAATGATTTTATCGTTGTATTTCAGCTCCGTGGGAAACGTGTCTCCCTCCTCCTGCTGCCTCAGGGATTTTACTGTGGTCTGTGTCCTGTGTCCTCCACTGTTCTCTGGGACAATGGGACATCACCTACTGCAACTGGAAAATGTTATCCTTTTAATATCTCAGTTATTGTCGCCCCCTCACCACCACATGTTAGTCATGGAAGGCTTTGCTTTTCAAAGGTGTGCTTTCGTGTCAGTTCCCTCTCTCCGTGTTGTCAGCCTACCGCGCTGCTCTGGTGACGTGTCACTGGCAGATTTTGGCTCCTCCATCCATCGTTAAATTTGTTGGAGTTGAGGGGTGAAGGACTGACCGAGGCTCAGTGCTGAAGGTGATTCTTGTTGATCGGTGTAAATGATGCTAAAGCCTTTACACATGCACACACACACACACACACCTAAAACCACTCTCAAGTTGATTTAAATTAAAAAAGGCACTTTTCCTGTTTGATGCAACACTTAAGTGATCTCTTTGATTGGGAGCTGGTCTGAATTTCAGAGAGGGCGGTGAGCAGCTGGACGTTGTTTGCTTAACGCCGTCGTTGTGGTATGTCAGTGTCTGACTCTGGTAACTCCAAGTGGTTGTTTGTCAGAGACACTGACTGGCTGACAGGAATGTATGTTGTCAATTTTGGAGTCCAGCAGTGGCCACGGAGGGAATGAGTTAGTAAAACTAAGGGCACTGGTCCACACATTTATTCTGAGGGAAACCGATGGTCCTAAACTAAACGACAAACCCTGTTCCCACAAAAGCTGGTGCAAAGTATGCAATGACCTGCACATCATTCAAAACATATCAATGCATCAACAATATTTTATATCTGCTCATTTTAAAATTGATCCCAACAACACTTTTTTTTTTTTTTAAAAGCTGAAAAGGCCAACCGGCAAGACTCAAAAGTCATGTAATGCTGTTAAAACCTTGTCAGACGTCTCAGTTATTGAGGTTAACTGGCAACCGATATAACGTTGGGTCCACTCTGTGAAGAGACTGTCTGTCTGCAAATAGTTTAAACAGTTGTATGTATTATGTAAAAGTGTTTACAATTGCAAAGTGCAAATTTGACCAGACCACAGATTTTGTTACTGCTGCGTTTAATTATTGTCCAGTATCCAACCTGCGTGTTCACAGGCCATGCAAACAGCGGGGAGCATGAGGTCTGGGGCACAATCACCAACGCAACCACCGTTTCTTCCAATGATCACGTATCCTGCAATGGGGCTGCATCAGTGTGCAGTAGTGTTCAGCGATAGCCACAACTGTTTTACAGTCACACTGTAAGTTTGACTTGCTGGTTGCAGCTCGAGCATGCGTTAATAGAAGCATGCTGGAAGAAGTAAATATGGCCGCTCAGATGAGTAGTACACCCCCTCTCCTGCCCCCCACAACATCCCTTTGTTTGATAAAGCATATCCATATTAGGAAAGCTCTGTTGTGAAGTTGTGAACTTTGCAAAAAGGTGTTAAAATATAAAATAAAATGACCTGATTATTAGGCTTTATGTGATAGACTGACACGAAGTGAAAGGAAAGTGATAAATAGATTTCAATATTTTTACAAATAAATTTCTGAAAAGTGGGCCGTGCCCCCTTTACTCTGACACCTCTAACTAAAATCCATGGGAACCAATTGTCTTCAGAAGTCACCTAATTAGTGAATAGAGTCGACCTGTGTGTAATTTGATCTCAGCATAAATCCAGCTGTTCTGTGAAGCCCCCAGAGGTTTGTTAGAGAACATCAGTGAACAAGGAGCATCGTGAAGTCCAAGGAACAAACCAGAAAGGTCAGGAATACAGTTGTGGAGAAGTTTAAAGCAGCGTTAGGTTATAAAAAAATATGCCAAGCTTTGAAGATCTCACAGAGCACGACTATCACTGCTCACATTGCATTTTAAAGAAATGCTTTTATTATAGGAGTCAGGTTAAACCGGTTCAAGTGTTGTGTCTCTGAGAATGATCACAAAGTAAGATCGTTAGATGAGTAAAATGAACATTTCCAACCCTTGTGTATGATGTGAGTGAAGTTCTCTCAGTTGATCTCTTCATGAATGGAATGATCGGACTGCTGCTCCTCAGCGAGCTGCTCATATGTTGCTACAAAGTGCGGTGCACATACGCATCCTTCATGCCGGTTAACACAACTAGTGCTGAGTTATGACAGAGAAGGTGAAGCTGTTAGTGTCAGCAGAGCAAACGCCTACACAGATCACAGGTGACTGCTCTGATTCCGCGCTCTGTTCATCGGCAACATTCGGCCTTCTTCCTTTGCTCTGTCTGCAGTCACAAGCTCTCAGGGGGGAACACACACACACACACACACACACACACACACACACACACACACACACACACACACACACACACACCAAGGGCTTTTTTTGTGCAAGGAAATGCAGCAGAGCCTTTCTCTGGGAGGCGGAGTGGATGAGGGCAGTGCAGTCGGCCGTATTATCAATGCCACGTTTGTTCTGTTCTGATGGACTGACTAACATGATCAGCTCTTGGCTCATTGCAGCTGCGCTGGCTTGTGTTTGCAGCGTACAGTACGTCTGCAGATTTCTCAGTTAGAAATAAAATCACAACCTGTACAAAAGAGCAGGTCTTTAAATGACATTTTCAAGAAAAGATGATACCATCACAAAGCATTTTTTCATTGTTGCCCACCCAGGCAACGTTCCCAGAGAGTTGAACCTTACCCCATCATCACAGCAGGCAAGGCAGGCAACTGCTCGGGACCCTGGGCCAGTCGGGCCCCCGAGGGCCGACAATAGTCAAACTATGTACAGCAGTGAGTGTGTGCAGCGTGTGCGGTGACACCAGCAGCCACAGAGCTGCCTGAGAGGAGCCGGACTGTCACGTAGTGCGTGACTGTCGTATTCTGGCAGAGAAAAACGAAGAACGGGAGAGTATAAGCCAGATGGTGGAGCAGTGGATTATAACACCGAAGGAATGAACGGTGAAGGGACAGATGAGTAGTTAACCTAGCTAACTCAGTTAGCGGAGCAGCCCAATGTGTTGTTAGCTTAGCCAGCAGGCTGCTAATAATCAGCTAACTCCGACTTTACTTTATCTTCAGAAAACTGATGAAAGCGTGTCCCACTACGCCAACTGTCAAGCTAGGTAATCAATGTTGGATGCAAACAAATGTTTACTGTAAATCACTGTAGTGTATTACTGGATGATATAGGCCTTTTCCACACTTCAGCATTCCTAAACCTAAAACGCCTGGAAACGAAAACGGGCTGAAAACGGGCTGCTTCACTTCCAGTCATGTAAAACAGCAGCTGTAATTTAATAAAAATGGCTGTTGTGGTGGAATTTCATGTTCAGTCTGTTTTGTCTGCTCTAATCTAAAGCTAGCACACTTAGCCTGTACGTTGAAGTTAGCAAGCTTGACACACTTTAAACTATCGATCATAACCGTAATTATGTTCACACATGTAAGGCAGCACATGACGTAACATTAAACATCCACAATCTGTGAGCAGGAGAGAGAAATATGTGATTAAAGTGTTGGTAATCTGTACACGGAGTCATTAAATTGGCTGTAATTACGTTTATAAAGGATGTCGCATGAACATATTCCGACATGTTCTTAAAAGTCCTGCTTTAGGAAAGTTTATCCTTGTAACTATATAAATAGTCATTTTATTCATCATCAGAGAAGTTGAACACAGTCCTGCGGTCCGTTGTTACTGTGTCTGCGTCTTGTACAGCGTAACGCGGAAACAGTGTTACGCGTTTGCTACGTACTTCCGTTTTTGGTATAAAGGGTCAATTGTTTTTTGATAGGACTTTTATGATGCATACAGTGTAGGATTGCCACTGGCCATCCTGACTCTTAAAATAAGTCAAAAATCTGCTTGTCTGGGATGCTGTTGTCATATGCAGCCATCGCAACTGAAATGTTTTATTTGTGCTAATTCCAATCCAAAACAGATTTGAAATAAAAAACCAGTCACTGCATTCTATTTTGATTTATATTTGACAGTTTCAAACCTTATTTGGAAATAGACCATGTATGATTAAAAAATGACATACAAAGGTGTCATTTACTTTAAAAAAGAAATAAAAGTTTGTCACTAACATGGCTGACATGTTGTTTTTTTTATAAAAACTCCTTGACTATTGTTAGTTCTGATTATGAAAAAAACATTTACATTAGGTAAATGTTATTGTACTGGGTTTAGGGTTTCGTTTGCATCCCACATACAGTGTTAGTGTTTGTAGGATCCGCACTGACTATTGCTTAGCACATATATATTTGTTATAGAGTAATTTGTGTCCTTGGAATAAATACTCAGTACTTACAGTACTTACTCAGTACCTTTTGTACTGAAAAATTGGTTTTGGTAAGTACTGTACAAAGTTGAAATCCATAATAACTGTAATTCACAGCAAAATCACTTTAACGAATATTCAATTTGAGATGAACAGTATAAACACAAACGTTGCATAATTTTTCATTTCGGTGCATGTAAATTCAGTTTATCCAGGATAATTGAGCAAGGTGAAATTAAATCCCTCCATTTCTGAAACTGCTTCAGATGTGAGGTCACCGTGACCCTGACCACCACAATCTAATCAGTTGATCCATGAGTGCAAGTTTGGTGAAAGCCACATCCAAAATCGAATTAGTTCACCTTTAAATCCAAGTGGACGTTGTGTCAAATTTAAAGAAATTATTATAAAGCGCTGCAGAAATAACGCTTTCACGTGAAAAGACATGCAGACAACCCAAAAATATGCTACAATACTTTCGACCCTCGTTGTCATTGGCACACAGGCTGTATGTAAAATGGGCTTTATGTTATGATTTCTAAATAATTTGCTTTCATGTGAGCAGGGTAGTTAGTGCACCGTCACCAGTGAATTCTGTACAGAACCTGTCAGTAGAATGTTTTTGTCAAAGAGTGAGCTTACGAGCGATGTTTCACGAACACGTACACTTAAATACAGTGGACACAGCGAAGGGAGCGTCATTTTTCATGACCTCGACTCTGCTGGAAGGCTGAAAATGGAGATTCATTGTTGAGCAACAGACGCTCGACAATATAAATTCTGTGCTGCCAGTTATTCTTTTTTGTGCTGCGAAAGACTTTTGTTTCCATGAGTTCAACGAGCAGCGAAAACACCACGTTAATTAGCTCTTTGTGTGTGTAATTTGTAAATCATTGCGGCTGTATTGACCCCCTCTGCCTTCCTCCCCCTCCACACATACTTAAGAAGAGATTAGATGTGATGTGGAATGGTCCTGTGATTGGGCAGAGGTAAATTGCTAGTAGCTGTAGATGTTATTAGCCATCTTTAATGGAAACAGCGATTAACTAAATGGAGAGGTGGGGAAAAGCATATACACACACACACACACACACACGATTATGTCTTTTCCAAGTTGCGAGGACACTCTGTGACATAATTCATTTCATAACCACTCACCCAAACCTCCACAATTAAATGACTAACCCCAGTCTTAACCTGACCCTTATACAGACCCAATCATAAAACCAGGTTTGTATCTCTGAACTGTTCTTTAAACTTTAGAAGTCTTGACAAAATGCCTTGACAGTCTTGGTTTCGACATAAAGACATGTACAATACACACACACACACAAAGTGCCAGCAGCACTTTGGATGCAGGGAATCTGTTTTTCATTAATTCCTTAAAAGAAAAAAGCTTACGCAGAAATGTAGCTTTTATTTTGAAAAACCTACAGCTCTCTGTAGCTAGTGAAATCTGTTTGAGCCTGTGGTACCCCAACTTTCCCCGTGCTGTGTTACTAAACCAGTGTGTTTCCACTGCGACACTCATTCTCTCTCATGTGTACATGCATCTGGGTTTCTAATAGGCTTTTTGCCACAATCCAGGCAAAGTAACAGCCGACAGGCCGGATGAAAGGACGTATCATTAGACATAATGATAATTTGACTTATTGTTAAATTTACCCACTTTTGCTCTGCCTGTCATCAGTCAGGGTCCCCGAGAGTCCTATGAAAAAGCAGAGGAAGAAGCTGTTGACCACTCCATATTGGAAGTGAACTATTCTTTTTCAAGTCCCTTTTCTCGGACAGTTTAAAAATGATCAGTTCCAGCTCCAGTCAGTCCTGTGCTGGTTCTACACCACAGATGGGGATCTGTACTGTGGAACTGCTGTAGACTAGATCATCAGTTGTGAGTTATGCTTATAAAGAGGTTTCGATGAATTGACATTAATGCTGTTGGTAATCAGTTCAACTCCAGAACACACTGCAGAATATTACCTTGGTTTGGCTTCACTGCCTTGAGCTCAAGTCTTTTTCTGCACTAAGCATTCGGAAGCTTGTTCTTTGAATCTCGGTCCCTCTTCAGGCACTTTGGCGTTGATTCCTCGCCGTTGATTGGTCATTGGTCGGGTGAAAATATCATCTGATGCCGATGCCCTAGGGTTCCCATCATCTTTGATGCTGAGTGACCCGTTTGAAAATGGGCAGAGCACTTCTGAGCACTTCTCTCAGTTGGTGCTTGGTCACCACGGTGAGCTTGCAGAGCATAAGCACTTGTTTGCGCCCAGCTTTAATTCAGCAAACTGCATGAACCAAATGAACTCCTGCCTCAGGGATGGCCCACAAACCTAGATAATAAAAAACCAGTTAGAGAATAAATATTTATTGTATTGTTTCAAGCAACGGAATCATTTCCTTATCATGTGTGTGGCATATTGTAAAAACAAAAAAAGTATCTTTTGAGTCATGGTGGCAGCTATAAGCTGCCATAGCCTACATTGTTACTGTTAGGAGAGACAGCTACTGTCAAGTATCAGTGGGTGTCGCCTGCCCTCCAGCAAGCAGTGAGGGGGCAGTGACGAGTCAATTATTACTTGACAGGCCACAATATCTCACAAGAAGATGTGGCAGTAGGAAAGTACGAGAGACACAAAGGTGAGGTTTTGTCTCGCGTTAAAACAGTAAAATAGGCCGTGCATTCACGGGAATGTCTGGGCTTGGAGGGTAATCTGATTACTGGCTTCTTGTGCGTTTCCAGAACCCGTGTTACATTCTGTTTCTCGTCTGTGTGTTGTGATTGAAGGGCAGCATCAGTGTGGAAGGTCAAAGCCTGTACTGCACTACTATACATATTTACACACGGGGGCGGGCTGGTTTACCGTCTTATTAGTCCGTCTCTCTTCCTTGCTGTGGTGTGTGTTTTATGTTCAGCATCTTGATGCTTTTTCTACCAGGACGCTCTGCTTTGTTGGGACTTAAATCCTTAAGATTTCTGAGAAAACAAACAAAGAGTATTTATTGACCCATTTCCAGTAGTTGATGGTCTCACATCTGCTGATTGCTTCTGTCTAATATAGTAGATGTTAGTCTTACTAGCCAAAGTTCCAGTGCAAGATTTGTGGATGCGGCTCAGTTGGTAGAGCAGTTGTCCTTGGACCAGACACTGAACCCCCTAATTTGTGGTGCTATGAATGTAGCAGCTTTCCATGACTACTCCCCCATAAGGATAAATAAAGTATGTCCAAACCAAATGAAAAAATGTGGGGCGGTCAGTCCTCTGAGCTCACGGTTTGTTTGGCCACTCAACAGATACAACAGTTGTTCTTCTTTGGTGTTTCTGGCAAAGTCACTGCTCAAGGTGTGTTTCCTGCTCCCAGTGGTTGATGCAGCCTGGTTTCACTTTGGACTCCTGGACCCTTTGTAGCAGGATGTTTCTACTGTCTGGCCTGTATTTACTTTCCAGTATTTGAGATGTCTGTTCATTTAACTCATTGTTGTGTTCATTCCCTTCTGCAGATTGATCCTAAAGTTGCCTTTCCTAGACGTGCACAGCCCAAGGTAAGACCACTTTTCTCTCTCATAATTTGCCGTCGTGTGTTATCAGGGTGATCATGTGATTTGATTGCATCCATTCCAGACATGTGACTCGATCGATCGATTGATTGATTTTGTATACACAGGTGTGTCGTATCATGGGCTATAGTGAGGGTTGTTGGTGTTAATGTTGTGACGGACAGCGGTCAGTGTGTGAAAAATGTTAACCGTGATCGACAGGAATCAGATCATACAGTTCTTCACAGCTTGCTACGTAAGGGGCTGCATAGCTGCAGTGACCAAGTTTAAAGCCACCACGTGGTGTTAATGCTGTACTCCATATATATACAAATCATCTCATTTCCTTCATTTGAAACACAGGAGTAATTTAGATGTGTCTTGTACGCGAGTTCGCTGGCTTTCATTTTTCTGCAAAGCTGCTGTGTGGCTGACTTGCTTTCTATCACACTTTGCTGTTTGGGCTTTAGGAGTAACCTGGAAGAGCTGGGGCACTCAGCCAGACAACACACTTTCTTTAAGGTGGGATGTTACTGTAGAGTTGACTACTACCAAGGGACATGTTTCCTGCAATGCTCTGTTGTTTTTTTGTCTGCTTGAAATATTTCTGCTTAAGTCAAGGTGGCAGTTTGTGCATTTCAGTGACTGCTACGACAGCGAGGAAGCCTGGAAACACCGAACGGTTTCATATTCAGTACAACATGCATAAACAGCGCTACCGTGTTTGGCGGATTTCAACAAAGCTTTGATATTTTGTGGCTGTGTGAACTGTGCTGGGTGGGGAGAGAGGGGAGCATTTGCATTCATTATGTGAATATACATGAAATTGACTCAAGGACATCCACAACAATAAAGGGGAGCTGCAGACAGCTAGGTTGTGCAGCCAGCGTCTGTGAAGGAGCTGCGAGCTGCAGAGCGGTGCACAGTGGAGGATGGCTGAAGGTTAAACAGGACCTGGAGTTGTTTTGCGGACGTACTACTTAAGGGCAAACTCATTAGTGCGGAAAACAAGCATTTTTACCCCTGCCTCGTCAGTGGATGTGTTGCAGCACTGATGGCAGAGCCATTGTACCCGCTCAGACTACACAGCTGCATTTTCAGCCATGCCTGTTATGTGTGTGTCACCGATCTGATTTATTGGAAACCACGTTGCTGTCCCCACAGCGTGCGTGTCCACTCGAGTCAGCTGCCTGCTTCAGGTCGACTGTCCTGCATTTTACACACTGGAGCTGCTGCTGCTGCTGTCGTGTTGACAAGCTGCTAATGCTAGTGCTCACTGGGGCTCTGGATAGACGATTTTACTAATTGCTACAATGGCGTTTTCCAAAAATCTGAATAATAAACTGATGAATCATATTCAAGCAATAACTTTAGTGCTAGTATTTTTATTCTGTGTGGCAGAAAGAAATTGCAGCAAGGAGAGGTTGAAGACCTGCTGGTGTCCTCCACAGCCAGGCTGTAGAGTGCAGCTTTCTGCTGCAGAGGAGAGGGAAAATTAGAGTGTTTGAATGTGAAAGCTCCTTTGGTCAAACTGGTGAGGGACTTAGTTTTGACAGGACTTCCGTCTGTAGCTTAAATCCAATTTGTTTGTGGGTCTGCGACTTTTGTCACATTTTGAACATTCGAACGTGAGAACCCGACTGTAATAAGCTGCTCAAAAGCAGAAATGTTCTGTGTTTTTAAGCAGAGAGCGTTCTTAAAACTGCTGCGCTGAGAAACCAGGACTGTCTATTTAAACAAAGGAAAACCAAACCAAGTGTCTCCAAAATGACTGAATAGCGGATAGGATCTTAAAATTGAATTGAATGTTGATAAGAAATTAGTTTTATTGCCCTTTTTGACATCTTTAATGAATTGTTTATTCTTTGTAATATGCCATAATTGGCCTGAGATAGTGACGTGTGTTTAGTCAAGGTGATCCAGACCACCGATTCGACCGGAGTATTTGTCTGAGTGGATAACTGGGGCTAACGCACGAGTGTGTAATTGGAATGATGGGAGGTTTGCCCAGATACCTGGAAATGTTGTACTCTAACAAACAAGGCCTACTGCCTTGAACACAACTGTGGTTCATTCGGGTAGGAGAGGATTTTCAAAATGTAACAGGAGGTTGGGAATGTGCCAAAAAGGATGCCTGTAATTAGATGAAAAACACAAGTTTATGGCGATATGTGTATCAGTCACATCTGGCTGAAGCCTGATCACTTATTTAGGTCCTGATACCGCTGGGTTGGATTAAATTTGTGCTTCCCTAAGGAGATTCTCCCTTATTCTTCAGATAGAAAAATGTAACTCCAGTAATGCGCCTAATGTGATATTGGTGAAATGTGAAATGTCAGATCCCTCTGCACAATGACTGGTCACTCAAGAAAGTTACGAATACGTTTTATTGATGCCTTTTGGGCTATGAACAGCTTTGTTTGTCACTGACTCTTCAAGCCAAATATTTGTGGGAGATGAGAAATCTCTTCTGCCTGTACCAGATACAACCTTAGAACGAATCCGATCCTGCAGACCAACAGATGTGTGAAACTACACAGTGAGCCCTCAGCTGAAAATCAAAGACGAAGCAGCTACGGTCTGTCATTATATAATTGTTGTTATAATGATTAAGACAGAAGATTGTAGCATTCTGTTAAAAAAATGCCATCTGGCTTCACCAAACAGATGAAAATTTGCCTTCCTGTTGTTTCATGGTAAAATGAAAGCTACAAACCGAAACAGGTGCAGAGTGTGTTTGTTTTGTGTGTTTCAGCGTTCGAACTGCAGATCCTGATGAGTGCTCATCACGCAGCGTGACTCACTTGTCTTGGGAGCGAAGGCATTTTGGTGAAAGCAACAGTAATATAAGCTCGACTTCACAGTTGCCTGTAGCTGGTAAAAATAACCGTCACTGGAGTAATAAAAGGGAGTTTGCGTGTTGGCGTGTAGCGCGAGTCGTCTTCAGTCCTGTACCGCTTCCCAAAGACACGTCCTGCTTCACTGCTTCACTGATCTCAGAGCTGCTGCACAGGCGCACTGTGGTTACCACTGTTGGAGCAGCACCCAGCAGGGCAACACAAGAGCGAATGGAAGGAGGCGCTGGGATCAGCCCACTGGTACCCTTTCACTGAGTGACATTAATGAGGAGAGTAGTTGAACAAATGGGCTCAAACAAAGACAGGGCCCTTTTTTCCCCGGGTCGAAACCTATGTGTGTGGTGTATTTCCTTTCGGCGGAGTGGAAGGTTTAGCTCCTGTCGTGGTGCTTGTTTCGCCCACACGTCATCATGTGCCGCTTCAAACGGGTCGAGCAGACATACCCGTAAAAATCGCCTTTTGGATCTTTTGTCGAGAAGCTGATGGACTTTTAATTAACAATGTTACGGACAAAGAGTGAGTTTAACGCTCACGGCTTTACGGCGTCGGAATAAACGTGTGTATATAAATCATTTCCAGTGTACATTAAAAACAGCGCTGGACACATTGCACAGATTGTCACACAGTCAACCAACTATCACACATTCCTCGTTTATGAGTTTACACCTGAATGAGTGAAGTGTGGGCAGCGAGAGGCGGGGTCCATCCGGTGTCAGGGCCAGAACATACACAGACATTCACACATCAGCTAACCTAACACGCGTGTCTTTGGACTGTGCAAAGATGCTGGAGCACCTGCAGGAACCCCACACAAGCAAACTCTGGACAGCAGCATGGGCTGGCCCCCCAGCATAAGCTGCGGTTTTGATTTGGCATAAAATAATGTGCCAACACACCATGTTTTTGCCATGGGTTGTTGCAGTGGAACTGGCAGAACGGTGCTTCATCGTTTGACACCTATTCCTGGGCTATGCCAATTTAACGACCTGTAGCTGGTCTGTGGCTCGTGGCATTTTTCCGGCGACATCTCACGGGCTCGTGTTTCCTCTTAATGCTTTGTAATCCAGCGGTGTTCAGCATTTTTGGAGATATGACAAGCAGGAGCTCACGAGGCGTTGTGTGACTTCCTGATTCGGTTTATAAAGGGAATTATTCCTGACAGTATCTCGCTGGAGAACCAGCTTTCATTAGTGTGAACTGTGGTCATTTTAAAATAATAAACAGATTCATTGTTATGGGCCAGTGATCAAGATAAGAAAAGGTCTAAATCAGCTGCCACCTCTCTTAATCAGCTGGCTTTCACTGGCTTCAGGTCAGTGCTGGGGTGTTTTTAGCAGCACGGTCACCTGTTATAAAAAGACCAACTGACTCAGCAGCTCGTTCACCAGTAATCGAGGTGGAAAACTGCGGGTTTGCTCCTACAGGTCTTTCCTACATCTCCCCGTAACCCCTCCGTCTCTCCCTCAACACTTCCTCTTTTTGAACGGCCTCTGTTTGGAGAAAACTCTGCTGCCGCTGCTGCTGCTCCCCGGCTCTTGCACTCTTGGCTGCCGCTGAGGGCAGAGCTGTCTGATTGGTCCAGAGCAGCATGTGACATAGACATCCGCTGTCTGTCAAGACCTCCCGCTCGCCCCCCCACCCTCTCATTCTCTCTCTCCCAGTCTGCCTCCACCTCTCTTGCTCTCATAGTTGCAGACTCACTTTCTCTCTGGCTGGCTGTCTAGTTTGCTGCAGCTTTCCTGCTGCATGATAAATCTGATGCTAAATTTAGATGCCGTTTTCCTCCAGCAGTGAGGGATTACTGGCAGAGCGGGAGGGAGAATGACAAGGGAGAGGGAGATGCAGCGGCAGGCTGGCTCGCTCACTCTGCCACTAACAGCTCCCAGCCTAGTTTTGCTTTGTCTCTGTGTTAGTGGTGCCTTTGTCAGATATTTTACTGTCAGCCCGAACATTACCTTTAGTCCACCTCATAATTTTGATTCCTTTTTTCATTAACTAGGCCTGGATATTTTGATTTTGTCTTGTTTAAAGAAAAACCTTCAATATTTCAAGTGTCTTTTAGTTGACCCCCCCAATCAAATACAGTTTCTAGCCATTATTTGAAGACAAATTGTTGTGAATCTGTGGATAGAATTTTATTAGGCTATAATTAAAATAAATTGCCATTTACTTGAGTCAAGTACATGGTAATAAGGTCACTAAGGTCAAAATGCAGTGGTCAAGTCCTTTGGCAGAACACCTTCATCAAAATTGCACTTTAAGGTATTTAGATGATATATCAGAGTGTAACAACAACAGTTTTATGTCCTGCTGTGTCTGCTGGTGTTTTATCACTAATCACAATAATTTCAGTGACTTCTACCCAATGTTGAGCTTTGAGGGCTAATAACTATTTTGGTCACACTTCAGAAAAGGGCTTTCATTTATGGTTCAGATTAAAACAAATATGAAAATAAAATAACCAAATCCCAGTTTAAAATGTTAGGACTCAAGTGGCTTTACTCTGCTTCTCATTTACCCATTCACACACACACACCGATGGCGGAGTCGCTCTGTAGCTGGTCAAATAGGCGGGGGCTCAGCGTCTTGCTCAAGGACACTTTGACCCATGGCCGCAGGAGCCGAGTATCAAACCAGCCACCGTAGGATTGGTGGATGAGCACACTACTCACTGTTTCACCGGTTTACCAGTAATAGTCTCAGGTGTTTGAGGTATCATCATTCACACGTCACAGGCATGATACTCTGCCACTCCACTCGACCCAACGCTACCTTTGGTGGTACCAAGTACTTCGTTTTCTGATTGCTGTATATTAGTGTCAGTGTAGCTGGTTGTCATAGTGATGCCACATGAAACGTGTGACATAATTTATAACGCATTGTTTATCAGAGTATTTTATGAGTTTTTATTTAGTTTTTCATTATTTACCTCATTTGCCTTGTTGTCTGTCACATTAATATAACATCTGTAGTCTGGATTGTGCACGTTATATCTCAGCCATTTGATCTGAAACCAGTATTATATTTTGCAGCATAAAATATTGACGCGGCATTAACATGATAAGGTACATACAGGCAGGAGTGTTTTCCCACACTTTTATTACTTATAAATAACTGGAGCCTAAACCAAAACACTGTGAATCTGAAGGAATAATTTTAACATGAAAATAGTAATTGCTTAAAACCATTTGCTTATTTTTCATGCTTACAGAAATAAATGATGAATGGCAAACCGTCCCTTAGGTTTCGCACAAACTGGTGCAGAGATGCCTGGAGGTGGTGCCTGTGTTGAATGGTTATTCAGAGTAAATATAGTGAAATACCAACAGCCAACTGGTAAAATTCTATATAATTTTTATAAAAAATATATTTTTAATATAGTATTTTTTAAATATAATAATACATTATTTTAATATAATATCCCATACTTAATGGATGTCACCTCTAAAATTTCGGGGTTTTTTATTTTGGTGGAGTTGACACACAGTAGATCACATTTTGTAAAGCTGCTGCACATTTCTTCTTCTACTTGGGCAAAGTTGTGAGTCTATAAGGATCATATTTGTATATTCATAATGCTTTTAATGTTAAAAAGTATGTTTTATTTCAATGGAGCTCCATCTTGGGACTTTTGTGGCATTTTAATACAAAATAGGGAACATGTTCAGACAGCAGAGATGAGTCTTTAAGTCAGCGGACTGTGTGTGTGTCGTTTGGAGGGACGGAGATGCAATTTTTAGTCTGGCTTGCGCAGCACTGCTGTCATAATCATTGTCTCAGCTGATTTGCTGCACATATTTGAAATCACAGGTTTTCAGTTTTTTGGCAGACGGAGGAGAGCTAGTCGTTTCAAGTCAAGATCCATGTGAAGTCACATTTTGCTGGTGTGAAAGTGTGTTTGGACCAAAAACTTATGTCAGATGACCAGCTGGTATTATTGTTTGACCTTAGCTCACGTGGAACCTCGATGGGGATGATACCAAAGAAGTAGCACGTACTATCCACAGCCGTCGACTGATGGAAAACCACAAAAGACGAGCGGAGCTGGGTCGAGCCGAACAGTGCAAAAGTGCCATTATATATTCGATGCAGAGCGATTGCTGCCCCTATTATGCTTCACAGTGGAGTGGTTTTAGCAGGTGATGAGCGACGGCCAGTGGGTCTCCTGTGTCCACACTCCGCTGATGGAGTGTCGCTGGGATGGTCACTCTTCAACAGTATGTTTGCTTGGAAAAGCATCTTTCCCGTGAGACGGCTGTTTCCAAGAATTTCTGCCACTCCTTTTTCACAGTTGTACATACTGTGCGTGAACAATAATAGCACTTGGCATTAGTCATTTGATTATTTCAAAAGGCCCCCAGAATCAAGCATCACCAAAGATAAGGCAGCAAAAAAGGATGCAACTGAAGAACTGTTTATTACAAAGCACCAGGGGCCTCAATTTGGAACATGTGTGGGATCCACAACAAAGGTTTACATGCACACAGGAAAAAAAATCACATATTTATAAGACTGTGTTTATGCACACCTCCACACTAAGTTCCCGCCAGAAATCACAATCGACTTGACAACGGAGCTTTTTGGTGAGACTCGCATTCCACCCGAAACACTCCATCAGCAACCCATCACCACAACTGAGCAGAACAGAGCTGGTAAGCACTAACTTTAAGAAGCAAATCACAGCTCTAAAATGAAAATAGTGTTTCATAATTGGCTTGTTCACATTAGTTAATTTTGAGCGTTTGAGCCAAATTCACAGTTTCAAAAAAGCGAAAGTCCGTGTGAATTTTCCTTATGTGACACGTCAGAATCGGCCGGTCTCTCTGTGTTGGTCGCTTGTTAGACTGCATATCTGTCGAGGGCGTACCCCGCCTCCTGCCCTGTGAGAGCTGGGATACGCTCAGCCCCCCGGCGACCATGAACCGGATTTGCGGTTACAGATAATGGATCGATGGACAGATACACACACACATTCAACAAATGAACGGCTTTGTGTTCATGATCAAGCCTTTGTGCGCGCAGGAGGAGGCGTTTCTGCATGGAAATGAGCCTGCACATGATGGATATAGAACATCTGAAAATTATCTTCCCTAATTGCATGAAGCTGTGCAAGCACCACTTTGGTAAATACAGATCGTTCCTACACACACATTTCGAACTTGCTGTATTCACGCTCGGCTTTAGTGTGTGGCTGATTAGTGCAGGTTAAAAACTGATTGCTGTTTTGCTGTGCATGCAAAGCCTGCAGCTAGCAACAAACTGTATCCAGGAAGCTGTAATTTGGCATAAATTATGTTCTACCACATAGACCTCTGTAGATGAGTCACAGAAAACGAGATCTCTGTGAGGTTTCCTTTGGTATCCAGCTGCATGGCGGCGTGTGATGTGACTGCTGTGCTTGTGCACATTGCCGTGACAATGCTGAAATAATGTATACACTATGATGGACAGCATCAGAATACACAGCAAACGCATGAAATTGCGATGAATGGAATTCAGATTTCCTCCTTTTCCTTGTTTGAGATGAAAGCCTCACCTGCTGGTTGCTTCCCACTCTGAACAGATTACAATACAGAGAGCTAGAGAGGCAAGTCTTCTTAATGAGCAGCAGAACTTCTCTGATTACGTCCTTAAACACTGTGCCTGTTTAACCCCAGGGTGCCTCTTGGCGAAGCAGTGATAGGCTTAAAACATTTACGTGTGGCGTTGCGCTTCAGACGTGCCGTTCAGCAGCAGCACAGTGATCGAGAGAATCGCTCGAGTCCACGGAGACGCAGCGCTGCGAACGATCCGGGCCCAGCTGTGCAGTGAGGACAGTTTGAACCCTGCAGAGGTGTTGTTGTCTCAGCTGCCCACAAGTTGGGACGGACATCGACGTCTGTAAAGGTCACTGCTTCAAATTCTTTGTTTCTCTTTGATCTGGGCTTTAGCTATTCACTGTCACAGTGTAAACATTATGCAGCCACCTTTTTTCATTCCACATGTTCATCAAACTCTGTCGTCATCGCGCTGCAGAACTTTGACCAGCTAGGCCATAATTCTTCTGTTTTTGCGTTGTCAAATGATTGTGACTTCCTCTCTGACTTTGTACATACTGTAGGACTCTCTATATGCGTATTTGAACAAAACACAAATTATATTAAGGGCATCCAATGGCTTTGTATTACATCAAATCAGCACAAAGCTGTTCAAAGCCTCATTAATATCTGCTGGCATCGGTCCGTGATGACAGTGCCCCATCCACTGGGGAATGTGGCATCGCTGGACGGTGTGAGTATGAAAATGATGTAAATCATATGTTATGGCCTTCACAGTTACCAGATCTGAACCCAGCTGATCACCTATAGGAGATTTTGGATCATTTGACAGTATTCTCCACTAGCATCATCAAATCAAAAACCGCCAGGTATGCCAACCTTAGCATCCATCCCACACATTTCCCGAACTTAAAACAATAACGAAAAACATCAGGAAAATTTGTGGACTTGTAATTTGAGTTTGTTTTTGTGTTGTAACAGAATCAGGGCTCATGAGTCACACGACAACAGAGATCAAATAGATAAAATCAGATAAAGCTACAGGAATGTGGAATTTTAGCTTTCTGGCATGTCTTGTTTTGCCACCACAGTTATTATGACCTTACGACTACTGCCTTATTAATACATGTCATACATAATCAACATAACGTATTGAAATTGGAAATCTACAGCAGTTCAACAAAAGCAGTTGGCATTAATAATACAATATTAAACAGTGATCTGACGACTGTTTCGCTGACTTAAGTACTTAATAAAATACGGGTACAGTAGCGTTCTAGCCTAGCGTGGGCGAATGAGCAAAACCCTGTTGGACCATCGCCGTCATCTAAAAGACCTTTGTGTAACGTAGCTCCAATGATCCCAGAAAACGAGCTAGTGTCGCATCATTGGCGATCGGGCCGGAACGATCGCCTCATGGTAATCGGCTATAAGTGTCTTTGGTCACAGGTGTTCACGTACGGGGGAGATAAACCCCATCTGGTCTCTCCTGTTGATGTCTTAAATGTCCTTTCCTGTGATCATATGATTGAATTTCCCCAAATGTGTCTCTTAGAAATTACGCTCCTGTGAAACGAAACTGCCGATGCCATAATATTTTTTACTGGGTCATAATCAGTGGATGATCACAAAAGCACACGTAACATCCAGCTAAGGGCTGTGTTTTCCTGCGGCGCTCAGTGACAGCGCTCGCTTGAACTCAGGAGGTGCCTGTTTTTTTTGGTGTGGCTTGGGCTGGGCTTGTGCTGATTACTGGTGGAATGTAACTTCGGCGCACAATTTTAGACCCAAATAGCATTTCCAGCTGGACGTGCTCAGACCACCCCTTGATGGCACTGATGCACACACACAGACCTGTTTAAAGCCAAAAAACACCTGTCACTTATGTCGAGTGTGGCCTCTTTCCATTTTCCTTTTGGTGAATTAACATATTTATGCGTGTAATTTTGGCGCTCTCTTCACACAGTCGCAGGGTTGCTCTCTGTCAGGGGACAGTACGTAACGGTTTCTATACATGAGACAGGGAAGCCACAGACTTTTGTAGGGCTGAAATCCTCTGGAGTACTGCAGCTCTTTACCTCCATCACATCTTCAGCATTTTTATTCAGCGTGAAAATCCAAAGTAAAAAAAACGTTGTTGCATGTGAAAATTTATTGTCAAAGAGAATTTTCTATTTTCTAATACCTGCAGCTGTAGAAGTGCAGAAAAAGTGCAGGGCCAAATCTTGTGGGACAATTTGCAGACATGCACCTGTGCAGACCAGCAAAGCTCAAGGTGATATTACCTGGTAATCTCCAAATCAATCTCTGCCCGACCCGCGTGGTGAAGGATAGAGTTTAATGCAGAGGATCAGGCATAACATCATGAGGTAATAAATCATAAAAAAATTAATTAAAACACAGTGGCGATGCATGCAGAGGCAGGAACAAATCCATAATTTCTCTGGATAAAGTTCACTTGTTTTTCCAGCTGGTCAGAATCACCTCTGTGGTATCTCTCCCAAACCCTGCCGACTTCATGCACAGCTTGCACACTGCGTTTATTAGTTTAAATAGATGAGAATGATCGCTCTATAAATACGGATATTTCGAAATAATCGGTTTATTGCACTTCATTTCATAAATGGCTTTGTCAGCATATTTATAGACAATTAATAATTGTTTAGTTTTTCATTTTGGATGTTCCCGTTGTTCACAGAGAAGTACTCCCCCCATTTCCTGCTCTTTAAGAGGAACCGGTGTAACTGACAAAGCTGACTCTTAATGCATTTCTCCCAGTGATGATGTACTCGGCCCGTCGTCCACGTGGTGCCCGGTGCCGCTTTGCTGCGTCTGCTCTGCACCGACACTGTTTCTCACCAAAACTGCAATAGGATTGTTGGACAGGCCCAGTAATACTTTTGCCCACAGACTTTACGTTTTCGCCCCAATGGTTACGACCCTGCCTCAGTAGGGGTGAGGGGAAGTAACCTGAGAACCCGATGTTAAATGGTTAAATCAAAGAATCAAACGTGATTAAAATACTAAAAGAAATTTTGCCTTTGTATGTCTCACCTGTGTTTTTTCATTTTGAGAAACTGAGATCCACACATTTGATCTACAACCACACAGGAAATGCCGTAGATGAAATATTGCTAGGTTTGCGCAATTGAACACACATGAGCCATTTGTCATAACTCGGGTTTCACTTGGCCTGTCGACACCATTCAAACTGCTAGTTTGAGATGTAAACACATCAAGCGTCCGCAGCACTTTGTCTTCCTCATACTTCCTGTTAAGGAGAGCGTATGACTCGATGACGCCAGAGGGATTTGCGTTTTATGCTAATGCTAAAGGTAAAGGTAGCATGGAAACCCTGCTGCTTCGGCATTTGAAGCCTCGAGAAAGCGAAAAGTCCTCGCAGGGATGTGGTCCCCCGAGTCGAGACGTGCACTTTAATGATGACTGTTGCACGAATGGCAATATTTGATGTCTATGGAAGCATTAGCATGAGACTATTTGTTGATCCCAAGTCGTTCATTACATCGCAGTAAGAAATCTGTCAGCAGCTGAATGATTAATTGCATGGTGGCGTGCAGACTGGTTTTATATCGTTCTTACTGATTATTCACACACAGACACAATGCGACAGGACGTCTTTGAAACGTATCTGTATGTACTCGTCAAGAGCGTCGTCCCAGACCACCCTGGGGGGGACCCGAGCTGACGTCTGTAGTCGGCCATACGCATGTGTGTGACAGGGTGAGAGCTGCTGGGAATGTCAGTGTCCGTTTAGCAGAGTGCTCGACCTGACGGTGTCATAGGAACGTTCAGCCTGACAACACAGACTCGCCTGCTGTAAACCCGTGTCACACCCACCGAGCAGCTGCCCGTTTTGCCCATGCATCAATCCACCCCTGAGGTGACGCCTGACACCGTCTCCACGATACAGTAACTTAGCAAATGCCAATTCTGCTTCCGTTGACTTTCAATTGCAGCTAAAACTGTTGAAGTGGCAAATTGTGATGATTTGTCTGAAATTCCTGAAGTCACCCTGTGCTGCTTGTTCTGCGCTGGTTTGACATCATGCGGCCGCGTTGGTTACTGTGATTATGTCCTGTGTGTTTACTCCTCCATCAGCTGTGAGGCTGTGAACATGTGACTCGTGTTGAGTCCGTCTCTCTTCACACTGTTAGCATTTCTCTCACACAGAGCCTGAGTGCACACTTTTAGGTCACAGTTGTAATAATGTGTTGCAGAGCGCTGGGACTCTGTGCTCTATAATCTTTCTGCGCACACACACACACACACACACACACACACACACCAGGTTGTATTTTTGACATACTCAGCTGAATCTTTAGCCATCAGGCGTGCTGCCCAGTCTTCCTCCTCACCCCCCATCTCACCCCGTATCGACAAACGGCCTCCCTCTCTAACCCACTCAATCGCCGTCCTTTTCCTCCCAATAACAAACACTGCTGACTATAATTACTTAGTAGTGAAGATGAATAGTGCAATTACCTCCTGCATGCAACAAGCGCTTAAGATGGCTTTAAGTAAAAGCAGCTGAGGGACTCTTAGGACACTCTCAGCTGGGGATTTACACAATCTGATTGGTCTGCTTAGTATTTTTCGCTGTGCCCAAGGAACGCAGGGTTATTGTTCTGTCTCTTAGTGGCCAGACCAGCATGAACACTGAGCTGTGAATGGACTTTGATCTCACGTCAACAGAATACATACTTTCCCCTGCTTCCCTAATCTGTACATCCTGCTGATTGTTGGTTTGAGTGTAAGAGCTGCTGCTCATAATACCAGCTAGATATTAAAGTGGTTAGAGATTATTACCTTTTTTTCTATGTGATTCGGGGGGTCTGGAACTATCCTGGGTTGCAGCATAATATCCTGCAAGATATCCTGATATGTATATCTACAAATAATTCATTGTTTTCTTGTGGCTGTCCACAAACCTGCTTTTATTGCTCATATTTTGTGCTGCTGGTACATTTTTCCCTTTTTTCCCTTTTGCATGCATCATTCAGCCTGCCTGTTACCTGATTGAGATTCCTCTATGACCTGACTGTGAAGAGAGTGACACCGGCGCTGTTAGTGTGAGTCACATCCAGGCCAACATTTGTGTGCTACTGTGTGGAGAGAGAAAATTGTCCTTTACAAGAAGATATATTTTTAAGACTTTCTGAAGGTGTATTAGATTTATGATCACAGAGGAATGTAAGAGAAGAAAGACACGCAGTAAGAGTGTTTATGGAAAACTGCTTCTAATATCTTTGCAGCAGGAGGTTCAGACCCAGTCAGTGCAGGTTTCACAGGCATATGGAAAGCCAGTAGCATTTCCCATCCTGCCATCCTTGAAGATCTTCACTAAAATACATCCATTCATAAAAGTGTAACAGTAATGTCAATAAAACACCCTCCAGTGATTTTGATTTTCCAAAACGTAAGAAGAACTCAGCTACATAATTTCCTCTTTAAGCCTAAATTCCACCAGCACACATAGTTTGGAAGCAGACCTCTTTCCAGCATTTCAAGTAGGAGAAACACTAGGGCAGGGATGCCCAATCATTCGCGTCAAAATAAGGTACCTACTATAAAAATGCAAAACAGACATTTATTTGTGAACATACAACTGCATGAGCCCATATGACACATCTCACTGTGTGCATTTACATACATAAGTAAATGTAAACAGATTGTATGTACATTACAGTTTCGCAGGAACTTCCCCCGACTAAGCCATCTCACGTCACGTCACATCACGTCACGTCACGTCACGTCACGTGTTGGGCACCCCTGCACTAGGGTTTTCCTAAAGCTAGCAGGAAATACAGATATGAAGTGATTTTGAGCATAAATTATGACTTTGTAATCACAGCCACAAATCCCTGCTTTGTTGATAAGAACTTTAACAGCACAGGACTAGATAGTGTTTTTACCCATTGTGGAAATTTGACGTAGTAAAGAAAAATAAAGGAGAGATCAGCATTGGAACAAGTCCCTTTGCCACTCTGGGGAATTAATGGCGTGGACAGGGGCCTCACAGCCCAATGCTGGTTCTGGCCAATTTGATAGTAGTGGCCAAACTGGCCTAATCACTCATGTACAAACCAAACAAACATTTTATTTTGTACGGAGTCGTTGCAAAAAGAATGCCTAACCACAGATCCTGCAAATTGATTCAGTATCGACTAAAAGTTCTGTAAGAGCTGTAGTAGTTAGTGAGATTCGTCTGTAGGCCCAAAAAACATGAAATATGTGAAACTTCCTGTAATGTTTCGGTTTGCACGCCCAGAGAGTTGCTGAGTTATCACGGCCTTATGTAATCAGTCGATTCTGGTCATCTGTGCTTTGAGAAGAGGGGTTAGAAAACAGACATGAATGAAGGGTTGGATCAGGCATTTGTTTGGCTATGGAGCTGAGTGAATATGGGTATTTTACCAGCTTGGAAACAGATCCAAAACGAAACCCATGGCTTCATTTCAGAACCCCTGGCTTGCCCAGATGTTTCGGTTTATTGCACTGAACCGTGAAAAAACTATGGCAGGGTACCCAATAAATCTGATCAGTATCTACCCAAACTGTTCAAGAATAGAACATTTGATTGTATTTTACTCGACTGTGTTGGGCCAGACAGTTTAGTGTCCTCTAAAAGCCCAGTGAGGACAAGCAGTTTTTTAAATCCATCTCAGGGGCTCTGTAATCAGCTTCAGTTAGAGGAGGCTGGAAGACAGCATGACGATCTGGAGCATTTACCTCTGCTAGCTCTGCTCTCTTTCTGTGTGTGTGTGTGTGTCTCCATCAAAGACAACAAAAGCAATTAAAGTCATAAGTCCCGAGAGGAGGGGATGGAAAACGACTGTTGGCAACAATAGGTTCTACCCACAGTGCCGGGGCTCGTAGGAGTAAATGTCAAGTCCCTGCAGTGGATTGGGGTTATGGCTCTGGGTTGCTATGGCACTGCCTCCCAGCCTCTGGCTCTGTCCTCATTGTTTCACTGACTGAATGTCTCAGGAAACATTTACTGCAGGTAAATGTTTCAATTAGAAATGTTCTCTTTCCGTATTCACATTAGCGTAATGGAAAACAAGTCCAGGAGCTGTCTAAACCACTCCGCCATTAGTAGAGGACATGCAGCTTCCTTGCACAGTTCTTCTACCTACATATGGTCGGAGCAAAAAAAAATCTTCAACCTCCAAGGTGGGCAAATGTCTCCACGTAGAGTATCACAACGGGGGTTCGTTCTACCTGAAAGGTTCAGCGTCGTGGTTTCATAATTGGTACTTAGTGAGTTTGAACCTAAAGTCAATGTCACCAAGAGCCTTTGTGGCACATGTCTTTACACGAGGCTCACGCAGCTGTCTGAAGCCGCTGGAGCGCAAACAAACTCACGAAGATGTGCACAACCCAGTGTGTTTGGAACCGGGTCTTCCTGTAGCTGTCTCTTGGAGAGCCGGTTAGAGAAGGATGCTGCTGTGCTTACAGCAGGTGTGTTTGTTTTACTGTGCAGCACAGCGCTGTCCCCGATGTTTCTACAGCTGACACGCATGGGTGGGTACTTTGTTAGGGAGCCCGCCTCCGCCTCCCTGAGGACACATCTGAGGTCCTTTGGTGTCAAGCGTGCGCCGACTATTTTATGTCGAAAAGCAACGTCCAAAAATGTGTCAGCGTGAAAAGGGTCGGTCGTACTGACACATCAGTCTGCGTTTTGCGTTTACATGCACTTACAGCCCCAGTAAGCAGGATTTAATACTTTGGTTAATAATTTGTCTGCCTCTGCCATTGCTGAGCAATGTTAACTTTTAGATCTCTGCTGTAAACACAAGTTGAGCTTTGAGTTCTTGTCGTGAACAGCGGTACATTTGCATTCGTTTGCACATTAGTGCACTACTCTTGTTGCTTTGTATATCTGGGAGCTGTGTAACATGTAAATTTCCCCGTCGTGGGATCAATAAAGATTACCTTACCTTTCCATATATTGAATTACAAACTGTTAATGAAACAGCCAGAACATTAGAAGCCAAACGGTGACGGTGGCTGACATGTCACAATAATATAACAAGGTTTCATACAAATATGTTGCTGCATAGTTTTTTTACCGTCAGATTAAGTAACACTGTCAGCAGCATGATGGCGACATTATGATGACTATAACAATCTTGTTCAATGTAATATGTTTGATCACGTTGTAACAAAGTTAATCTTTAAAGCATAACTTTTTGTTATGCTTTAAATTGTTTGGTTTCAAGCATCACAATTTAGACAATTTGTCATATTTAGACAAATTTCTTTCTGTGCGTCTGTCAGAATTTCCACAAACAAACAGAACACCTCCGAAAACTTGGACAACCCCAACAAAAAAGTGCAACTTTGCTGGCGAGCTAAACAGCACAGCTGAAATTATACAACTACACCTAGGACTAAATGATTTAGGAAAATAATTCAGTTGGAATTTTTACATATACAGTAAAAACTATAATTACCCCCTTGGATTTTCCACGCTTTTATTGACATTATAACTCATTCAATGTTAATATAAGTCGACAAGCTTGATCTCACCGGAGTACAGTGAATGTGTCTCAAGTGACACACGTGTCACATCTGGGTCTGGAAGGTCCAGTCACTGGTTAACCAGTATTCCTGGCTGCCAGTACATCCAGAAGTCAATAGAAGACTCCAAGCAACTCAGACAACAGGTCGTTGGGAAGCATAAGTCGTTGGGGTGGATACAAAAAAAATTCTCCGAGGCACTGAACATCCCCCAGAGTTCAGTGGAATTCATCATCAAGAAATGTTATATGGCACACGTCTAAATCTGGCTCGAACAGGCCCAGACCCACCGGAGGAGACTAGTGAAAGAGGCCACCAACACACCAATGTCTTCTCTGAGGGACCTTCAGCAGCTGAGATGGGACAGACTGCGGGATACAACACCTTTTGCCCCGGGAGAGTGGCAAGGAGAGAGCTGCTGAAGAAAACTTACGTTAAATCACAACTTAGGTTTGCTAGAATGCATTTGAGAAACTCCATGGTCAAGTGGAAGAGGATTGTTTGGCCTGACGAGACCAAAATGGTATATGCCCCGTTTGAGCAACACCAAACACCTGTAAAGGTAGAGGGTAAAATGGATTCCGGATTTCAAACTACATCCTGGAAGAAGATTTGTTTCCCAGCAAGACAATGAACCGAAGCTCACAGCGAAAGCGACACAGAAATGTTTACTGACAACAAGGTGAACGTCGGAGTGTCCGATTCAAAGCACAGACCCTAAACCAAAGGGGAGTTTGTGGCTGTTCACACCCGATCCCGGCACAGTCTGACAGAGCTTGAGCAGTCCTGCAAAGAAGAAAGAAGACGTGTCCACACAGACAGGATTGCAGCCAAAGGGGCATCGACTGAATACGGACCTGAGGGGAGTTCATGTTTATTCAGCTTACATCACTGTTTCTTCATTTAGTTTGACATTACTTAGTAGAAACCTGTTTTCCCTTTGACATTAATCAGGATTTTTTCCGATTGTGTTTTTTGTCAAAATCCCCAACTTCTATTGGCCACGATTAATTTGTAATGTCAAGAAAAGGGTGAAACATCCATGGGGCTGAATACGTCTTAGAGGCATTGTACAAGCATGTGCACGGGGTAGACACTCAGCTCTTCTTCCCTTATGTCAGCATCTCTCGACAGCATGTTACTACCAACTCTCTCCTTTTCTATCTCTCTCTCAACTCCCACTCCCCACGCTTCCCCTCGCACAACAGTCGACCTATTAAAAAGTGGAAATACCAACCTATAATAACAAGCAAAAACGTGAGTATTGTTCACTGCCAGTCTGTATTGTCCAGAGCGCAGACCTGTACGTCTGTGGATCAGTGGTAGTCCCTGTACTATGTTCATTCCCACAGTCATTTGAAGTGATGCTCACGCACAGACATTTGGCTCAGGTTTCACAAACCTCTTTTCATCATTACTCTGTCAAACACGGCCTGTTTGCTGCAGAACATGTGTGTGTGCTCACAGGCATCCTCAGCATCCTCTCGTCTCAACGACCAATGTGACTTTCCTGTTGACGCAGAGGTTTGCATATGCTGAGGCTATTTTCAATACGGCAAACAGCACGGCATTCAAAGTTGTGAACTTTCTTCACCCACTCTCGCTCATTTCCTCTGCAGATGGGGCCGGGCAGATCTCTGCACGTGGAAAGCTTCTGTTGATTTGAAAAGCTCACTGGTTACAGTATGACACTCCCACTCCCAATGTCTGTCGGTGTTTCGGGTGAAAACTGCACATCAAGGAAACACAACACACTTTTGCATCCGTTTGTCTAGTTTCATGCTTTTTTACTCGCCTGGCCTCATGCTCGGTCACTTTTCTCGCCCTCACATCATTGCCTTCCTGCCACGTTTGTCATGTTGAGCCATACTAACAAAACCCACAGAGGTATTTTCGAAGCTGCGCTGCACCATAAAGTGTATTTCTCACCAGAGGAGTGTGGCACAACACTACAAGGTTCTTAGTGGACTTTATGCTACTGTGGGCCGACCGTGGCATGCACCTTCTCACTAGTCAGCGAACTTTTCAAAGTACTGAAAGCCCAAAGTTACCTAATGCACAATAAAACCTTCTTAGTTGTCATGTAAATGGATTAGGGAAACCTAATCATGCACACATATCTAAAAATGTATCGATGCACTTTATTACTGCACATTCTGAAATAATTCCTAATAAGGTTTAATGCTTCAAATTATTTTTCAAGCAAAAGTTTAAAATATTGATGATGATTGTGCTAGTGTGACTAGATTTATGTAGTCATATTTGCTCTTGCCTCTTGCCTCAGGTTAGTCTCACTGAGACGCTCTCTAGGTGGTTGTTGCAAAATCTAAATGTCTTGTTGAAGTGAAACATTTGGCTCTTGAATGTGTTACCGAACACTCGTCAGAGATTGTGGCAGATGTGTTGCTGACACATGCTGTATCTTCACCGACAGAAGTTTGTTGGTGCTTATTAGAGCAGGTTGAATGAATGAGCCAGTGATGGAGAACAGTTTCTCATTAAGCATTTGTTTTTGTAAGTGTTACATTATTTTTGGATATGGTTTTTTTTTCTGAGAAAGATGTTTTTGAGATTTACAACCTTCTATTTGTTTGGCAATACTCTGATTTTTTTTTATTAAATACGTTCCAAAATTTGCTGTCAAAGGCTTATGTGACTCAGACTGGTGGCAGTGCAGAAAGGTTCTGAGGTTCACGCTCATAAACAATGTCAATATGTCACAATGTCAATAATATATGTATACACACACACACACAAACACACACACACACACACCTATAATATATACATACACCGTTCAGGCAATGCGATACTGGGCAGGGGCTCTGTCGTGAATTTTACTTTTATGGTGTTTTAGTTTCTACGTTTTGAGGTTGAAAATGTCAGAAAGGTGATAATTCTGCTGTGTTTATTGTTGAGGTCAAAGTGGGTAGTGGAGTCATACTGATGTGTATAATGTTTTGGTGACCTTGTTCGTTTAATATATATATATATCATATTTTTATAATTTCTTTTGATGTTGATGTTTTCTTGCTTATTGTCTAGAGTCGACATCACCGTATATCTGTGTCTACTGCCCCAATTTTATAATGAATAGAAGCGCACATCCATAGTTCAAGAACAGATCATTTAGAGTAAATTGGCCATATGCATGTGGATGTGTGTGTAGGGGCACTTGGTAGCGCGGTCGTCCACCAATCCTGCAGTTGTTGGTTCGATCCCCGGCTCCTCTGGCCACACTTAGCTGCTCCCGGTGAGCGTCGGACAGCTGAATAGCCATCGATGTATGAATGTGTGTGTGAATCGGTGTATAACCAAGCAGTGTAAACAGATAGAAAAGTGATATATATATATATAAGTGCAGACCATTTACCATCTGCCATTTACAATAGTAGTAATGGCAACAAATGCCAAAACAGTTGTGACATATTGTGAATATACTGAGAGTTTTGCCTGTGGAACAAAGCTAATAGTTTAATCTTTGGCATTTCTCTATCTGCCATGTTCCCGTCTTGGTTTGTCCTTAGGAAATCCACCTGTGTTATCCATTCTGGTTCAGTCCTGGCATTCCTCTTCACAACACGTCTCTACGTAGCTACAGCACTGCTGCATGTGGATTTGCCACGGACGTAGATCCAGTGAAATGTTCTCGGTGCTTTTGCTGTGTGTGGCCATGCGTGTGTGTGACTGTGTATGGCAGCGTTTGAGCAGGCAGGCCCACAGTGTGCTCTGTGATCAGGCTGACTTTATCTCTCATCATGTGCAGCTTAGACAAACAGCTCGGGCTCCCACAGCTCTTAAACCAACACACTGCCGCCTTGTAGGAGCAATCAGGAAAAGCCCCTGGTTCCCCGGCTCCAGCAAGCTGCCAGTAACACGGAGCTGCTGCTCCACACATCCACAAATCACTTGGCTTCGGAGTCTGGCATGCCTCATGTTGGTTTGAGCTCTGGCCCTCAAAGTGAGTAAAGTGTCCTTGTTCAGGCTGCCGTCATGAACAGTGCTGTGTTCTGCAGGGAACCGCTGGCTGCATTTTGCATTTCCGTCCCAGCGGGGCGTGGAATAAACCATGTTGTGCTCTGCCACGAGAAACTACTGTACAGTCCACCTGAGAGTAGGACTGGCCGATATGGCACATGCTAGTATATTGTGTGACGATCACAAACTCTTGTCTTGAGAGGGGGATAATCATCATAGAGTATATCACAGAGAAGATAATATGACACAGGCATACTTCCTGCAGAAGCAGAATACAAGAAAATATAATGGGATAAGTGGGACATAAGTGGGACTGGGTTGCAGAGGCAGCCCGCATTTTGTCTTTGAGTTTGAGATGGACTATCTTTGAGGATCTGTCCACAGCACCAGTGCATCTACCATGCGTTTGCCAGACAAGTAAAGTAGCAAACAAGCAGCCTCCCAAAAGCGTGTCATATTTAAGTCAGTGTCCTTGACTCTGACCCTTGTAAGTGGTTGCACTTTTTAGTTTTCACTTATATTCATATTGTTCAGTTAAACAAAAGAGCTCTTCTTTTTGCTCTTGATTATGTCCAGAGGTGACATTATCTTTTGTAGTGCCCTTGTATAACCGTCTTCACGTTCCCAATTGTAGTATAAATGGAAGTGCGTGAACGTCCATAGTTCGAGTACAAATGCTTTGGTTTGAATTGGCTCTAAGCAGAGAACCCAAATATAATTTCTCTTCCCATGTTCTATGCCTAGTATATACAACCTGTGTGTTATCCTCCAGTTTGTGTTCTTCGTCTGCCCCGAGTCTTCAAACTGAAATATTCAGATCAACAAAACAGGCCTCGGTGCACAAAAAGACCCCAGTTTAGCAAATCAGTCTTGGATCCAACTTCTTTTGGGCCTGGAGACGGCCACAAAGAGTCTGAGTGCAGTTTCTTGGTCCTGTGTGCTACCCAAGGCAGATATGAAAATGACAGGAATAATTCATGGCGGTCTGTGCACGTTGTCCCGTGTTTCTATTAGTGGGTGAAAATGTCAGTGTCACCATATGACGTAATGAAGATTACAGCAACTTATACAGCTTCTGTGACATATGTAGAGGCATGCCACCATCATTTTTCAGAGAAATTTCTCAAATATGTCTATTAATGAAAGTGCTTTCATATTCTTTGATAATTTTCATCAGGAGTAGTTGTCAGCAGTTGAAGTTATGCTGGCCTCCACACAGCATTTCTGCTGGTTGCATGATGCATCTTTGTGTCCTTTGGAGCGGTGCTTCAGGGAGCCGGGCCCTGCTTGTTCGCCAACTGTCCCTGCCCAGTCAGCGCCCAACCACTGCTTCGCTCAACCACACGCCGGAAGATACCATCTTAGATTAGGGTACATGGGGGAAGACAAAACAAAGTGGTATCTTCCAACGTCCTCAGGTAATGAGCAGCGGTTAGGGCACTAATGTGGCAGAGAGACGGACAGTACGGGCTGTGAACCTCTGCTTGAGGGTGAGCGTGGGCAGTTTTACACATGTGGGAATTTATTTGGAATTGACTCGTTCAGTAATTGTGTGAGCATTTTCTTCTGCTTCTCGTCAGTGGGGGGGGGACATGCTGCTGTGAAGGGTGTGATATTTGGATAAACAATAGTCTAAGACTGTTGGCATTGTAATGGTTTGGAAAACAAGTAGAAAAATTAGATATTGCACTGGAACATAACAGTTCAGCTTCAGTGCCTCACCTCACTCTTAAAACACGAGTACAGATAAAAGCGTGAAAGTTCTGTGGGGCTGCTGCCACAACATCATCATGTCATAGATGTCAGATTCCCCAGCGGAGTCTGTCTGAAGTCACATCTCCTGCTCCGTCTGTGAGCTGTTATTTACTTTGGATTTCACATTATTTTCTTCTGTCATTTGGAGAAACACATACATCGAGCGCTGTTTGTTTGTGCCTGTGCATGGGCAGCAACCTTCCCTCGCCTTCCCGGTGTTCCTCTGATAACAGGTCTGTCGGAGCGCTGCTGAGACAGGCTTCCCCGCCTCCTCTCTCCTCCACTCACTCACCTGACTGCGGTGGAGAACAAGCTTTGGGCCCCGTTGCTACCATTCCAACTAATAGAAAGCTGTCCGGCCTCAGCGTGACACTGACCAAGCCTCCGTTCAGCTTGTACTTGATCCCACAGGGTTCATCGCTTCCTGCAAGCGTGTAGTCTTCTCAACAGAAATAGGAGGGTAGAAAGTGGCCTCGGTGAGCTTTGAACATGCACGATGAAAGTGTTTATACCTGATCCGAATAGTCACACCTGAAGGCAGGTGAACAGTTTCCAGTGAGTTTGTGGTAAGAAACGCTTCATATGACGAGAGCGAAAATTACATACAGTAAATGGGATTCCATAGTCTGTGCTGGGACGGCGACTTTACGGGATTAGTCATTAATTTACTGTTACACACCAACAAAAAAAAATCATCACTAGCAAGATTGTTGCCTTTGACATATTGCTGATGGCAGTGTTACTCTGTGAATGTGAAGCTCATATGCCAAGCCCATTTACATTTTACAGGATTTACCTTTTATAGATCTACAATAACTGTAATTTAAGATGTCTGTAATTAGTCAGGATGTCCCATTGACTTAAAGTGGAAAACAAATTCAAGATATGTACAATTCAATTCTGACCATCCATAATGTGAATTCTAGATATCTTTAATTACATTATGGCTAGTCAAATTTCAATTTACAGATATCCAAAATGACAGATATATTAGATATCTGCACTATATTTTCAGAGTAAGAAATGTGTAATTACATTTTCACAAGTCATAATTTCACGTTCAGGTATTTATTATTGAATTTTGACTCGTAGTATCGATCAATAGAGATATCGTTACTAGTCAGAATACAGTTGTAGATATTTTGTATTATAATTTGACTGGTCACACTGTAATTTTGACTAGTCAAAATGCAATTCTTAATATCTGAAATGTTATTATGGATATTCATCTGAAAACTGTGAGATGAGAAATGGCCACACGTTTACACACAAGGGCAAGTGAGGGGGAGAAGAGGTGGGACGTGTCCCATCTCCAGTTTACTGCATTTCTATGGCGTGAAATTAGTTACTCGTGCTTGTGGACTGGTCACATATAAAGATGCCACCGAGGAAAATTGACAGCGGAGGAATTAACATTTTTCATATCACTCGAAATCTGAGTTAGAAATGATTCAATACATTGTCCACAAGCTGAAAGTTGAAGTTACGTTCTTTGGGGAATTTGTTAGACATTTTTCAGTCATACTGTGGTCACACAATGACACTGGTCTGATGTTACTGTACACACTCCTGGTTGATCCCTGCATAAACTTGGTGTGATGTCTTTGGTCCGCAAAAAAAAAAAAAAACGTTGAAGATGCCCTTCAGTTTCGCTGGTGGCATCAAGGTTTCAGACGTTGTCAGATCATCTGACAAGAACGTCGCCTGAGGTGACCTTTCAGCCTGGGCGGGAGAGGAACGGCCCGGGTGGGATTCAGCTGTTAACTCAACACTGCGGAAACATGAGCAATGGTGGACTGTCATCTGTTGCAGCTCTGTTGTCATTAAACACAAATGCATTCAGATTGCTTCTGTCAGCTCCTATTGCCGTGGCTTATAATAAATAGATGGGCATCCCCGTTCCTTTGCCCACCCTCTGTTAGTTATGATACCCATCATCCCAGCAGTGTATTAAGACTTCCCCTCACTGTTTACCCGGGATTTTCTGCTTTCGCTCTCTGCCTGTTTCACTGTCAGGATTTATGGGTAAAACAAGGTGCAGATTTTATGTCTGCTGACAGGAGGCAAGGAGCTGTGTGGGTGACAGGCTCATGACTTATTCAGTGCATTTTCCCTCTGTATTTAAATATTTTGTCAGAGTGTTACCTTTGCTTTGGGAGGATGTCGGCGGCAAACGTGCGCACTGGAGTGAATCTATCAACAGCCGGCATTTTTAGACCCACCAATCAATGTTTGCGTTGATCTCTGTTCAATTACATCGCTCACGACTTTGTTCTTCCTTCAGTCTGACTCTCTTCTCCACTCACTCCGGTCTGAGTCAAATACAATCCGTGTTTGATTGACAGTCCTCGTCAATGGCTTCCATCTGCTCTGGAGATGGAAGTTATCAGTGCTGAGAGAGGTAGCCACCAGTCAGCCATTATCCTGGAAATAATTGAGCTTAGGCCCTTTTCTATGGGCACATTTGGTCTGTATATTTGAAAATAAATGAATGTTTCTGTTCCCCGACCCTGACGGGCTTTTCTGCAGGCAGCAGCTCTGTGCATCCATCACTTTTATCACTCTGAAGAGAAGAGCTGTACGCGGAATTAATTTGATTCAAAGTCATTGTTGTAATTCATTTAATCAACAGACACTAACTGTATAGTAGTTCTTGCTCCATGGTGCCGAAAAACATTTGTAAACTCATCTGATAATCAGCCTGAATTGCCGTTTTGTTTGACTTCGTTCGTTCCGCTCGTCTCAGTGTCAGCTGATTTCTCTTTCTTGTGTTGCTTTAAGCAGCAGACACAGGCGTTGTGGGAGCAGTTCGCTCGTACCGGAGGCTTTTGTTTGGACTCGGTTGCACTGACAAAGTAGCAAACGAGAACAGTCGGACTAAAAACATCACGGATGAGTTCACAAAAAGATCAGGTAGCGTCCTCAGGGCGAACAGTTAGGAGAGGTTCTGATCAGTCTGGAGAAATGGATGCAGGCCGTTCCAGCCGTATCGTGTGTTACAGTTTCCATACAGTTTTAACGTCTGCCACACTTTACATGTGCCTGAGACCGTGAGCGGTGAAAGACGTCTCAAATTTGTCCACCACAGTCACAAATCTATTAGTCTGTTTGCTGGATGGCACACACATCTCAAGATGGATAAAGATACAGGAATTGACAGGTGATTGACAGATGTTTCACTTTACTTGGTAATAAAAAATATAGCAGAACACACTTATGAATTTAATTAATACGTTAGATTATGTTTATAGGATTTTTGATCGTTTAAGAATAACACAAAATAAACAATAAATAGCATACCTGTCAATAAAATAAACCATAGTTCAATGTATGATAGAATTATAATTCATTACAGATTCACTGCTGCTCATAATTGAATTTTATTGACAGAGCCGCCACATCAGAACACAGTGAACTACAAGAGAAACAAGATAAAGTAGAGCCATTATTGGCATCGTTCATTCTCTAAGAAAGGTTTATCCTTTCGAAATGAAAATGGGAAAAAAGGAACAACACTTTACGACGTTTCCATTGTCACATACAATAAATGTGCGGCCGAGACGCTGTTTGCGTGTGTCATTTTGAATCCATTTAGCCACAATCATACCTGTTTGCCAGCGGGACTGTGTGGTTCACCTGGTCAGCAGAGGCTCTTCATGTGAGCACATTTCCCAGCAGCTAACGTGACTCTTTCATACGCACGGTTTAAGCACAAAACGTGAAAGCCTGAGAAATGAGCTGCAACCATCACAATAGTCCCGAGGCGCTCGAAGTCAGCCGTGGTCAGACCGGTGTCAGGGCTTACCCGACTGCTGAGGAGGAGGAGGAGGAGGAGGAGGCCGCTCGCACCTGCTCTGACAGCCCGACGAAAGGCGGCTCTCACGTTTCTCAGTAAACTGTAAATTAGTCAAGGATGTGCAGGCTGCTTCCAAGGTGGAGATGAGCTCAGATGGAAAATGTGGTGCCACACACTTCTCTGCTTTTTCCCGGGAATCTGATGACACTGAGTAGTTCGGTCCTGGCCGGTCACATCTGCTGACCTACTTTAGACGTATAGTTTACTTGTCTGACTGAGGTTGATTTAGTAATGCATATTTAAAGAAGCTATATTATGAATAATTTTCAGTCCATATTTTATTCTGATGTTCTGCTAAAATAGGTTTGTATGATTTACAATGCAAAACCCTTTGGATCTTTTTTAACCGTGGACATCCACAATTACAATTCAAAAAAGCCTCATATGGCAGCTTCAATTAATGCCAATGTTTTCCAATTATTTTCTGTTAAGCCCCCCACTAGCTAAAAGAAAACAATTCCCCCCCCCCGTGACTCAAATCACACGGGGGGGGGGGGTTGGAAGCGCTACATATGCTTCGTTATATTTCCTCGTCTCAGCTTTCGGGTGACTGTATAGTTTGAACCAAAATAAGCCTTTCAGTCACCAGACGGTGAAGTTATCCTAAGTGGCCTGTCCTGCAGAAACGTTGCCTGACATATACGTTCGCAGTGGAGCAGGTTTACTGGCCTTTGCTGTATTTGTAATATGGCAAATACAGTCACGTACGTCCACTCACCTTCAAACAATTTGTGTCAACTTCATGCAATTTTGAACAAGCCACCTAACTGTCTCCCTCCTTCTTTTGTGGTTTTACGGCCCGTGACATAATGTGTTTGTCTGCTACACTGCTCCAACCAATGGATGTATTACAGGGAAGAGAATGTGGCAAGTGAAAGAACCTTTCAAAATAAGGTTTGATGTGACAGACTTTGTGGAGTGTTTCATGTGTTGACTGTGAGTCTGCACATGAATATGAAGAAAAGCGGTTTAACTTCAGGTGACGTCTGTGTCTAACCTTTGTTGCTGCAGATGTTACGCATGAAACCAGATCTTACGTTAGGACGGCAGAGTTTGAATTCAGCTATGCTTTTTGTTGTCATCAGTTAATCGGTGTTGAGTGTATCGCGTTACAAAGTCAACATGTAATCTATTAAACTACCAGTTTCTGTACTTTTTGTCACAGTGACTTTTGTCACGTTTGGCTAAATCACTTTGGCTGAAAGCAAGTTTGGGCGAAGTGCACAACTCTAAAGTAAAGGGATACGCTGGATTTCTAACACACGACAAAACATGAGCGTAATTGTGATTGGGAATACAGCACAATGACTGTGTGATTGTAGTTATCTTGTTTTTATAATCATTGAATGCCAAAATCATAGCTGATAATCACATTTGCCCCAGTATGCTGCACAGCTTGAACGCTGGACATGTACATATTTTTAGAAGTGCTGTAACATGATTGTTGGTATGTGTGCACCTCTTCACGCAACACTTGTGTGTACACAAAAAAAACTGGAGTCAGTTCTTTGCTCATTCCTGTTAATAAAGCGTCAGCTTCCAGTCCAGCTGTGCGGTTAAATATCGTTTAGATTAACTGCGAACAAAAATAGACGAGAGAGCAATATTCAGCATTTGATCACTCAAACAGCTCAAACCACGAAGCAGAATGTCCTTCCTGACATTTCACTCAGTAATGACCTGAATTGGACACTAACAGATTCACCGTTCCTCTGTCACTGCTGGGGTGTATTAAAAGTGCTGAAGTCAAGAGGAAATGCAGAGTATGAGAAGACCAAAGCATTCTGTGTGACTGACGTTACCCAGCTCTCCTCTGACCCGGATCAAGAATGGGAAGATCCGGTGTATGTAACCCTAGTCAACGACTCCTGCACAAAGTTCGCTTTTCTCCTTCGCTCGAGTTGCGTGAGCTGAGCTGGTAATGTCGACCATTATTATTAATCTGCATGGAGAATGTGAGCTAATGTCTCAGATTTGTTTCCCAGATACATTTTCTCCGTGATGATTCTTTCAGTGCGTGAGTGTGGGACTGCAGCGCTGCACGGCTCTGTGCCAGCTCATGCTTGAATGGGTGATTCACATTCGCTCTTTAAATACATCGTAGCCAGTCAATAAGTCGTCTGGATGCCGCTACTCTGCACCGAGAAAACAAACTGCTCTGATTAGCAGCTATTGAATCCTTTGGCACGTCTTTGGCTGAAAGCTTTTCACTCCCTTCCTCCTCTCACTGGATGTCAGCACCTGCTCTGTTGTTTTCAACATTCTTCCGCCATTGCAATTAGCCTGGCTGTTAACGCCTCTGAGGATTGTGCTACTAATCTTTGGGAATATGATCTTTTTCTTTGTCTTTATGTTACGGTTGACTGTAGTGGAAGCATGGATGACAGTAGTTATTTCTTATGACCATTTTCAATTTTTCTATCAGTGATGGAGTGACTAAACATTAAAGAAAATCCAACTTGTGTTGCTGCTCTCAGGAAGCAAATGTATTCATCCATCTGTTATGATATGACACCCATAGACGTTTTACCTTCTTACTTTTTTACAACGTTGAATCGTGGACGATTCAATTTGTATGTTTGATTCAAATTACAAAAAACATCTTTACCTTGTCAATGAAAAATAATGGATGTTTACAAAATAATCAGAATTACACATAAAATAGCGAGTAATCAATTGCAAAAGTATTAAAGCCCTTCAAGGTAACTCACCTGCATCATAACTAGTGCAGCCAACTGGTTTCAAAAGTCACTGTAATTGTAGTATGAATAGCTCCGTATCTGGAGCGTCCAGAATCCAGATGAAAACTGCACCGAGAAGACAAATCAACAAGCTACTATCTGAAAGAGCAGGAGTCGGGGTCGATATAAACTTTGCAACAATCGGATGTGTGACCTTTTACCAACTGTTTAACTGGGTTATAACTAGTGTCCTCTGAAACATTTAATTTAATTTAGTAATATTTTTGTTCGGGTTGAGAAATGCATATTTCAAAATGTACTGTAATGTCTGCATTTTTTCCTGATAGCCAAGCCAAGACTATCATCTGTTTATGATCAAAATGCTTTTGACAATAATTGCTGAATGACTGTTGACCCGCCCTTACAAAGGCAGGATCTCTTTAACTGTCCATCCATCGTCGGTAAGCACCGGTCCTGTGTAGGTTCGCGGGGGCAGGGCAAACCCTGGGCACGCCTCCAGTCTGTCTCAGGGCCTTGTTTAACTATTGATGCTCAGGTTCTACACAGGATTCCAACCTTGTGTGACCCTCTAAATGCGACTGCCTCATTCATATTTCATTTTGCATTCTATCAAACACATTCTCATCCCACAGCGACAGATGAGGATGCCAATATTGCCGCTTTTAACATCCTTCGGCATCTCGCAGTGGTCCCATAGATATTCTTTGGGGTGCTATTGAATGCCCCAGGAGTGCTTGTCAGACTCCCGCCATGACAGCTTTGCGCACAAACACAACGGAGTTAGAGTTTGGCACAAAAGGTTAAGATATAAAATAGGCAAAATCCCAATGGTAAGTATTGTAGCTACATATGCCCTGGCCGTATGCTATTGATGTTTGTCTTTTTCAGTTGTGTTTTGTGTGAGTGTTTTTGAGTGGGAGTGAGTGCTCTTTGCTTGTGTGGATCTGTGTGTGAGAGTTCTAGGTGGTGACATCTCTCATTGGCTGGACTGGGGGGCAGGGCCGGAGCTGATTGGTCCGACTACCTTGCTGATATTTAAAAAGTCTGGTTCCAATCACCACAAGGACTCACTGACTGCAATGGTTCTGTCCTCGGCCTCCAAACTGTGTTTTTGTCTTAGTGATTAAGTAGGGTCGGTGCCATTTTGGGTACTTGTTTGTATATTCTGTAAATAGTATTATTAGCACCATCTTTTGTAAATATTATCTGTATGAAAGTAGGGGTGAACGGCCATTTTCTTTTCCACAGTTTTCTCTTTTTTTTCACTTGAGGGAGTTGTTTTGTGCTTTAGGGACTAGTCAGCACTGTCATCGGGAAGTAGATTCGTTGGTTTGTTGTTTTGGCCTTGATTCACCCTGAGCTTCACCTTACCGCTGGATTATAGAATCCATTGCACTGTTTATAGGTACAATTGAGTTGTGTATTTTGGTTTGGGGACCGGGAGGGAACCACCTCACTTTTAATTGTGTGTTGCACTCTTACCCCCAAGACAGGGGCGTAACTTTATGACATACATCTTTGTTACATAATGAACATTGGTAATTAAAGTGCACACCTTGCACTGTAGTTCAAGCCCAGTCCCCTGTGGGAAAGTCCTGTGTCTGTTGTTCTGTCCAGCCCCCATATAGTACGTCAAATACTGAAGCCCCGGAGTTTCCATTGCACTTGACTGAAAGCCCTGTGAGTGTGTTACAGATGCAGGAGGGGACCGCGAGTGTCAGCGTGTAACACCAAAGGCCCGGACAAAGAGGTGCTTTCTGACACCCTGGGAATGAGAACAGGCTGTTCTGTCAGTGTGTCTGCTGTCGCACTCTGACACTTTCATGTGTCCACTAGAACTGTGCACAGATCATGGTGCAGGGCCTTGCTGTCACTCAGTGCTTGTGTGTGTGTGTGTCCTGTGAAGTGACTTTGCCACTCTGCATGGAAAAAGTTCTATATTTAGCACTGGGATGGATGGTGTCTGTCCCTGTGTGTGCCAGGCCCTGTGGAGTGTTTTTCGCTCATATGCCCTAATGACCAAAGAGCAGCACACACAGAATTCTATCCGGTCTTGGTCTGATTTTAATGGAAAATTCCCATCAATATTACACGCATATTGACCTACCTCAGCAAATGTTAATATAACTTTTGTTGGCTTTGTGCTTGGGTGGAATAAGAGAGATTAATCAAAGTGAGGATTTGTCAAGTGGTTGGCTCATTGTGGTGCAGAGAGGACACATCCTTTCTGTGACTGTCAGTAACACCAACAGCTGCTTAGTGTTTGGGCCTCGCTCTGCTGCTGTGTGCTCACCGTCAGAGTGGCTTCATAACTGGCAGAATCCCTACCTGCACCACAACACCACACCTCTGAATGTGCTGTGTACTGTCAAGAAAGACATTTTCAAAGCAACTTGAGAGTAGTAGTAGAAACAAAAGCACAGGCCAAAAAGAATAATGAAGCAATAAAAACAGTAACGTTAAGAAACACTGACAGAGCCAACGCGCTCGAGTGTTGGAGGCCGGAAGAAAAGGACTGGACTAAGCACACCGCTCTGCGGTGCTCTGTGTTCCGAATGAGGGCGATTGCCTTTTCTCACAGTTTGTGGTCTGCTGGTTTAGAAGCCCATAAGCCATGGGCAGGGTAGGAAGCCTAGGCCCAGTTTGTGTTCTACTTTGTGAGGGATTAATCTAGAGCCTAAATCTATAAATAGCATCCAAACGTAGGTGTTTGGGTACTTCACGTGGCTTAAGCTGTGTGTAATGCAGTCAAGACAGCACTATCAGTAGGTATCTTTGCTATGCAGGAGAACCCCCGGTTGTCCTTATTGATGAGGATGCTGGGGCAAGTCTGTCAAATCACTTTAAAACTGCCGGGTGGTTGGGGTCACATCTGTCCACCAGAACAGTGGTTGTGGATTTGAACAGCAGCTTAAAATGTTTGTGAATACCTCCGCTAATTCATCAGTCCATACGCTCGGTCACCGGCCTAAAACTGGGTCTGGTGGTGCTGTTGCACGGGTTCTTGCTCCTTCGGAGGTTCTTTGATGGGTGCTCCACCTTTACAGTTGATTTGTGGAGTACGTCTTTAGTCTGTTTATGCTTTCATGTATTTCTGTATTGTTTTGTATTTGTCTCTATTTGTGTGCAGCCTCTCTAATGACCTTTAGTTCGACTTTAGCATTCATGTTAGCCAAGAAGTCACTTGACCTGAAAGCAGCTCATTGTTCCCCGGGGAGATTTTGTGTTTTGTATGTCCAGCGATGGCTTTTGACTTTGGAACCTCTCTTGTTGTAGTGGCTAGCACAGTTTCGGTGCCTGTCTGAAATCAAATGAGCTGTGATCTTTAATCAGGTGAGGCGCCTTGTTCTGCACAAGGTTTCAGTCGCCTGATAGAACAAGATGTGCGGATGGAGTAGTTTTGTGTACACATTTGTAAATCTGGGCATTACAATATAGAGTTGTCCTGCTGGGAGTACGACCCTCTGTGAATGGGCATTCAGCTGGCTGTCAGGGGAGTCATTGAATTTCTCCAGGGCTAGCATAGCATCTGCTTGTGGGTTATACACAGCCGTGATTATGATGGCTATAAACTTCCCCAATAGGAGGAACAGTCTGCATTTCAATATCACGTATTCGTAAGCTGGCAATCTATATTTCCCAACAATATTGTCAGCTGCTTTGTGTGTCCAGGCCCACATCTCTTTATGAGCCTGTATGTGCAACAGTTACTTGTAGTAAAAGTTTAATGAAATAAGAATTACCAAGCCACCACATCTGTATCCATGGCTTTCGCATCCAACTGTTGTCTAATCCAAACTTGGCCTGCAAAGACACTGTGAGCAAGTCAAGTCGGTCTGAGCAAGCAGAAGCCATCAACACTGGTGTGTGAGTGAGTGAGTGTGTGTGAATGGGTGAATGAGAAGCAAGATTGTAAAGGGCTTTGGATAAAAGCGCTGTATAAGCAGACCATTTATCATTTATTATGGGAAAGAGTTATCTTTCTGGTTGAGAGGTGAACACAAAGATTTGTTGGCGACACTTTCTAAAGGCGTTTCTGCAGTGCGGAGAATTAAGGCCATGTTTGATACAGATTAAAGTGTAATCTGAGCAGAAAGGGTTTTGTATTTCTGCTGCTAAACAAAACACAACAAAAGTGTGAAGTGTAAGGAACGGAGGCTTGTCTGTGAAGAACACCGAGTAGTTTGGACATCACAGTGAATTTTCCCAGTGAACTTTGTGCCTCAGTCTTAGCTGATAAGCATGAACCGGGGTGTTTTGTACAGTCTCAAGAAATATTCTCATTACGATTCATTTGGGCTGTCTTTAAAATTCTCCACTGAATGGGAAGTATATGTGCCTCTCAGCGGAGAAAGGAATTCATCTCTGTGCCTCTGAGTGAGCTGAAAAAGCACAGAGATGAGGGTGCACAGAGGGCGAGAGCTTGTCTGGCTCTGAAACACACTGCTGTAATTTGGCTAAAAGTCTAGAAAGACATCAAATGAGGAGACGGATAGAAGCTTCCACGTAGGACAGTCCACAAAGAAGTTTTTGGCTCGTCAGAATTTATAACTTTTGGTTGGAAATCACAATGCCCCTCCCTCTAATCCCACTTTCATGTCGCCTCTACAGTCACGCCGATTTAACCACAGGTTGGGCTACTAGCCGTCACAAACATAAAGTTGGTAAATGTGGTGGAGTGTTGATATATCATCTCGGTTTGGCAGAAAAAGGAAGGCCTTTCTCTACAATGCCCATGGGAAAGAGGAAGATTGGTTGTCATCTTTTCACCCATATAAATTCCTCTTGCGGTGTGTTGAGTACATGCTCCGGTGTTAATGCCTGATGTGTCTAAAAGCAAATGCACCACATTCAATCCAAGTGTACAGTACAATCATCATCCTGTCGGTGATGAGAATCAGCTGATGTCATTGGACGTTGTCCCACCTACAAGGCAAACTGTGTATGAGGGTGACAGTACCACTGCCTCTGCTGCCTCTGCCTCACACAAAACGTTTACTTGTCAGGACAGAAAGGTAGGTTTTTTATGCTTTTATGCAAAACTTGACCTTCAGCGATCACCGTCCACTGCACCCCGATTAAGGTGCATTCTGAAACGCTGGAAACAAAGTACAGAATGTACAAAGTGGATGAGTTACACTATAGTTTCTTTACAATACCCACAGTACCTCAACCATTTGTCACGGGGCCTGTGCCCTGTACTTATTTGTATCCTTGCAGCAATAGCTGTAGTCCTTATGAAGCACCTTGACACTTGAGTGCACATACGTCATTGCTTTTCATTTGATTTAGTCCATGGTCATTACATTATTGATTTGACAAGTGTAATAGCAAATTTTCATACCCAAAAATCTACTCTTTGGCCCGTCTTCTCCCGCACGTAATCGATGGGGTTCAGAACTGGTGATTGACCTAGCCAAGCCATCACCAACAATGTTCCAGCAGCTACTTTCTTTTCCAAATAATTACTACACAACCAGGAACAATGCTTAGAGTCACTGTTTTGCTGCAAAATGAAGTTAGATCCGATTAGGGAGTGACGTGTCCCCTGAGTGTGGAGGGGTATTTTGAGACCACCCACTCTCCCATTGCCAAGGCATCTTAAGATCATCTCCAGGCTTCAGTGATGCTGTTAGACAGGCATCTAACACATGTTCATTTCCTCTGCATCTAACACATGTTGAAAAAACCTCAAATGTTGACACATCAGTCCACAAGACTTTGTTCCAGTAATCTAAAGTCCACTGTTTTTGCTTCGATTTGGCAACTGTGCACATGTGGCCAGCTGACCTGCGCCTCGCACTCACAGTTGATTTATTCAACGACGCAGCCAATTCAGGAGAAATGAATGTGTGTTTCTCGAGGAGGACACTCGGAAGGACTTGTCTTCTCGGACAGATGTGCCCTTGGGCCTTGCACTGCATCTTCTGTCGTAATTGGATCCACTTGCAGCATGTCTTTGGACTACAGGGAACACCTTTTGAGGAAATCTTTAATTTCTTGGCTGTGTCTCGTAGAGAAGATCCTTTCTACTTCAAGACAAGCATAGAGTAATGAATTTCTCAGAAAGTTGTTTGGTTGGCCAACTTTAGTTCTAATTTATGGAGGAAAAGCCAAATATAAGCTCATATTATTGGTTCACTGGACATGAACTTACTTTAACACATGGGAGGGACGTGTACTTGAAGTGAATCAGTGAATCGCACGGATTTGTCACACAGGAATTCCTGAAGTAACATGCATAGAATCGTTTTCATGATTTTAGAATCCCTCATTGGGCTGATTTTTCATTAATGCTAGTCTGTTATGCTTTTGGCTGCGCCTGCTGTTGCATTTTTTCCCAGCACCAGTGGTATATGGTTAAACTGAGGGTACAGTATGCTGTGTAAATGATGTTTGCAATAGAACCTACACAGACTTTCTTTTATCACGAACACAGACACTGTCCGATTTTTGTGCAGTCACTTGACATAACAACAATTTGCGATGATTTTGGATAGGTCTATGTGATGACCTCTTTCCATTTGCAGCAGTTTTTCTTGAACTCCGTATAAAATATGCAGGAAAATAATGCAACTGCACATGTGAATCATGTGACGCCCGGTTCAACAGGACTGTCCATACTGCTGGTCTGTGTGAGCCGCAAGAACTTGTATAAGACTGGATGTTTTCTGTGTGGCTGGTTAAAAAGCGTATATTTTTCACACAACAACACAACCATATGTCTGTTTCATCTGTAGTGTGACGTTCATTATTTGTGTCTGTGCACACAGTCACAGTATTTCTCTATATGATGGAGTAGTACAGTAATTAGCTGTTGTAAACTAATACTAAACATGAAGCAGGACAGCTTTTACTTAATAGAATAGGCAACATGAGTCTTGAGACAGAATCCTACATGGGTCCAGTTGTCTGCCCGCACAAAGAGGCAAAACTCAATATGAAGCGATCTATTACTTAGTTATCTGTAAATCAATTTCCACCCGACCCCTCCAGTTATCGGACTGATGTATGCTCAGGGTTGCTGCTAAGCCGTGATGGATAAGCCTCACTGCGCAGGATGCTTCAAGGATCCGCAGCAACATGAGGCAGCGGCAAGTTTGTTAGTCGGAGTATGTGAGAACTATATTACAGTCAGTTTTTAATCACCTGTTTATTGTGATTTAAATGCATACACGGCTGTTTTCACATGCGGAGGAGACGAGTGTGAATTTTTCCTGTAACTGTAGTTTATCCAGTGAGCAGTCATTTAGCTTCTGCTGTACAATACAGATCAGCTGCCTGTTAGATCTGTCTGTGCCAGCACATTCATCAGTGTTTGTAGTGTAGCATCCAGAGACAGTTTGGAATTCAACCTCCATGTTGAAAACTAGGGGGAGGTAGACGGACCCGACAATAAAAGAATTCACCACTAATCCTCCCCAGCACCAGATAACACCAAGACAACTGAGTAAAGCCACGAATTGACACTCGTGCAATTAGCATAAAAATTCGCTGTGAGTTTTTCATCTACCAGACCCAAGACTGTCTCCTAACTCACTTGCAAATGAGGTTCTTATCAAGATGGTACCAGCTCGCTGGAAAGGAATCGGCAAAACAACCATAAAACTTGAGGTGTGAAACAACTTGAGACAGAAAGACTTTGTTTGAACTCAAACCCCAAAACAAGGACAAATCAGTTATCAAGCTTCTTAAAACCCACACAAATGTCTTCAGAAGCAAATTTGGAACAATTTGACATGATACCGTCCTTTCTACGACAAGAAATGACAAAGTTATAAAATAAAGGGTTAGAGAGAGTAACAAGGCACGACATTGCCACCCATGGGTGGAAAATATAAGTGCATCCCGAAGGTACTCGTCTGTAGAAAGAAATTAAACGGCATTAATCTGTTGTCTGAAAGTTAAAACACAATGTCATATTCTTCTATCAATTCTGTATTTTACACATACATGTTACATATTTATGCACACCTTGTATACACCCGCTTAGTTATGTAAATGGGATCATGTGATGTTATATTAATTCAACGCTACAATGTCCAGATAATGCATGACTGAATTCCTAATTGTTGTTGTGTGTTCTTACGGTGTATTAATAGGTATTAGACAAAGCTAATTTTCCATGTAATAATCATTGGATTCCATCTATTCGTCTAATCAGAACTCTCACATGTATGTTGAAATGAGACACTAACTATTACAGCAGCAATCATGCACAGTATAACAATTATAATATGTTGCTTTGTTTTATAATGTGAGATTTTGGGCTTGATGAAAAGAGAAATCAATACTTGACTTTGTGTGATTAAACTGAACAAAGAATTTAATGTAATTTAGAGGAGGGACTAGCTCTGCCCTCCGAAATAAATTTGAATTTAGCAGCAACGCCTCATAATCTTGAGGCCCGAGGATATAAAATCGCAGCGTTCCAGCTCACTTCCAGTTGGAGCTTTTAAACAACTTCAGAATTCCATCCTGAAGAAGAAATGTGCCTCAGCTAATATAACTTAGCTGAAGTTGTTTAAAATGACTTTTTGTCATTAATTCTGTCGTCCGTAAGTTTTCAAACTATTTTTAAAGCGCGCACACCATTCCTGCCTATTTTTGTCTTTGTAAGTTATTTTTGACGATCGGAACTCCAAGCCAAACTTCAATTTTTGTTTGAAATTAGAAAATCCTTCACAGTTAGTTCCAGACTGAGCCCGAGATTTTTATTCAATAGCCATATTTTTATCAACCATTTTTGTTGAATTATTTAAATTCAACATCTGCAGCTCCACACGGCTCTGTTTCGGACCGGACAACCAGCGCCTCTGTAAGTCGGCTCAGCCACCAGCAGAACCAGACCACGTTACTGGAGCTTGCCATCGGACCAGGTGAACGCTGCTGTGGGCCGGGGAAATCTTTGCAGCCACAGCGGATCCTCGCTCTGACAGCTCTCCTGTTAACAGAACCGAGACGGTCCGTCCTGCTTTACAAAAGAACCAGAAACCTGCAGCAGCTCCCAGGCAAGACACGAATTTCTCACTCTATTCTTTGGAAAGTCTAGTGTCTGTACAGCCGATAAACCAACGGAGCCTTTATGAAGTTTCTTTCTAGAGTTTCTAAAATATAATTTCCGTTACTTAGAGGTAAACAGTGACTAGACTCAATTCTTGAGCCCAAATTCATCACACACACTTGCATACCTGCTCAGTTTATCCGTTTGCTTAGAATTGGTTATTTTGTGTTTTGTTGTCTAATCATTTATTCCATATATCCATATGCACATTCACATTTATCAATATTTTCTGTAGTTGTAGATTAATAAATAATTGAAAAGAACTGGTTCTGTGTTCGTCTTTCTTCAGAGAAACAGACAAAGTCACTGAAACGGTAAAGACCTCATGACAGAGACTGATCTTGGGTCAAATTCTGTTGTTTACAGTTCTATTGTTACTGTGGACCATCGCGGCTCAGATCATATTTTAATCATAGCTTGGTTCAGCTTAAAAGACCTGGTGCCTTCATTTCGAGGAAATTAATGCTTTTGCATTAATATCAAATTACCCAAGTTGCATTAGATTGTTACAGTAGTGACGTTGTTCAAAGAGACGAACTTTCACAGACCTCGCCTCTCCCCCTCCCTCGCTCTTAAAGGGGATGAGAGGAACTAATTTGACTGGCCATTACTGACTCCTGCCTTGACGTCGTATGCTCATAATGCATTAATGATAATGTGCTGTACTTGTATACGTTGACGCTGGTGGTCATGGAAAAACAAGAATATCGTTTTTACCCAAAAAATGCCTCCGCCCAGGTAGTTTGGGATTGTGCCAGAACTGCGCCTTGTCTTACAAAAATAGAGCCTGTTGTATTTGCATGGCTCTTGTCAGATGTGGCCAGAATTATATTGTTGAATTGAAATATTTTCATATCACCATTGATATTATAAACTCATTAGGAAATATCGGGAAACAGTTTAAGGCCTACATTGCCCATTCCTGCTTTCTTTATCGGATGTTCTTAACCTAAGCGCCAGTGAATGTGGTTTTGCTTATGATAACTGTTTCATAACACGACATTTGTCACACGAGTGTGCATTATTTTCAACCCAATTTTTTTTATTTGACATGTAAGTAACCCGTTTTTATTTGGAAGCTACGTATTACATTATTATTTAATGCTGTATGTTTGTGTAATATGTGGAAAACCTGCGATGTGTGATAACATGGTTCAATATTGTTCTGGCAATACGACTTGTCTAGTAGTTTAACAGTTCCGACACCTTTCTGTTTTTATATGCATGCTGCTAACAAAACCCAAAAATATTCCAAATGAAAAAAACCCAAAGTAATGCTGACATAATCCCGGGGTAAAGTTTAGAAAAGAAGGATCTAGAAATCAGAACTTAGACAGAATGCTTGTGGACAGTTAATGATTAGACAATAAAGTCACTAACTTCTAGATTCAGACTGCGGGTCTTCCTGTATTGTTGTGTTATTTTTTGAACTCGTATTGCAGTCTAATCAAGGGTAGATGTTGTCAACCCAGGAACGTCCGGTCTCAGCTGGGCTGCGTCTCTGTCTCCTGTCTGGAGAAGCTGTGCTGCTGTATTGACTGATATTGACTGTCCAGTTGAATGTTGGGTAAACACTATGATGGATTACAACATGATTATCTTTGCAGACGGCAGAAACGCTCGGCCCGTCCGAAAGATGTTAAAAAGAGCTTGTAAAAAAGCTGAACGCACGCACCTTTGGAACCCACAAACTGACTCGTCCATACCGTCGTCAGAGCGAACACCCTCTGAGTGTGTTTTGCCACAGTGCATTCTCCTTCGGCAAGAAGCAGTGTGCAAGTGGATGAAATAAGCGGTGAGACAGGAAAATCAATGTGTAGGCTACAGGGCAGTGGAGCTTGAAAAGAGTGAAGTCCCTGACATGCTCAGTGCCTGCAGGAGTCTGTCACACATACTGTGGACTGGAGGATCCACCTCAGGAATCAGTGCTGCGCACACATCAAACAAGCACAGAAGCAGACTGATCCTTACTCTCAGGCTGCACTATATGGGTTTTTTTTCAAATTATCTCTTGGTCTGACAGTATTTGTGTCACATTTTAATATATTTTGCAGCAGGTGCTCTCAGGCACGTTGCCTGCAAATTCCTCCACTAGTCTGTATTTCATACCAGTATTAACTAGGTTTTCTCACTGGATTCATTTTTCTATGGGAGTGAAACTATGCTGCGATGGAAACCTATTCTTGATAGTTTTACACCGATTTTCCTCAAACACATTTACTGAATGGCATAATTTCTTGTAAATCCAATTCAAGTGGAATACCTTGAACACCTCGTTGTTCTGGGACTCCAGACTACTCATATGACAAACACAGATATTCTAAAATCTAGGATTTTTTGTCAAGAATTATCACCAAGAACGGTCAACACGTTCAGGGAAAACGTTCATTCATTCACTGATTACAAAATACCTAATTTATTCATTTATCCACGTCTCATTCCGCACCCTGTTCCTATACTCGTGATGTGCGTCCCGTTCTTATGGATGTGATACTGTATCTCAGGAATATCTGAAGGGAATTTGTGTGAACACACACAAAGCAACAAATCTTTTTAATTAGTATTGCATAATGGCAGTGGGGGAATTTCTTGACATTCACACGAATGTCCACTCGGGAAGACGCAGTCTGCTGCATCTTGACTGGTTCACAGAGGCGTACAACCGCAAGGTGATAATTGTGCTCACTGAGCTTCCTTTTAACACCACATTAAGTCCAAGACACAAATCTTTGTCAATGTAAAGCTGCATAAAACCAGCATCTGAGCATGTGTCAACTTTATATTCAGCAATGTCTGGTGTATATTACAAAGGGGAGAAGTGAGGATCTTTTCAAATTAGTATGTACAGTACAGGACGTCGGGTTACCTGGTGTCCACATGATGGGGCCAAGTGAAGGCACCATTATGCTTGACCTGTCTTCCAGAATTAGACACCTCTAATTCCATTCCTGTGAAAAGCTGAGTGAATCGCACCACAATACACGGCCTTATGTGCACGGCTTGCAAATGTTGTTCCGTTGAAATAACTAGTGATAATCACTGTGGGCCTAGCCGCTCTGAGTGGGTAATTGTTCAGTATTGTATTATCTGTTTTCAGTGTGTGTGTGTGTGTGTGGTCAGTCTGGAAACAGGCCCTGTAATGAGAGCGTTTTAACATTTCAGGTGTTCTGTCAGCTTGACTTCCAGATCAAGTGTTTTCATAAAGCCAGACTAACTAAAGGCTTTTTTGACGAGTCTCTATTTTTAACTGGTTTCCCGATGTTTCCACAGCTCAGCATTTATGAGGCACAAATGGTAACACAACAAACAGAGATGACGGCGCTTCATAAATGTTGGAATCCTCTCATGCCATTCTAGATTGTGAGTGCAGCCAACGGCACCAAACTAAACACACAATCTTGTTCGACTTGAACCCCGAGAATCTCCTAGGAATTTTCACGAGCAGAAGTACACTATAGTAAATGAAATAATAAGGATACATTTTTCTATTACGTGAAAAGCACAAGGAGACATGCAGAAAAGATACGAAGCTGGAGCACAGGCTACAGCATAGAATCCAGTTAACCCTAAATGGATGTTGACAGCAGTCATGCAGCCACAGGGGAAATTTCCGAGCGTTTATTTGATGTGAACTTACCAAGCCCCTCAACTCTTGAAATATGTATTGAAGCACTAGGCCAGCTCCATGGAAGCACAGGAAAACCCCCAGTGGAGTTAGTCCTCTGAATATTCTTCCTTGCGTCAGATCCGGGCTCAGTGAAAGGTTGGCTCCATGTCACAGTGCAGTGGTTTTAGTTTACAGGGCTTCTCCATGACACAGAATTGTTACTTGATGTTCACGTTTCTCCCTGACGGTTAGTGTTACTTCTCTTCAAACAGAGTTCTGCAATGCAGGAGAGAATAGGACATTATGGCATTTAGAGACAGTGTCGCTCATTCTCAGATTGTCTTTATTGACAACTTGTGACACGCACATGAGTGGTTAGATACTTCCGTTGGCCTGAATTAAAACTTTTGGCTACTGGCTTCAGTTTTGTTGTCATTGCCAGTTAATGTCTGCAGGTGTGACGCCGTTCACTCTACACTATATAACAATTAGCCATAGTGAAAAGTCTAACTTGGAATTAATTTACTCTTTATAGATACAGTAGATGCGGATGACGATTGTTAGTTGTGTTGGGAAGGACAGGCCTCCACACCGACTGAGTTGGAACTAACATTCCCGCTTACTCATTTTATAAAAAAAGCACAGAAAACATGTACCGTAAATTCTGGACTATAGAGCGCACCTAAATTTAAGCCGCACCCCCTAAAATTTAAAAGAAATATATATTTTGTCACATATAAACCGCATCGTACTATAAGCCGCCAATAACCAGGCTGAGAAATAATATCTGTTGTATGCGCTCCTACTCATTGTTCACAGTAGGCATGAGGATGTTCTGTGCGCTGTTTTACCGGCATTACGGTAAAGAGTGCGTTTACGTGTATGTGTGGCTGGTATAACACATGTCGAATGTACAGAGCCGACAAAAACGTCCTTGTTATAAATAAACGGCTTGTTCCATAGCCAAAGGAGAAGACGTCTCTTATTCTTCACGAATTACGCAGGAGTTGCTGCGCTCAACAAAAGATTTTGTACCATAAGTCTTTATTCATACACCTGAACCTGAATGGTGCCTGTAACACGGCAGTAAAAGTGCTGATCACACAAAACAGAAAAGTCATGGTTTTATTAATCTTCCTCCTGTGCACTAAAACCAAGTTGCTTTATTTTTCTTCCTCCTGCGAACTGAAACCACTGAACACCAAACCACTGTCACTTTTTCTTCCTGCGCAAGACTGTTAAAGCGCAACTGCGCAGCTATTAAAGTCGCTTCATTCTCCGTGCACTGAAACCACAAATCGCTATTCATCTTCCTCCTGAGCATTGAAACCACTGTCACACTCGATTTCCTTCACGGATAGCCAGATCGATGGCTTCAAATTAAAAGCTGCATCATAGGAATTTCTTCGCGTGTTTTCCATTATGAGGGGGTGAGGGTGTAAAAATATTACCGTATTTTGCTGTTGTGCGTCTTGGGTTGCATGCGCTAAGAATAAAAACTGGCGCTTTTTTGTTTGCACTGACTTCCATCTACAGCCCATCTGAGGGCTGCAGAAAAATTCATAGAAAAGCCGCATCTCTGTAAAAGCCGCATGGTTCAAAACGTCGGAAAAAAGTAGCGGCTTATGGTCCGGAAAATACGGTACTCTGCTGATCTGTAACCTCATCGATCAATAACTTTTCTGGGATGACAGATTCATATCTCAGCTCATTGTGATCAGTTATGGTTTACTGTCTAAAATAGCCCACTTTTCTCCCGCCTTTTTCTCTGTCCCGATGATTCAAACTGGGCAACATCTTGTTATTAAGAAGAGGGATTTTAATGCAAGTGTGGACTTTTGAATTAAAGCAGAAATATGAGTTTCTGCAACTAGCTGCACCCAGGCTCAAAATCATGTTCATGGTATCAACTCGTAGTTGCTACTGTGTCCACACACTGGGCAGTACATGGCAGTGTGCATAACATAATCCGACATCACAGGACCGGCCCCTTTGCACATTGCATTACAGTTAGCAGACGCTTTTATCCAAAGCGACTTACAGAGTAATTTTGTGCACATACATTATGGCCATACAACAGGCGATGATGTAATTCTGCAGATGTTTAGGTGAAACAAAAGTGGACACACCAGATCAAACCGACAATAGATGTTTGTACTCCAATATTTGACTGCAAATGCCAATCTTCCTCTAAACCTGCCTCAACCTAAGAGGGTTTATCGCTGTTAATTATTGTAAGCATAGCAACAACAGTCTGGCACAGCATAATGAAAAACAACAACACACTAAACCTGCTAGGAAGTATAAGGTCATCTACTGAAATATAACGATGAATTAGATGATTAGATGAAAAAACAAGCCATTGAATGGAGTGATTTTGGGGCATATTGCCTTCTCTTTTGCCTTCTGCAAATGAAACACATGCGTGATTAACTTGGCCAAGCTGACCTCGGAAGGTTTTGTCTAAGCCAACAAGTGCTTGCAAGAGAGGAACAGAAAGTGGAAGATGTGAGACAGAATGTGAACTGCAAAGTGGTGTTGGCTCACCATTTCCACACCACTTCAGCTTACCACCGATGGTTCGCTTGTGTCCGGGTCTAATTGAGGGTATGTTTGATTCGACGTCACACATTTACTGCCGTCGTTACTCCCGTGCTCTTTTCTCATGCATTGATTTTCTGAGCTGGCAGCCAAATGAAGTGGTCTGTCAGTGGCAAAGGTGTGGGACGCACCACAAAAACTAAGCCAACTGAGGTTCACAGATGTCCCGACACTGGCAGGCAGTCATCCGTAGGCTTGGGTCTCAGAGTTAGGCCCTGTATAAATATATACAATTATAAGTTTAATATTTGGACAAGGGTCTGTAATTAGAAAGCACCTCAAACTGTTAACAGCATGTTGTCAGCCAACAGGTAGTCTCCAATTGTTACAGGACCCATTAGACAGGTTTGGAGTGTTACAGATGTTCAGCTCAGATGGTGGTATGAGCTTTAAAGGATGTAGTTAAAAAATGCAAAGCCTTGCACGACTCACTGAATTAATTTGTTGACATAACACTAATAATACATATGGCGTGAGCAGCCGACAGCTACAGTATTGCGGTCGATTGACCCGCTGTCCAGGGATCCAGAGACCGACCAGTACTTTCATGTGTTTCCTGTGCTTTTTCTAAAACTTGGACCAGCATCGGTCTTTATCAGCTGTTGTCGTGAATAACACACAGAAAGCAAAAACCACATTAGCGTAGTACAGTAAATGTCCCAGGGTCCAAATCAGTCATAGACGGTTATTGCTGTCAAACACTAGAGCACAACTACGGCCTGAGATTGTGAATGAAATCCTGAGAATTCTAATTAAGCTCCACAAATCTATGAAAGCAGCACCGAGCCCTTAGAGGAAGGACACACTGCAGCGGGAAGCGCCCACAAACACACACACACACACACACACACACTCTGTGTGTGTGTTCTCTGCCCTTTTCTGCCGTCCCAGCCTGTTGACCTATCGATGCCAAAGGGAGTGTGGCAGCTGGTTGGCCTCCGGGCTCTGCAGCTGTGTGAGGGCTCTTGTTTTTTCCCCATGTCTTTGCTGTTTCTGACAAATTCACTTGGTTTTCTTTCTTCCAAAAAACTTTGCTTTACAAAGTGTCACTCTGTGTCCTTGTCCTACTTGTTTCACACTTGTCCAGTCACATTTTCTCATGTTTGTTGAACTAACTTTTTGTGTAGCTATTATTTTTCTGGAGACAATTAACCAACAACTTTTTCCACATTTGCTGCAACAGTTCTGGAATGTTTTGTGTGATAACATGGGCCAATTTGTTCTTTTTTTGGCTCGGAACAGGCCGAGGACTCAAAAGACATGGGGAAAAGTTCAGGCAGTTTACCTCGATTCACAGTGCAGCAATCGTGTACGGCAAAAGGCAAATGGTGGCAGTTAATGGGTAACAAGGAAGCAGGCAAACCATGCACCAAACAGGCAGTGGATTGAAAAAAGGTGTAATCCAAAGAACAGGCAAAGGTCCAAAAAAACGGCATGGCAGGCATGAAGCAGCTGAGTGATGCTGGAAAGCTACAGTTCCAAAGGCACAACAGACAGTCTGGCAGGAAGTGAAGGGAAATGGCACGGTATGGATTCTAACGGGATGAGTACCGTATGGGTACAAGTGAGCGGGGTTGCAGAGGGTGAGGGTGAGCGTGGGGGGTTCGGAAACAATAAAGAGAGGCAGGGAACGAGCTGTGGCACAGTTGAGGTCAACCATTAGTAGTTCGAAGTGTAAAAACTCAAAGAATTAAGAATCTGAGAATATGGGACAAACCTTATTCAGAACAAAGTGGACACTGCTTTGGTGTCAGCTGATTTAATTGGACATTCAAACAGTGTGCTCCATGATTAAAGAAAAAACACACAATGGTTGTGTAAGACCCCCAAACACCCCCAAAAACTGAGACTGACTGCATGTTTGGATCCTAGTCTTGCTGCATGATTAACCCCTCCCAGGTCATTTTGATGCATTTCTCTGTAAACTTTTGTCTATGTTTGTGGCGTAATATTACATTCTTTCTCTAAAGTCTTTTTTTTTCATTACTGTGTTGCTTATGTTCTGAGGCTTTTTCACTCAGTAAATGTTCGTTCCAGCCTCTTTTAAATAGACCAAACAGTACACGCCGTAGATTTGAACCCTGGCTAGTCATTTTTAATTGTGCTGTTCCACCCTTAGTGCTACTGTAAGTTAACATTGGTTTGGTTATGTTTAGGCACAAAGTGAACATAGTTAGGGGTCACTGCTTCCTTAGCGTGATATGACTGGGTAGACTTGGGGACGGCAAGCTTCACACCGGACTTGATCTCTGGTCTCCTGTGGATAAAGACCTTTAGTTTGTGACCTGTGTCCATCCCCCCCAACCTCTTCTTTGCAAACAAGTCTACATCGAGTTACTTGGTGACACTTGGTGATGCGTTCACTTCAGACAGGTGGAGAGTTGAGCTCGGATTATTTTAAGTATTTAGTATTCTGAAAGGTGAAGGACAAACGTCCATCCCAAACTGGCATATTTCTAGTTAAACATACGATAACAGCAATTGTCCTTCACTCTAATGGAAAGGTCTCAAAAAGCCAATTTATCTTTCTTAAGGAATAATTAAGCTTCTTGGTCAAATTCCTAATGACTCTGCTTTGAGTGTGGGGAAAAGCACTTTTTCTGTACGTCTACAGATATAAGACTTTATTGAGCAGCTTCTGAGCTTCTAAGGACCTGCCTGATGAGGAACACTGATAAATCACTCACAGCTCCCAGAATTCAATATCTCATGAAAGGACGCTTCAAGCCCAGATCTTGCTTTCTCATATCCCTAAATGGCAACATGGGGAAAGAGACTTTTCAATTGGCTAAGTCTGTAATACAGCCGGAAATTCAGCAGGCACGAGAACATAGTCGCTTAAAAAATGTATATGGCTCCAAGCACAATGGTGTAAGTAATTTATTAAGTGCTTCTAACTTCCTCGCAAAAGTTTCCAAGATTTCCCTTGAAGCATGCGCTTAATTAGCGTATTATTTTTTTAGAGTGGCTTTGAGGATCAGCTTCTCAAATTTACTGGTATATTCTATAATAAAACCCCTTATGTTAATATTAAAATATTTTTTGTTAGTAGACTCGGTGCTATAGAAGCAGGACCCGAGCTTATTCCCGAGGGCGGAAGCTGCAGATAAGGTGAATCCTGCACTATTATTTTAAGTCTGCTACACAGCACATAGGCCTCACATCAATCACTTTCACCCTACAATCAGCTGAGATCAAGGAGAAGCTATGTGCAGTCGTATGACAAGGATGCAGCGGAGCAGAACTCGTTTGATTTATCGCTGGAGTTTAGTGGATCAAGAGGACAGTGAAAACAGCTCGGGCTTTGACAGAATGCCCTTTGAGGCTTCTGCTGTGTACAGTGTTTGCAGAACGCTACATTCCATCAGTGTGGCATTAGGCATTGCACCGGTTGTCGACTGGGGTGTGTGTTGTTTGGCCATTAGGTCCAAAATGTGTATGATGGTGAGATTCTATTTTATGCACTGCATGGACTTTAAATATTTGTGGCTCAACCTACGCATGTCAGTGCACATCCATCCTTAGGAGCTCAGCAATCAGGTGCTAATGATGACTTGAGCTGATTGAGAGGCATGAGGGAGGAGTGAGAGAAGATGATTGTGTGGGGGTGGAGGGGCTGTAATCACGACATCCAAGCTGAAGTGCAGTGAAGCATTTGGGAGGCTCAGAGATGCACTGGCCCCATTCACCTGCTTGCTGCCACACTTCTTCTGTGGTGCAGGCTCCTGCACTTGCTCGAAATACTGATTTGCAATCATGGCTTCAGTATTACTGAATGTGCAGGCGTGAAATCAGCATAAGTGTTCTGTGGCATCTTTTACAAAGTTCATCTTCATCCAGTGCGTCCGCACCCTCGGCTCCTGTTGACCCGTATGGGTGGCGACACTGACGTAAAGTATTTCACAAGACTTTGCGGTACAGGCAGCTTAGTGACAGGCTGTCAATGAGGTTTTCAACTTAAATGGACAGCAAATGTTTATCCATATCTCTAACTCTGATGTGCCTAAATCTGAAAAGGTTTGAGCCTCAGGTCATCTTTGTACCACAACAACAATGGTTAGGCACAGCAAAACATATGATAAAAACCTAACTGGCTTGTCTTAATGTCCATTTCCCTGCTGTACCATAATTATGAACCGATAAGTAGCGCGTCGAATGGTGTGCTAACTTCCAAATTGAGTGGTTGGTGTGATGTGTTCAGGCTTCTTTGTCTCTTTTAATGACAATCCTAATGGTCCCTGAGAGTTGAGATTTTTTTTCGCCCCAATCGTTTTATGTTTTGCCTCTTTGAGTGAAGTGCAGCACTCTTCATCAGGCATCAAATGATTCTGTACCGACACTGTAGATACAAGTGATTTCTTTGTCTAACACAGAAGAACAGAGAGGGGCAGGACATGTGGAAATAATGTGTTCCAGTGTTCCAAATCACCACCCCCCGCTTCTGCCTTCTTTTTTAAACGGAGCCGGTCGCTGCCATCCATTTTGTCATCATGCAGATGGTATTAACATTGTGATTCATTAGCCACTCATCACAACACGTTGCTGTTTTTAAACAGACTAAATCCGTATGCTCAAAAACGACGAACATAATTAGTCATCTAGCATATGCTTTTTTCCAAAGTGACTTGGGAGTCGGTATCCAATCCGTTGCCCTTCAAAACACTGAGCGGAGGACTGATGCTGTGGATGCTGTGGTTCGTGGACAACTGCTGTCCTGACTAAGCCGATGAGAGTGCTGTGTGTGTTTTTTCAGGGCTCCTCCGGGATCTCTCAGACCCAAAGCAAGAATCGCACACTGAGACCATTGCGCCAAGAACAGTATGACAATGAAAACACAGATCAGCTGTAGCCAGAGGTAACCTGTGCCCCCAAAAGGACACTGGGACCGAATCCATACCACATGTCTATGTGCGCACAAAACAGAAATGCAAATCAAATGTATAAAATCCTACATGCGCACAAATTCAGACACATTCCCCTCATAAATCACTCTGAGAATGTGCACACTTTGGTAAGCTTCATACTCTGCCCAAAACCCTCACGCAATAAAAACCACCACTGGTCTGATTCCAGTCCGCTTGTGTCCGTTGGTGTGTTTTGAGAGGCGTTTTCCCAACTCAGGAGTGAAAGAACACTATTACTGGTGCTGTCACAATGCACAGTTATAACCAATAATTTGGAGGTGGACCAAGTGTCTCGTTGGTCTGGGGTTTAATGGGCAACATACTGTGTGTAATGATGTCTCCTATCTTTGAATTCTAGGACAGCAGAGGCCATGTTTTCGAATAATTTTGTCAATGTTGCTTGTAAGTTCAATTATATATGGAGGAAACTAATTCAGATGAAGATCCAGTTTTGTGTTTGGTCCTCAGTGAAGCGTCTTAAAACCCTTTGATGGATTCAGTATTGAACTCATCAATGGGGTGACAGTTCCAACAATTGTAAAGGTTTGTTGCCAAAATCTCAGATAAAGTCACATGGGGGTATTAAATTCTCATGTCTGTTTCTTGGCCTTTAAACCTCTTTGATGGGGAATGCAGGTGCAAAGAAACTGAACGTCTTGAGTGTATTTTCATCCGACCGTCTTCATCCGGTCTGCAAGATAAAGTGTGGTGACAAATTTGGAATTATGAAAGTCCTATCAGTTTAGAGAAAGGTTCAAGAAGACTGCCTAGCCCAGCTACCATGTAGTTAAACCTAATTGTTGGCGATCGTAAGGCCACGATGTGACCCGCTGTGTATTTCAAGCTTTCTGGAAAGCATGTCGTTTTAGTGTTGTGCAGTTGAACACGTCTTCCTGCCGTTGCAGCGCAGAAGCTACAGCTTAATAAGCATTTGAAGTATTTGTAATTCCAAGTGTTCCCCCTGTGTTGTGTATCCCCAAGGCTGACAGGAGACTAGAATAATAATTGATGGCTCACTATCACAAATATGGAAAATTCAGTCTGCTCAGAAGCTCTGTGTTAGAGTGGAAAGATTCCGCTCTGCCCTCTGGGAGAGTTTAGGTTGTTTTGCTGTTGGATGAGGAACACATTGATAAAGATCCGTGTACTGGGGAGGCTCATCTAATGAACAATCTTAATTAGATCTCCCTCACTGCCTGCATGAAGAAGGATATGAAAAAGAGCTGTCACTCCTTTTACTTATTACAAACCCCGTCCCTCCCCAGACTGCTGCTCACACCGGTCACATTTCCTGTTTGTGACAGCTGGCAATAAAACGTTTAAATTATCTGAAAAGGCAGAAACAAAGGCAAGTGAGGTATTGTAGGGTAATGAAAAGCCTTTTTCAGTAACGTGAGAACTGAGACTTTATATATGTAATTTGGGAAAAGTCACTGAGCCCCAATAAAAGGAGTGTTACAAAAGTCAGTTTACTTTAATGGAACGACCTTAAAACTTTGGGCTTATGGTTAATTTCCAAATAAAGAAATGAAGTTGGGAGTGAATATTACTGTGACAAGAACAAACAAGTGGTAAGAAATTTTTAAGAAGCTGGAAACTAATTTTGGCAACTAAGCACCAGCGCAGAAGATTGTCCACAACCGCTTTGTGTCCCTTTTACAAAAAAGTAAAAAAAATAAATGAATAAAAATCTGGGGACGCCTGCCGCCTTCCAGCGTCTCATCGCTCTGGTCCTGCATTGGAAGGTCCTTTGGGGATCTAGATGACATCACCACTAGCAGGATGTACAAGCAGTTTTGGGACGAGTTACGAGCAGCTAATCTAACGGTGAAAGTGATGAAGAGTCACTTCTGGGGCACAGCATCTCTTCTGCTGGAATTGGAGTTGACGCACTAAAGTCCAAGACAATACCAGATATTTCTGCACCGGTTCCGTCTGGGTGGTACCATTCTTTGCACATGGTTTCTTGCAGCTATTGGAACATTTTCTTAAGCGTAAAGACGCAAAATCCCTCTGGCAAGCAGCATCTGAAACAACAACTCATAATTACACCGATGCTTCGCTCATCAGCTACTATTCACTGATGTTCCTGATGCCCGTTATGTGAGGCTGGAGGCTGAGCTGACCTTGGAACAGAGGAATTACTCCAGCCAACAGTTGTATGGCACTGCAGGTCATGGTGGGTGGCGGAGTTGTACTGCAGTGCATTATATTACCCGATGCTGAGCCCCACACAAATAACTGTTGATTAGACAGAAGAAGGGAATGCATGTCCTTCAGACAATGGCGAGCTCAGTCACCGTCTGCACACAGCCAGGCAGGCAGCGTAAACCTCGATGCTCACTGTAACTCTGTGCCATCTGTTGATTTATGTCACCCTTTTGTGGTGTTGTAATACTGTGCACCACTACGTGGCAGTAAATGTGTATCTGAATCCAAACGTCAACTAAAAAAGGTGTGGAGTTTGCCCGGTTCGTTTCTTCTGGGCAATCGGATTGCCAAAATGAGTATTTTTAAAACATTGCCTCGTTTGTGGAGTCGCCCGAGTTCTAAAATTATAGAGATTATTTTTCACTTTGACATGAAATAACCACTTTTTGCAATTTACTGCCAAAAAAGTAAATTGACGGATTCAATACTTCCTGGTTACATTTAGGTTCACTTATCACATGCCCGTGAAATCCCTGCATATTCTGCTTCATTTGCCTGTTTGTTGTGCTGAGGGGTTTTAAATCCAGAGCTTTCATATGAACAACGATCTGCAGAAAACAAGCTTCTCCTGAGGTAATCGCAGCTAGCCATCAGCATTTTTGGTCGAGAGGCCCACTGCAGCTATTCCCTGCTGCCTGGGAGAAAAAGAAATCCAACCAGGGTCTTTTCCCTCCAGAGATTTTACCGTCTTGTGTTAATGGAAATGTCAGTTAACATTTTATCCCCTGTGGTTGTATTCTCTTCATTTATTAGTATTCCATCTTCAGACTGTCTTCTTCTGCTCTCCACACTGAGAGGCTGCTTTCATGTGCTTTAGCTGAGCCGCTTGCCATACGTGTGCCACATCTCTGGAGACCTGTGCATTATCACTGAGGGACAGATAACCATAACGCGGTCTGGAGGTGGCGGGGCCGAGCCTGCCTCTCTGTTCAGTGACAGACCACCTTTTCTGCGGCTGCCTGGTGCTCTGTGGAAATGGCCCACCTGTTCCCCTCCCATTGTAGTCGGCCTTTTATCAGCACCTCACAGCCTTAGCAGCCGGCGTCTGAGGTGTGTGTGTTTGTGGGCGGATGTGTGGGTGGGGGAGCATCTTTCATGGACAGCTGTGACAGCTGACATTCTCAGGGAAGCAGGGGAAGGTGTTAGCAGACGAGACACTGCGATGGAGTCGCACAGGGAAGAATGATGAAGTTTGGCCATAATGGAAGTTGACAGAGGCCAAAACGGTAGCATCAGCAGGAGGAAGACTAAGCCCCCCACTCACCACCACCTCATGTCCTCTCTTCCCTAATCTCCTTCCTTCTCTCCAGAGCTCCTCGTCTCAGCAGAAATAACAACACCTTCACTCCATCACTTCCTCAAGCCGTGGTCTATTCCCATTTGTCCACCTGCCTCCTGAGAACACCTTTTATATTCATGGACCCACTGTGGGAATTTTGCTTTTCAGCAGTGTAAAAAAAGATAAACCAAGGCCTCATCTTGTGCCGGCGGTATATTTGTATCCTCTGAGCAACAAGCTCTGACAAGTAGCAGAGTGGATGAGTTAATGCTTGTTTAAGCCTCCTTAAAGCCTTAGCAGTTGTCTTGCTCTGGTTTTGTTTTGGTGCACCTGATGGGGTCTGAGCACACCGACGTTCTCTTTAGTCGTGCTTTGCACAAGCACCTTTCCAGATCCGCACCCATACGCTGGCTCTGACACTGCTGTGGCCCCTTATGGCTCAGTCGTCGCATGTTTGACATGATGTTTTGCTGAACAGTGTTCAAACCTACAGACTTTAAAATGGAAAGAAATTTGGAAATGAGTTGGTATTTGGGAGATTTCTGGATTACTTTGGGCTCACAATTCAGCTCTGTTTTAGGGCACAGTAGTTCTATGCTCACGTTGTGAAATAACCCACTTCCAACCGTGACCTGTTTCTGTCCATGTCCGCACTCAGCTGCACGGAGCAGCAGTAGAAACACTGTTTTTAACGGCTCTGCCGCCTCGCAGCTAAAAGGTCCCCGGTTCAAATCTTCCTGTTGGCTGCAGCTTTCCTGTGTGGCATTTGCACGGTGGGTTTTCTCCCACAGTCCAGCGACATGCATGTTAACTTAATTGGTGACACTAACTTTGGCTGTAGGTGTGAGTGCGAGTGTAAATCATCTGTGTCTGTCTCTGTGTTGGATCGGTGATAAGACTGTGGACTCTGCCTCTCACCCTATAACAGCTGGGATGGGTTGCAGCCCCCCATGACCCTTAAAAGTGTAAAGGGTTACAGATTATGGATGGATGAACAATATCCACAGGTCTTATGCATTAAATTTGAAACTGTCGGCATGCTGGAATCAATGACGACTTTCAGCTTATATTATTGTTGATCTTGATTGATATTGGTTCTTCCCAATTAGGAACTTGCATCCTTAAGTTTTTCCCTGTAGTCTGAAATGTGATTCTGTTTTCTGAAATGCTGTTGTTGTTGTGTCACAGAGACAAGGCTGCGTCTCTAATAATGGGTAATGTGACCTGGATTAGCTTATTCGTCTGTGCTGTAGACCTCAGCTATTGTGCGAAGAAGGATTAAGACGCAAATGATGGTTGGTTTTAGTGTAGAAATAAAGATTGTTTAAATATAAATCATTTAGAAAATGACCAGAATTATCCTTTAGGACAATAAAGACATCTTCAATATGATCAGTCCTAAATGTTTTTGTTGTGTTACGATTTGGTGGTTAGATTTACGTACAATTATTAGATTGCTTGGTCGGGGTTAGGAACCGATGATCCAGTTTAACACTTCACAAGTCTGACAGGATTCTAAAAGCATCACGATGAATCCTACGCCTCACACGTCACAGCACAGTCTGAGCCTGCGTCCTCAGCAGCTGTTGCATTGCCAGGCAGCCCCTCCTGGCATCTGGCAGAAAATCTGCATTTCCTGCTTGAACTTTTAGAGCAGCCTCAGCAGTTTCATTTCAGCTTATTGTCTTTGAGTTCTTTTTTTCCAACCTGTTTTAAGAGGAGATGGCAGATGTTGCAGCTTTGGTTTTTCTTCTCCTATGTTGCTTCTCAGTTTATGCTTGCATAGGCACAAACCATTTTGATTTAATTAACCTTTGCTCCTTCATTGAGACCCACCTTAAAAAGAAACCTAACACTGTGTGCCATCCTCTTAGAATAGGTAATTACATTTCAAAACCAGGGTTAGAATCAAAGACCCTAAAGTTGGAATACACCTGCATTAAAGAACGGGCTGACTGGATCATCTTATCAGTACATCACAAACCTTTTTTTCTGATGTGGAACCAGGTGCAAGCTGGATCTGACTAAACTTTGTGAAATCAGCAACCACTGCCACTTTTAGCTGTGTGGAGGTGTGAGGGGACAAAATGTGACAATTGCTTTTGTCACATTTTGTCCAATGCTATGAATGCCTTAAAGGTGCCGCTGTCGTCATTGTGAACCATTTATCAATCCTCACCCCTTTATATGCTACAATATTCAGCATAACTTGGATATTCAGAACAGCTGCAGACACGTCAGGCTCTAGATACTGTGACTGCTTTGGAACACTGACCTAACTGATATCGTCTTAAACAAAATGCCTGCCTCCTTATTCGCTCCAACCAGTGAAAAGTGGCAGATCCTAATCCACTAGGGTGGATCTAAGCAGAAAGAACAGGGAAATATACAACAAGTACAGAGATGGAATAAACAAAGGGGGAGAAACAGGGAAATTCTGCATTTGATTGCTGATGAATATGTTGTCCATACCTCTCACCAAAGCAATTTCAAAAGTCAGCTACTGTATATAATTCATGTAGTGAAAATGTGTTTGTTGGTTGTGTGTGCGACACGTTTGTCACGGGACAAGTGGTGATGACTCGATGCCTGGGTCAGACGACCTCCACACAGGCCGAACTTACATAACTATTGTCAGAGCCAAAAAGTCACTCGAGCACACGACAGAGACGACATCTAGTTTAGAGGGAAAACCTAGTCTTTGAAGAACGGGGCCTTGGTCTTCAGTTTATTCATTTGAGATATTCTTGACTGGAATGTTCAGTAAATAAAAAATGTGTAGCTGCTGAAGATGTCCACGTGTGTCTTCATGACCTTGATGTTCGCTTGCTCATTTACTAAACCTAACAGTCAGTCCGAGTGGTCTCTCTCGCTGACATCTGCTGCCAGGGGTCCAGCTAGTGGCAACGCGGCGTCAGATAATGCTGCATTGACGCTGTGGGCACGATCTGGGACTCCAGACGGCGAAAGGTTATGAAGTTGACACTATAATACCCCACACCAGAGGATACCTCAGAGCTGTTTTGGCGGGACGGGGGGGGGACGTACACAGTACTATTCAGGTTGCTTATTGGTGTGTATAAATAACCGCTCAGCATCTTCTCCCACTCCATCAGGTAGCTCGCGTTCATTCAACACCTCCACAGACGGCGGCTGGGCAGTGTAAGACTGTAATAAAGGAATCCCTTTTGCTTTGATGTCCCCTCCAGCTTAGAGGAGATGTTAGGCAGTTCATTGTCCTCCCACTAGTTTGAATATAGAAAACAAAAATAAGCTCAAATGAGTCCACTCTATAGCATGTTGCAGTATGTATATTACTAAAAGTTGAGGTGAATAAAATTTAAAATCCTTAGAAGAACCAGGACTTTAATTGCCTGGTGTTCATGATCAACCATGAAGGCAGGACTGTGTCCTAATATACAGTAGGGCAGAAGGTGTATTTGACATAAGGTGCTGGTGAACCGAACTGTTCGGAGTTCTTCGGCCTAGCTCCTGGGGAGCTTCCCCCACTAGAAGAAATTTGAAGAATTTCTGTTTGTGCGAGGTTTTGCTTAACTGCAGCAGACTGATGATTATTTCACTGTCCAGCAACCTCATAAAAAGACAAACAGGTTACTACCTAATTTGGAACTCATGTCAGCACTATGACTTATTTTTCATGCAGCAACTCGTCATATTTCAACCCTGAACCTAGTTTTTATCATCCAAAATTGAGACAACAGTAAAGTGACACAGGACCTGCAGAAATGAAGCCTCAACTGACCGAATGACACCGGTCAGATGTTGTCAGTCGTTGTAACGTGCGTATGTGGATTGTCCACACATGTTGTACAATGAACACAACTCAATGCGCTTCCTCCTATATGGCAACACCCCAAAACTTTTTTTGCCGTCATTTTGAATTACTTCTGGAAATACTAAAATAATATTTCTGTCTGTGTGTAGCAGTAAAAACAGTCTTGCCCTTCAGGAAACGGTGCTTCCATTAACAGACCCTCCGTGCTGCCTTTTTAATTATTTCTTTTCGTTAGTTGTTAGATACATTGCATTCTTGGTGTAATGACACTGTTGCAATCACAGCAAAATGTCACGGCCGTCTGGTGGATCGGCGTGACTCAACGTTGGTGTGGATACTACAATGCATGAATGTGTGTCAACGTACATGGATCATCTGCAAGACTAATACCACCTAGTGGTTTTGGAATGAAATGATTGCCTTTAAATGCAGCCATCATGGCACCCTGCCCTGCTTACTAAGGCGGTAATTACGTTAGTGTTGTAAAAAGCTCGCCATAAATTTGTCCCTTAATGTCTGCGAGACACCGGTTGGGCTGCTGCAATATGGAGAACGCTAATTCATTTTCTCACCTCGCTTACACACCCGTAATTCTCCATTTGGCTATTTATTGTAGCTGCAGTCACAGCAGGGGCAGCGGCCATCCTCATCATTAAGATGAAGTGTGTCTGGCTCCAGCGCCGGTATTAGCCACCAAATGAGCTAATGGTGTCTCTCGGCAGTGAAAAATGACACCTGTAATTCTCAGCAGACAGCGAGGAAGATGGCGAAATACAACATGTGCGACATTCACTCACAGGCTGTCCGCCGCAGGTAGACCTGCACCGACATTTCCCTGAGCCGTTTACTGCTCCTAACTTTGTGATAGTGCTTGTTCTCCTCACCGGCCAAAATGAGGATTCTGGTGATGTTTTGTCGTTCACCTGTTGTAGTCTTTGTCGCTTCCCTCCCGACTCAGCCTCAGACTAGTTTATATTTAGTGTAAAGAGGCCAGCTGCAGTGCCTGAACATGAAATGATGCAGTTCAGTTAGGGGAACGCTTTCAGTGGGTCAGTTTCTTTTATGGATCTTGAGCTCTTATTCGGATTAGACCGAAATGATCCACCTCGGTACGGGAGGGAGAAGTCGTGATACACAGGGTCAAATGTAAAAGTCACGTTTCAAGCAAACACAAAGTGGATGGTGTCATTCTGCGCCCGTCAGCAACCACTGACAGTCCTCAGGTTCTCTAGTCTGTTTCTACCCATCACAGCTACTCCCAGACTTAACCTTTAGCTCTGACCTAAGCATCAGCAGCAGCACTTTGGAAGTGTAACGCCACACAGTCACACACACACACACACCAGACACCAGACACCAGACGATGCTTAATAGTTCTGTCTTTGCTGAGAAAAAATATTGCTAACCTCCATTACTGTCTTTCTCTCTGTGTCTTTTCCTGCCTCCAGATGGTCACAAGAACAAAGAAAATATTTGTAGGAGGATTATCAGCCAACACAGTAATTGAAGATGTGAAGCAGTATTTTGAACAGTTTGGCAAGGTAAGACCATTTAGAGTGTTTTCTGCTCCGGGTTGCCCTGGGTGAGTGTGTGTGTGCGCGAGTGTGCGAGGGCTAATGGACCTGTTTCTTTTGAAGGTTGAAAGCAGTTTGATGAGTTTAGTTGTGCTGTGCGAGCCCTGAAGTAAGACTGCTGCTATTTCTCGTGTGAGCCTGATTTCCTGGTGACGCTGTAGCAACATTCAGCCCAGAGAACGGACCTGGACTCCAGTCCTATGACTGCAGGCACAGCCGTACAGGCGAGCGAGGCACTTCTGCAAAGGGGCTTCAGCCGCCGCCTCCTTTCCCACTGTCTCCCATATATTCATTTCTATGTGGCTGCCGCTACAGTATCATCCAGTGCCACATATTGATTATCAGACTTTTGTTTGTGTGTGTATTAAGAGCTGTGGTCAGAGCTCTGATCGGCACAGCCTCTCCGCCACACACCCACCTGTCTGTGAACAGCTTCACTGTGAGTTCAGTTATTATCAAACTCATACGGTGAGCTAACCTAAAGTTATGATGCAGCTGGGTTTGGACTGACGTGTTGGTCTAGTACAGGGGTCGGCAACCTGTGGCTCCGGAGCCGCATGTGGCTCTTCAGCGTCCTTGTAGCGGCTCCCTTTGGCCTTTACAAAAAAAATACATGAACATAAATAAAGGCTATTTCTTAATTCTTAATTCATATATGATCATTGTTAGTTTATTTGTTGCAAAGATATCTTGAAGTTTGAGTTGATGCCATCTAAATTTAAAACAAGCTATTTTTAATTTATAATTTGTCAATTAAAATATACGTCACATTAACATCAACAGCCTTCGTCTTTACCTGCTGACGACTTTTGGAGTATGCGAACCCTACAATAGCAAACTTCAGACACAGAAATCAATTTTAAACAGGTAAGAACAATAGCATTTAATAAGCTATTATATTTCTGAAAAAAAAAGAACATTTATTTCAGACTCCGAGCTGATGTAGGTTTTTTGTATGTTCAGGGGCTTCAGTTAATTGCAGGCTGAGCAAAAAACCCGAAGAGGATGAGAGAACACTGACATGGACTTGTCAAAGACGCTTCTAATTTTATATTTCTTTTTAAAGCTGCTAAGCTACAGCAACATTTTTTTATTTAGTGGGCTAGATTTATTTTACTTTTACACAAATATAGAAAGGACTTAAATAGGCCTACAGTTCACAGTTTCATTTATTTCAAAGTAGGCCTACAAATGCACACTGCACTTCTGTTGTTGTATTCAGTGGCTGTAAAATTTTTTAAAAGATGAAAACCTTTAAATGTTTACAAGCTCTGTTATTTTTTGTGGCTCCCGACTATTTTTTATTTTTTGGCAGAAGAGGGGGCAAAATGGCTCTTTTGATAATAAAGGTTGCAGACCCCTGGTCTAGTACGAGCGTGTGTGGTTAATGTGTCTTACACTGAAAACTGAAAAATGATTTTAAGACTTAAGGTGACACTTAATCTTAATTAGAATGTGTGCGTGCATGCAGGTTGTCCATATGTCATGTGTGTATTTTATGTGTCTAAAAAGTGGTTTAGCTGAAGGAGACAATCATGTTTGTAGAAGAATTTAGAACCACCAGGAGTTATTGTGCACATCTGTTTGGTGTGAACGTGTAGGTGACATGTGTAAAATGTGAACCTTTGGTGTACACGTGTGTCATTGCTGGTGTGATACATGATCATGTCTGTGCCAGTACATGAGAACATGCTTATTTAGTTTATCTTTTATTTTTTTAGACTAGCTCAAAGACTGGACGCAGCGAGAATGTGAAAAAACTCAAATGGATTCAGTCACGCTTATCACATCGTGGTTGGACATTTTTACACGTTTGTGTTTCTGTGCGTGCAGCCTCTGCCCATTCTCTGTCTTCAAGAGGACAGTATCAGCCCCATGTGTCATTGTAAGCCAAGAGTGTGTGTTGTGTGTGGATGTGTGTGTCTCATCCAGGTCACCATGGCGACCTCTGAGTCCATCTGTATACCTCTGTTTTCTGTTTTTCTCGCCAACCTGCCTGGGTCATCTATCAATGTGCTATCAAAGACGGTGGAGTGTGTATGTTCTGTGTAAGCTTCAAAATGTAATGATGTGGCAAATGGAGAAATCCAGAGTGTTGAGAGCCAGATGAGGAGGGGAGGATAAGAAGGCAACAAGCACAGAGGGACGAATTAGAGGAGATGGCAAATTGTGCAGCCACTGTTTTATTTGATGTGGTAGTTGAAAAATGTTGATGATATGATACTTGGCTACAACATTGTGTCTCACATTTTCTTTGGAGCCACTTTTGAGAGCAAGTCGGTCCAGAAGTTATAAATGTGACCTAAATAAGAAGATCAATTTCTGTGGTCCCACAAAAAGATTGGTTACTGTCTATTTTAAGCCATGAAATGGTTCCACTGAGCACATCTGCATTCTTACTTCACTATATGCTCCAATCCACCCAGCGTCTGGTGTGAAGAATTTGTAGTGGCTCGGGTTCTACTTAAGTCCAATGTTTCTGCAAAATTAAAATCACTGTATGTCAAAGTCAGTCAATCACTGCTACACGGGTATTTAAATTGTCCTTTACTACTTAGTATATTGTTGGCTCCAATAAACCGATTGGAAACAAATATTAGTGTGAAACGTTGGCCTTTTTTGCTCCTTAGAAAAAAAAATCATATAAGTCTGTCTGATTTTCTGATTCATCAGACATTTTACTGATAACGTCAGATCAGGACTATTTATGAAGTTAGGTATATTGTTATTACTGACAATACTGACATCGTGCAATGCTGGACAGAGCAATCAAGTAAGAAGGAAAACAGACGTGACCCATCACAGCTATAAATGGCGTGCTGTGAGGGAGCGCTGTGGAGAAGGGTGTAAGAATACTGACTCCTGCCACCTCCCGTCACCTCCCGTCACCTCCTGCCACCTCCTGCCACCTCCCGCCTCCCAGGTAGCCGTCTTCGTGTTGTGTTGAGGTTCCACTTTTTAACCCAGATGGAGGTGACTTGAGGTGACACAACCTTTGCTTTCAGTCTTGCTAGTTCTGTAGAATAACTTAAAGTGTAATTTCTCTGGGGGGCAATAAAGTTTTTGCCGTGAGTGTGTCTGTGCGTGCGTGAGTGTGGGGATATGGATTTACCTCCGATGGTTACCGGTAGGATTAGGGCCCTCATTAGCCATGGAGGAAGGCCTGTCGATTTGTAGGATGCAGAGCAGAGAAGGATGTTTGCGTTCGTGTTTGTGCCTCACGTCAGTAAGGAGCAGCTGGTCCGGGGCATTCAGGTCATCGTCTGTCTCCACGCAGGCTGCTCTTTCTGATAGGTGTGTGTGTGTTTTGTAGTGCTGGTCTTTTCCTTCCTAGCCACTGCTAAATTCCACACTTTCCTCGGTACCTTATGTCAGGTTTATGTGAGCGTGTGAAGGTGGAAATCAGATGTGACATCCTCTCCTGCGTCTCATCTAAATGCTGAGTCATCTTAATTGAGGTGGCAGCAGCTACTGCCTTTCATGTATTTATAAATGTACGTATATGTATTCATTCTTTTCTAATGAACTCCTAGTGTCGATGCTGAGCTAGTCACTTGTAGGTCCAGGTATAGTGTGGCTGAAGGACATCTGCTTCCTTTTGCTCCTCTCCAAGTGCCAGCTTCAGCATAACGGTGATTTGGCTCACGCCACAGAGTTATCGGCAACGTTCAAACACATTATTACAGACACTCTATTTTAAGTATTCTGGGCACTTTTTATTTTTAAAGCCACATACACAGTTGCATCATGAAGTATGTGTCCGTCCATGAGCAGGTACAAACCATAAGCTGGCTTTACAACTAAAGCACTGCTCACCACTTCATGCATGGAGACGAAACCAAGCAACCGACGGGTTTTTTCGTCTGAGTACGATCGTGTGCATAAAGGTCACCCTTATCTGTAGCAGAGGGGGGAAACTGCTAATTATACCAGTGTCCACAAAGAACCCAGAATCAGTCAGTGCACTGGAGTCTTGTATGGGCTGAAGGGCCGAGTTTTTTTAGCATCTGCTCGTCATACTTTTTATCTTTGAAACACCCTTGGACAGTTCAGCTTTGACTCCAAAGCCCAGCAGTGAGAAAACATGAAATAGTTTAAATGTGGCTGAAATTCTCGAGTGCCTCAGTGTTGAGTCTTCTCAGCACAGTTCTCCGTGGAGATGAGAGGGAGCGGGACAAATGAAAGGAAGTGAGGGAGGGATGAAAGAGGAGAGACCACTGCTCTTCAGTCCGCAGTATGAACGCAGTCACGAGGCCTGTCCTTAACATTTTTTGCGTGTTCAGTGGTGAAGATTGGACATGGAATTCCTCTCAAGTGAAGAGACATTCTTATTTGAACCACCATTACGGATTGTCTTGAGAGGTTTTGTGTTTTTGCAACAGACTCCTAATTCACACAGCTGCCAAAGGACCTTGTGAGGCAGATTGTGTTTAGCTCTTAGTGCAAACAGCTGATGCAGATTGTCGTCGTGCACAGCAGGTTGTCTTTGTGTTACTTGAAATTTATCAGAACCTTTGGAACTGCGGGACAGTCATATGGGTCTCTTTCATGGTTTGAATATCTTCCACAAACTGTTACTGAAACTTTACACACTCTTTATGCTCCATGGTTAGAAATCAAAGCAGAGGTCGTGATGTTGTTTTCACCTATCTCAGTCTGCTCGAATCTCAGATTGTGCCAAGCACCGGTACAATTTCCTACTTGTACGGACATCAACTGCCAGAGAACGGGATCCTCTTCCTGTGCTTAGTTTCTTGTGCCTGCTCCACATCAAGGTACCCGCCGAGCCGACAGGACCGCTACCATACTTTCACCTTTGGTGATTTATTTTGGTTAGCGTGGGTTTTTTCCATATGTGAAGGAAAACTGATACAAAGCAGAAACTGGTCTACTGATTTGATTCGAACAAGGTTTAAAACGTTTGCATTGCTAAGACACTGTACTTCAAATTTGATTTGTCTTTTACACCTGGAAAACCAACTTTAATCGGAAGCAATAAATCTGAGGCACCACCAGAGCTGAAAATGGAGTTGTTGGGCAAGTCACTGAGCCCCAAGTTGCTCTTGGTGGGACAGGTGAGCACCTTTCTTTGTTGCACCTGTGGCAGCTCCCCTACACGTTTCCCCAGGCCAAAGCTGCTCCTGCTTAGCCAAGACCCATCGTACCAACAATCTGATTACCTTTGCGGTTTTCTATCATGTGATAATAGAAGGTTAGAATATCCTACTTGACAGGCTCAGAAGCCGGGGTGACGTGTCCCCGTCTCAGGTGCTGGCTAAATGAAGTGTTCAGCATGTTTTGTTCTGTAGCCTACAGACACGAGCTGCTTATCAGTTCCCATCCCAGTCATATCACTGCTGTTGAAGAGGCTCTTACAACACGAGCACACCGACGCTATCAGAAACATTTGCCAGCACAAATAAAGGCAGCCCAGGTGGACCAGGGTAGAAGACAAAAAGTTTAATATTACCTCCGTTTGGTCTGGTGGTGAATTCCGAAAGGGCAGTAGAACATTTATATATATATATATATATATTTTAGGCTGGGTTATTCTTTTTGGCTAAGTAAAGTTTCTCTCCCGAAACATCATATCTGAGGCTAGTTTACTGTAACGAAAGGCTTTCTGGAGAGTGTGATGGCCTGTGCTCTGTTCACTCATGTGTTCACCCGAGCGTCCTCGCTCATTTCTTCAGGGCACAGTCCATTTTAATTCTCTGCACATTAGCGTGACTCATGGGTGGAATGAGCAAAGTTTGCCCTCTACCTGCTCTGTCATTTTTTTTCAATCAGGTCATTTGCTGCTTGATTAAATTGCTCCTTCTCCCTCCACATTTTGGAAAGTTAATCTTTCCCACAAATAGCAGTTCTTTTTAATTGTCTTTGAAGTCCTGGAGTGATCATTGAGATGACTGAGTCTGATGGAGAGGGTGGATCTTCAAGATGTAATCTGCTGTTAATGATGGGGCTCCTCTCTAAATCTCTACATTAGCTATTTGTGAGGCAGCCATAGATTTCTTTTCCAAAGCCTTGCCCCTAATTAGACCTTGTCAATTTAAAAATAATATTGTTATGATATAGCAAGGCGATGCATTTTTTTGTAATAGGCCAAATTAAATTCTACAGGGTTACAAACAAGAGAGTGTAATCTGGGGTGATCGCAACCCCGACTGAACCCTGATCAACACCCAACCTACAGTGTGACCAAACGTTAATTTGCCCCCAAGTGCAAACACGAAAACAGTTTCCCCAGAAACTGGGAAAGATGCAGAACTTGTAGTGAGACATTTAAGCTTGTTACACTCACAATTAGTCATTTATCAGATGCTTTTATACAGAGCAACTTACAAGTAAGTAGCTCCCAGCATCCCTGCAGTTTGTGGACGACTGATCCACCAAATGAGCAGCAGCTCGGTAACGAAAGCATCAGACACACTTGCTAACACAACAATGGACGTTTCGAACATGGAACTCGTTGCTTTTCAGGTTTTACTGGTGTTTCAGCTTTAGTCATTAACAATATTTCTGTGAAGAACCGCATGGTGCTGCAGTAGTTGGTGTTTGCTCCATGGAGCTCCGCGGACCGAGTGATACCGCGGCGTAGCATGTCAGTCTGTTGTTATTCCCACTATTTCATTTATATCAGTTATCTAAACATATATACCTATATTTATTTACACCTTCAACGTTTTTTAGAATCCTTTAAAATCCTTTAAAAATGTGGTCTCTATACTTTCCCAACTGCCAGATAATGAAAACAAGTGACAAAGATGGACACACAGCGAGACATACAGGAATCATTTCACACATGTCTCAACTGGACGTAACAATAAGGGAAACAGGAACTGCTGATTTTTAGATTTAGTCTCGCTGGTATCATTTCCAGCCTATATTATAGTGCTGATGGCCATCCTGAAAGTAGGCTGCACTGTGATTATGGGTATGATGGAAATGGGCATGCGGCGGAGCAGAGTATCATCAGCTGCACTAAAGTGCGCTTAATAATAGCGAACAATGTCTTCTCAGGTGTTCTGCCTGCCGTAGTTACGAATCAGTTTCATTATTTGCTGCCATGAAGTGAATAAAAAACAAAACGGTGAGCTGTGCTTCACTCTTTTGGAATAGCCTGGATTTAAATAATGAAATGTCTTGGTAACCAAGCGAATTACAGACCCTTATAATAGTCTTCTTCCGTCCTTGGGCATGAGTTTTCCTACTGTGTCTGGACGGAGCAGGCAGACTAACGCTGAATCTCTCATTCTGTGCAGTAAGAAAGTCAAGAGGCTCTGATGACTTGCAAAAATGTGGCCTGCGCTGCATTCCAGTGGAGTCCTATGAAACACAAACCCAGCTTTAGTAAAAACCTCTCCATTAAGGTTAAAACGTAATATGACTAAAAGAATGTCTCCGAGGACCCTGCTCAAAGAAAGCTTTCCCAGCAAGAGTCTCTTTGGGGGCCAAGTGTCTCAGAGCCATCAGCTCAGCAGCTCACTTTACACAGTTCATTTGTGAATAAGTGTTTGTTCATATTTGTACAAAGTTTTTCCCCGATTGGCTGAAGGACTAGACTTAATTATAGCAACAATAGCAATATTTCCTGCCTCGCTAACAGGTAAAAGTTACTTGTTTAACCTTGTTTTGCCAAACTAGTTTAATGAGAAATGTTGATTGTCGGTCAGAAGTTCGGTGTTGGGTTCCAGCCTCTCGTGGTTTGCACTCCTCACCTGACACTGGACATCTCAGCTGCTCCTCATTCCTTCATCTACTTTGTGTTTATAAGGATTTCAGTTTCAGTGTTCCTTGCTAGTGTGTCTCCCTGTGAGTCTTTTCTTCCCTGTTCCCGTCCATTTCCTGACCACCGGCCTTCTCTTAGTCAGGGTACGCTCAGGAAGTTTAGTCATTTGCGCTGGTAGGTTAGTCCTAGTTTGTTTTTGTCGTTCTGTACTGTTGTTAGCATCTCACCTTAGGAGTATTTTTGTTAGTATGTCTCCTTAGTTTATAGTAAGCTTTTGTTTTCTTTTGCCTTACCTTATTACTAACCTTCTACCTTAGCAAGCAATTTGTTTTCTAAATTGTTTGGTATATATTTTTTTCTGAATAGTTAGTTTATTATTTTCCTGATACCTGTATTAGTGAGCATTCTTTGTTGTGTTTTCCTAACTCGTTTTCTGTATTAGTTATTTTAATAGATATTTTTAAACCGTACCCGTGTGACTTCTGGTGACTTCTGTATCGTGGTGACTTCTGCTTTTGGATCCCTGGGTGAGTTAGATCCAGTCACACTAGCCAGTTTGTACTGTTAGGATCTAAGTCACGGCGAGTCCTGGGGGCATGGTTATCCTGTCGAGTTTCTCCCCCAAGTTTAAGATGGCTCCACCAGAACGTCTTTGCGGTACTCGAGCTGCAGCCCTCTACCTACCACACAGAGCAAAGCAAGGTGGCTTATGCTATCTTATTACTTAAGGGTAAGACACGTGAATGGGGAGTGGCGGAAGCAGAGCTGGTCCACTTATTGCCAGTTATATGAGGCGTTTGCAGAGGAACTATCTACTGTTTTTTCTGTGACCTTTGAAGTAGCGGCATTTAGCTTGTTTAAACTCACTCAGTCTAATCGTTCGGTGACAGAAGACACCCTCATGTTCAGCACACTGGCAACCTCCACCAACCGGCGTGAGGAGACGCTTTACAATGAATATTATGAAGGACTAGCTGCTTGCATTAACGAGGAGTTGGAGGCTTGAAACTCACCCAAACGATGTGGGGCTTAGGCCGTGCATAAACTACCATGGGTAAACTACCAACATAACAATTAAAAACAAATCCCCTCTTCCCATTTTTACAAAACTTGACCTCTGTAATGCACACCACCTTATTCGTGTTTCAGAGGGGGATGAGTGGAAAACGGCCTTTAATATCCCTCGCCTTAGTCACGCCTTTTGGCCTCACCAATGTACCTGCTGTCTTCCAGGCTCTAGTGGATGATATCCTCCCAGACATTATTAATAAGTTTGTTTTTGTGTACTTGGATGACATCCTCATTTACTCACGTGACTCAGGGGAGCACAAACCACATATGAGAATAGTGCTGCTACACCTCCTCAAGAATCAGTTGCACTCCAAGGCCTGAGAAATGTTAGTTTGACACTGTGAAGACCACATTTCTTCTAGCCCCAGAAAGGATTTCTATGGACGAAGGCAATGTGAGAGCAGTGACAGAGCGGCCGGCACCGATGGACCGGAAACAACCGCAGAGATTTCTGGGTTTCGCTAACTTCTACTGCCACTTCAAGGGATAAGAGATTTCAAGCTTCTTGTCCCTGCTCCAACTGGTTGCCCTCCGTCATTAGCAGGTCTTGCTGATGGTTGCGGAAGGGGCATCTGAACTAGCCTTCCACTCTGGTGCCACTCACGATGGCCGACCATGATGTTGTCTGTTTGTGGGTATGTGGGAGTCATCCTCACTCTTGTTACGTATTTTCTAATTTAGTGCATTCTGTTCTCCTTGCCATATTACTGTCAGCCAGAGAGACTGCAGATTTTTTGGTGCAGCATGTGTTTTGGCTCCATGGACTACCAAAGGATGTATCATTGGACCGGGGACCTCAATTCACTGTGGCGTTCTGCAAGGCGGTTAGTAGTGAGCATTCTTCTGTTGTGTTTTCCTACCTTATTTTTTGAATTAGTTCTTTTAATAAATATTTTTAAACTGTACCCCTGGTCTCGTGGTGACTTCTGCTGGGTGCACCACATTGCATGAACCAACCTAATAAACCTACTGGTTTGGTGGTGGGTAGCTTTATTTGAAAGCCCAACAGATTTTGAAGAGATGCTTAGGTCACATACATACATACATAATGAGTCACGATGAACCATTGTGCAGTGGACTGTCTTATCAGCTGATTTCATGTTGATTTGTCATGTGTTTTGCTTTGTTGCTCACCTGCAGTGTGGTACATGGGGCTAATGGGGCTGCTCACGCTGCAGAGATTACGTTTGTAACAGCGGTAGTTTGGGCTTTCCCTGGTCTCTGCATCTCACTGCTGGACTATGAGTCCAGTAGCAGGCACTTTATGCGATAATAATAATAATAATAATTAATAATAATTAATCAATAATAGTACCATTATAATCATAGGCTCATAATATAATAATAGTAACAGTAGTAGTAGTGGACTAGTATTAGGGAAGATTCCTTTCCACAGTCCATGCATGTCAGGTTGAATGGTGACATTAAATTGTGTGTAGGTGTGAATGTGTGTGTGAATGGTTGTCTCAGTGTGTGTCTCTCTGTGTTGGCCCTGAGACAGACTGGAGGGCCTGGCTCTTGTCAGTTATCTGAAATAGTGCTAAAGTTGGAGGCCATTCCTGTCCCCCAAGGTGTCATCTACACTAATGTAGCCCCTAGAGCTCATTATTGGACATCAAGGTAATGATGCATTTTGAGGGCAAGAAAAAAAACCTGAAACATTTATTCCGTTCATGTACAATTTCAGGAAACTGTCTTTTTAAGTAGATTTGTGGTTATGAAATGTTGCTATTGCAACTATCAATATCAATAATGCAATTATCATTGAAGTTAAATGAAAAGTAATGACATGAATGCACTCAAGTGGCATGTTGCCGAACAATGAGAATAATGAGAATGAGAACTATTACCACAAGTGTGCAAATAAGTACCGTGTGTGAAGGGTACAGATGACCCCTGAAGGTGTCACTTTTTTACTGTGCTAATATTTACTACAGAAATATGAAGTGATGGAGGGGGAGGTTGTAAAGCCAAATAAACAGCAATACCCCACTGAAAACGTCTCCTTTTTTAGGCTGCTTCTTCTCGACATAAGCAAATTGCTTTGTTGTGAGCCTTCACTGAGTGCTCTCCCTGCTAGAGTCAAGATCACAAGGCAAAGGGTTGAAGGACTCTGCGGCTGTCGTGCTAATTAAGTGAAATACAGCAACACTACCTGGATTTTAATGAAATGTTTAGGTTTTCGCACAGTCCCTCTGTGGACAGGGGTTGGAACAGTGTCTTTGTGGGGGGCGGCTTTGTGAACCAGGTCGACAAAGTTTAGAAGTTGAGGGGTTCCTCCACTATTCTAACACCTCCAGCTTATTTGTATGTACATACATTACACACGTCTTTGAAAGTTACACGTGAAGCCCGTTAAACTCTGGAGCCAAGCAGTTTCACAAGCTAGTGGCCGAAACCGTGTGATTGGTAAAAGCACCGAAGGCTGGTGGATAAGCGATTTCGGCAGGACGAAGGCATAAACATTCGCACGTAATTTTAGTCACCAGGTGCCTACATCTTCAGTGCAGTAAGAGCTCAGCGCATACTCATGCACACAGATAATTATAATAATCCTGCCGAGATTTCCAGTGTGAGACCGTGTACAGTATGTTGGAGTATTCAAGCTGAGGACATGTTGACATTTAACATAAACGGCAAGCCGCAGATGTGTGTGTATGGTTGTGTTTAGGCAGTCACAACAGGTTGGAAAAGATGTCTTGATAGAGAACAATTTAAAAGTCACTTAACGTTTAAACGAAACCACAATCCTTCGCTAAGGTCAACAAACATCGTTTTTAGGAGATATGGTAGCATTACCAGGTTTGCCATGTAACAAACGGTAGCGTCGTGATCTAATCTGATTAAAAGTGGGAGAACTTCAAGGTGTCAGAAAAACTGGGCGAAGTCGAATTCACTTGGATGTGCCACAAATTTTGCTTCACGGTAGACTCCACTGACTTGCAACAGACAAGATGCCTTTTGAAGCTATAGTTGATGGCTGTGACTCAGTTGGTAGAGCAGTCCAAACACCAATCATGGTTCAGACCGCATTCCAAAGTGTCTTTTAGCATTAAAACCAAAGCGAAAGTAAAGAAGAGAGAGAATCGACGTGGAATAGCGGCTCATTGGGTTAAAGGAAATGGAAGTTTGATTATTATGATCAGTCTATTCAGGTTGTGTTTACTTAGTTTATGACTTAAACACGAGAATTTCTCTCAGTACTCTGACACTTGTTCAGTTGTGACATTGGCATGTGGGCTGTGTGTTATGTGACGTGTTTTCTTAGGCCTGTTTGTTTGAAGGACACTGTAGGAGACTGTAATAAGGACTGGGTGTTGTCACTTTACAGAACTAATCAGAACTTAGATGTTACAACCTCGAAGAAGCAAATTGTTGCCGTGGTAATTTCACACTGGCTGATAATTGGGATTAAAACCAAATATTCGACTTTTGAAGCAAATGTTTCCTTCTATCTGTAAATTGCTACAAGCCCCAGAGTAAGGAGCACGATAGGATGTAGAGTCCCACATCCTCTGGCGATCAGTGTGTGTTGTGAAGTAAACAGCATGAAGAGAATCTACAGTGAAGGCCTGGCTGCTCTCCCAGATCCACACAGCCATTTAGATCTGATCGGAAGACACAATCACCCCCATTAATCCACACATTATTTCACATTACAGGCTTTCTTCTTCCCTGATTCTCATGTTGTGTTTCTATTCATCCTGAAGCCATAATAGATTTTCCAACAGAGATACTGTCCAATTTTCAGCAGTCATTACTGGGAGCCAGCTTTTTGCTACTGTAATTACCAACTCTCAGCATTGCTGACATTCCACCAACCAGAGCGTCACCCTGATAGTCTGCCTCTGCTTTTGCCATTTCTCCTGCTTTGTCTTCATTAAAGTTACACAGCAGATATGTTTAACGTGAACTTTGCAATATCGTTGGAACATATACATAAATTAAAAGATGGAATGGGAGTGGGGGAAAAGGGAGAGGAAACATGACTTTGTTATTTCCCAAAGCAGCAGGTGGCTTCCAACCATCTGAGAGAGGCTGAAAACATGTTTGAAAATGCTCCTGTTGTGACTAGTGGAAATTACAGGGGCTTTATGATTACGCAAAGAGCCAGAGCAGACATGAGTGGATGTGAGATGAGGATGCGTCCATACAAGGTGAAAATGCTTCAACTTCAGTAAAGTGTCAAAAATGCTTTTAAAAACATACTACAAGCCCAGTTCCCAAAAAGTTGGTAGGATGTGTAAAGGCAAATAAAAACAGAATGCAATGGCACGATGTCACAGTAACTAAAATCTAATTAGCTCCTCCTTAATCTGGAAATTGGAAAGTTATTGTTATGATATATTGTGGATATCATAAAATATCAGGAGGATGTACATCCCAAAAACATGATTTTCAAATCTCACAGTGGAGTGACCCATCACCCATCACGGTAGATGGGTGATGTTTATCATTGTGTACCCCCTTTTAACTAATGTATGTAAACATCTGGGAAGTGAGGAGACCAGCTGCTGGAGTTTTAGGAGAGGACTGTTGTCTGATGCAGGATTCTAGCTGCTCAACAGTCCTGGGCCTTTGTTGCTGGGTTTCATGCTTCATGATGATCCAGTTTGCAGGCAGTTCAGTTCAGCACCTGTACTCTTCTCCTGCAAAGCCACGCTGTTGTGATGGATGCAGTATGTGGTTTATCATTGTCTTGCTGAAATATGCAAGACCTTCCCTGATCGAGTCGTTGTCTAGCAGGGATTATATGTTGCACTAAAAACCTGAAGTACTTTTCAGCATTGATGGTGTATTTCCAGATGTGTAAGCTGCCCACACCATAGGCACTAATGGACCCCCACACCATCAGAGAGGCAGGGTTTTCATCTGTCTGCTGATAACAAGCTGGATTGCCCCTCTCCTTTTTAGTCCACAGGACACGGCGTCCGTGGTTTTCGGACCACAGAACACTTTTCTATTTTGCCTCAGACCATTTGAAAGGAACTTTGGCCAAGAGCAGGCAGCATTTCTGGATCGTGTTCACGTTACTTCTTCTTTGGTGCAGTAGGTAGTGCCCTCGTCCACCAATCCTACAGTTGTTGGTTTCTCTGGCCACATGTTAAAGTGTCCTTGAGCAAGATACTGAACCCCCGCTTAGCTGCTCCCGATGAGCGTTGACCCCATCACTGTGTGCGTGTGTGTGTGTGTGTGTGTATATATATATACTGTATATGTACCAATCCTTTAATATATATAGTGTCCTTTGAGGATATTTTATACTGTAGTTGTTAGATTGTCAAAACTTTTCACAATTTTATGTTGAGAAACCATGTTCTGAAATTGTTCTGCGTAATTGGTGAACCCCTGCCCACCTTTACGTTCGAGAGGCTCCTGTCTCTCTGAAATGCTCCTTTTACCTACAGTCACGTTACTGCAAACGCTCCTCCATGTGTTGTTGCGTTCTGTTGCCCCTCTTCCAGCTTGAGTTGCTGCCAACAAATTCACAATGAGCCATTTCCATTAAATGGTCAAACGTCTCAGTTTCAACATCTGATATGTTGTTTATGTTCTGTTGTGAATAAAATGTGGGTTGATTGAACACAATATATCATAACATGTTATTTCCAATGTTCATCTTATGGAAGAGCTAATTTGATGCTCTTTGTAAAAGGTCAAAGATTAAGGTTACTGTGACGACATGCCATTGTTTCAAAACCTGCTTTATTTTATTATTTAACGAGTAATTATTTGAGGTCATTCTGCCCGCTATATCCAGAAAGTACAGTAAATAAAGGATATATGCAAATAAAATACATCTCTTTGATAGCAGGGACACTTGGACTGGCATAGAGTTAATTTGTGTGCTTAACTAAGACAACCCCCAACTCCCATGTATTTCAGGTGCTAGAACTAGGTGGGTTGAAAGTGATTTTCATTGAGCTCTCCGGCTCTCCTGTGGCCAGTCATTTGATCCATTGAATAAAGCCTTGATTTGTAACCAAGGGGAAGATCTCTAGTTGGAGCAGTCTCTAGGTCAATTATCTTTTAGTGTGTGCATAGCAAATCTCATTTTCAGTAATGATAGCATGCACTCTGCCAGCGAGCGGGGAAGGTGAGTTCATTATATCTTGTTCTCCCTCATCTGCAGAAGCCCACTTTGAGGATGGAGAACAGTTCGGCTCGGTGTCTGTAGTTACTGTTTATAGCATCATGTACAGGCTGCTGCCTCAAGGCTGCTGCAAAGCAAATTGTTGCTTCCTAATTGCCCCACACTTGAAACTGCTCATTCTCTTACTATTCGGTAATAGCCCTTTACTTCAAGAAGGGCCAATTATGTTCATGCCTCTTCACTACTCATGTGACCGAGGCTTCAGTCTGTGCTGTAACCCCTTGATGTCAGTTTCTAGATGTGTTGTGTGACCAGCATGGAAGGCCTGTGTTTAGTAGAGTAGGACTCCGTGCTGCAGTTTTTTACTTCCTAGACTCTTCTGAGAGGTATGTCCACTGTTCATATTCTTGCGCGTGGCTATATGATTATGTGACTAGGTTGGATGTAGTGAGATTGCCGTGGCAAATCTGTGGAAAAGTGATGTCAGTCAGACAGGAAGCTGCCACGTCACGATGCTCCAGGATTCTGCTAATGTTCTGAACAATTAATTCAGCCTGTGAACACTGTGCGCCTTTGCAATTAAAAACACCATAAGAAAAAAATACTGCAACGTGCATCACAATTCTTTAGAAAAGCTGGTATTTTAAGTTGCAACAATCACAAATCCTCCTCAAATCCTGGGGCAATTAATTAATGAAAAGAGGTGCATCGAGTGCTCAGAGGGGCTTAAGAAAAAATCCTGATGATATCAGAGTTGTTTCAACTTGGGCCTGGAGACTGCAAATCCACAACAGGAAGCCTGTCTCACAAGCTGCAGATGTTGAGGTGGGTGAACTTTTGAGTTGCATTATGGGAATTGTAGGATCTGAAACATGTTTATTAGTTGTTTTGGTTTTTTGGTTCCAGCCATTGTTCATATCAGTCATGATAAATGAATGCGGTGGGTTCTTACAGTGGACCGTTGGAATGTAACAATGCTGAAACCTCACCATTCAGCGTCAGCGCGTACCGTATGAAAGTGGGCAGCACAATGCTTTCTAAGGTTTTGCTGCCCTTGGTGGTGGAGTCATGTGGCTGAAGGGCACAACTGGGCGACTGCGGGGCGAGACTCATCACAAACAGGGTGGTTGCTTTTTTACGTCACGGGCAGTCGACCACCCAAAGGACTTCTGCTACTTCTCTAAACCAACAACTAGTAAGACTTTAACCTGCCCGGAACACAGAGAACGCGGCAAAACTAAACTAATCTTTTAATATGCCTGTAGATTTTGTCCCGGTCCAGCGTAATGATTTCCCAAACTGACATACATGATGACGTCCCTTTTGATGGTTAGTTGAGGTGATGTTGTCCACTTTTATCTTCCTGTTTGAAAACCTCTGATCATTTGATAAGCAGATTTCACATCTCTGGACTTGGTGCGTTTACTGTTAAAGTTGAGCTGCACTATGAATTAGTGACAGCACTGTGTTCTGTATGCTGTGTGTCCTGGTCACGGTCCCGCAGCAGATTGTAGAAGGTGATGTGAGCCTGTTATTTCGGGGCCGTGGTGACCACTGTGAGCCGTGTTAAATGAGGCTTCAGCTGGAGCACTCATCTGCCTAGAAGGCCACTGCCCACCCGGCACCGTGCCAACAGATCTCTGGGGTATCACACTTCATTTACAGTGGCAGGAGCTGCCTGCTTTTGCTTGTGTATGTGGCTGAGATTTGTGAGGTGGCACACAAACACTCTCACACTTTTAATTTAAATGTTATTAAAGAAGTTTCTCCACTCCCAACATGCTTTTGACATTTTCAGCTGACTAAGCCAGTTGGGCTTCTATGACATTATCTGGATTCGTGGCTCTTAAATTAGTTGTAAGTGAATATAAACTAACCACGTGTTAACACGGAATCAGTTATTGCTGTTGAGGAAATAAAATTTCCATTCAATTGTAAATCGGAGCGCAGCCTAATGTGACCTTTTCAAATTTAAATCAGCCACAAGATTAAATCCACCTTGTGCTCTCTGTGATGCATTCCGTTTACCAGCTGGTAATAATGTTGTGGCTGTTTGGTGTCTGATCACATTTGAGAACCGGTACTATATTTAGAATTATTAACAATTCATGGGCATGCGAGGACCTGGAATGGAATGCTCATATTTACAATTTGAACCAATGAACCACATTTCTGGTGTGCTTGTGTGTTCTCCTGGGAGACCCAGTGGTGCTGTTCGTTTTTCCTCCACAGCTGTCTCGGTGCACTCAGGAAGCTTTGGCAGAAGTGTGCGTCTGTGTTTTGGAGCACACTTTTCCTCCCCATCACACCTTATTCTCTCTGACAAAAGGCCCTAATGGCTCAATATTTTAATGCCTGCTCAGAGCAAGCGGAGGAAAAATCCTGCTCGCCATCTGCCGCAGCTGCAGATGTGCCTTTCTCTCCTTCTCTCAGTGAGCTGAACGGATTCGCTGGTGAGCGTTTTAATTCCGTGTTGGCGTTGGGAGACCTCGTCCGGAACAAATTATTCCGAATTAGGACAAAGAGCCCCAGAAGAGCGACCTTTGTTCCCTTTGGGGAAATATGACGTGTGGATTAACCTTTGTGTAGAGTTGGCCTTGGACCTTTGAACCCTTGAGTGCATGTCTCTGTGTAACATGTGGATCAGAGAAGATGATGAGAGTCGAGTGTGGCATTTGTTTTTCCCAGCCCAGATCCAGGTCAGTGGATTCTAAAGCCTGATACCGCACTGATATTGCCATGGAAATCTGTCAGTATGGTGGTTTCCGTCTCTAAAAGCTCAATCCTTTATCCCACTTCTTAAGAACGGAGCTGGACTATGAAAACCGTCTCGAGGTTTTTCCGTGATCTGACCAATGAGTCAAATGAACCCGATATTCCGGTCGGATAGCACGGCCGTTTCAGCTGCCACCTTGTTCCTGCCTTCTCCTCTGCAAGACTCCACTAATGTCAAACGCTATTATTCTGAAAGGTAAAGACGTCAATCAGTCCCTCAATCCCATTCAGACTCCTGACTCAAGCCCCTGCTGGTGGTCTTGTCTCATGCATCTCATATAAAGTGGAATGCAAAATATATAAAACATTAATATTTGTTGAGGTGATGTGTTAATTAGCTTCATAGCTAAGTGTCCTTTGAGGTTGTCAGAGCCAAAGATGTTGGCAGTGTCCTCCTGTTGCTTGATCCGGGCCTTTCACACGCACACACACACACACACACACACACACACACACACACACACACACACACACGTGGAGAAGGCTGGGTGTGGGGTGTGCGGCAGCGGACTGTCTGGATTAGTCATGGCTTGGAGCATCAGCAGTGTCATTGTGAATCAGCGGACCCAGGCGCACACACACTGGCCCGTGCAGAATTTCAGCTGCTAGTTCAGTTCTCTGACAATTGCTTATGAATCGATTCACAGTTGACTTCAGAACTATCGGGCTTTTTTCATTGCAAAGTGTATTTTTCAAATCCTGCCTGCTCACAGTTGCCTCTAAATTAAAATGTGTTAAACACATTACCTCTTTTCTTTCACGGGTACAGAGCTAATTCAGACACTGAACTCATGGGGTGAAGTGCTATTTTGTTTACTGGGGTTGAATAAGTGTTCCATTAATCCACTTCACAGCACTGAATCCTAATTGGTACTTGCAAGTAGCATGTCGTGATGGTCTCAACTGTGCCTCATGATGCACTAACTGTCTCCTTTCATATCAGCGGAGCTGTTGTGTCATACAAGAGGGTAATCACAGCAAAATAACCCCCTTCACTTCTGCATCTGCCCTTATAACTCAGCACACTCTGCACGCAGCAGCCGTTTTTTAATGAAGCCGTTCGCTCGCTTCTTTGTGTCAAAATGCGTTCCGTGGAAAAATAAGTTGTTGCGCTGCTCTGTTCCGGTAACCTGCCACTTGTGAGTTTGCCTGTAAAGTTCATGCCTTAAGTCAGGGCTTTTTTTTTGCAATGCAGCTGTGGCTAAAAATACCCTCAGATGTACGTTTTTTTCCTGCCTGATCTATAAATAATTGCTGTAGTCTTTTTTTGGCCGACACACGTCTTCGTTGCAGTGGCGCATGGTGCATTCACCTGCAGCAGTGGAGCTTTTCCACTAACACTGTAACTTAAAGAAGTTCAATGGCACCCAGAAAACAAAACCAACCCGAAAACTGTGTGATGGCTTGAAACAAGCAGGATCGTGTTGTAAGATTTGACAGCTGCTGTTGACTGAACTGCTGAAAAGCCTTACCTTTGTATGATGTGTTTTCATTTAGGCATTTCAAGCCTTTATTAGAAAAATTGATGCCTTCAGTAGGTGCAAATGTCTCAAACCGGTAAATAAGTGACTGTGTAAGTGCTCTGAGAGTCTGAACACCACCATAAAGACTCACATCATGCTGTAGATGTCTAGTGATCGTTTTGTGGAGAAAAATACATTATTTGGAATAGGGGTGTACGCTGGCAGCAATATAATGTTTTGTTCTCTTGTTTTTAGAAATTTAGAAGGAAATTAAAATGACGCTTTCGAGGCAGATTAATTGGTGACTGTCGGTGTGAATGTGGGTGTGAAATTTTGTCTGTGTGTCTGTACAGTATATGTGTCTCCACCCAGCCTCTCACCCAATGACAGCTGGAATCGGCTCCAATCCTCCACGACTCAGAATAGGATAAGCGGCTACAGATACAGGATGGAAGGATGGACGGATGTATGTGGAGTAAATTCATTTGTGGCCTTCCAGCCGTAAGCACAAACGTTCCTAATGGGGTCAATTCTGCAAGATCAATTCAAAAAGTGAAGCTTGGCTGGGGCTCAGCTTCACCCCAGAGTTCACAGAGAGCGGAGGAACCTAGTGTGATGTTGGCTTTGTCCTACGGCCTTTGCCTGCATCCTCACTGCTGCTGCTTCTGTACAACGGCGTGTTGTGGCTGACAGTGGTCCGGCCCCTCTGCCTAAAAATAAACTCATCCATCCAAACCCCCACCACGTGCAGCAATTAGTGCACTGGAGGTGGCAGGGAAAATGCTGAAGCCGAAGGGAACAACAAACTGCCGATGCCCCGCTTTTCCCTCCATGTGAATTGAACGAGAGCTTTCACCGTCACTGGACACAGGCCCATGAAAAACTGCACCCCGTCATAGCATCACTTTGCCAAACTCTGCATGGGACATTTATGTGCTCTTTTGTAAAATGATGTAAGACTCATGTAACCTCTTGTTTCGCAATGAGGTTTTCAGTCTTTAAAGTCTCAGTCCATGTCTCTTATCTTTGCAATTTTCATACATTACGTAGATCCAACCAGTCATTGTGTGTCCCTCACTAAAACACAATGCCCCTTCGAATGTTATTATGCCATTTAACAACTTTTGGTCACCAGCTCAGAATGGGTAAGTCAGCACCTGATCCAAATGCTGGAAGGCTCAACACATTACAATCATGCACTATCCTGTCCTACATTATTATTTGGTTTACACACAGGGACTAACAGGGCAGGTTTGATTAGAGAAACACCGTGTCTGTCTCGTTTCTTGTGCCAAGTCTGTGGTTATGTCTCTCATCCACAAACACTGACCTTTTCCCTAGTCAACTTTCATTTACGTCACTCAATGCAACTCTGGTGCACGTGTGATATTTACGTCCGCTGGATGGGCGTGATAACGGCCGCTAACTTTCCGTTCATTGGTGTGATAACACCAGAATGGGCTGAACAGGAGAAACAATGCTGAAAGTGTCGTACCGAAATAATACGTGTTTTTTTATGCTGAATCAAAGTGCAGTTTGTTTTGCACATCGGTGCATGTCCTGTAGGCGGGTCTGAACATAGCAGTCGTACTTCAGCGTGGATCGAAACAGCTGCACAGACCCTTTACTGGACGCGGTCTTGGTTCCAGCGAGATCATTACCCGACCTTAAACATCACATTGCGAAATGACAAGTGGACCACACATCTTTACGCAGTGTGAAGTTTATAAAGTTTTCTGCTGGTAGTTGAAGCTATTTTCTGTGTGTTGCCCAGACGTATGGTTTTTATTATTTATTGCTGATGTTATGCACAAATGACAACTGTGCAGTTCCTTGGCAATTTTTTTCACTGGTAAATAATGAAGGTAACTCTCGTCCTATGTTTCAGTCCTTGTTCCTATCCCAGATCCACTGAATCAGTGAGTGGAAAGGCCTATTGTTGAGTTAGTTGCTATGGCGCATTTGTAGTTTGCTTGAATTTTGCAGAAGTTTGCAAACTGGAAGGCTTGGAAGGATTTTTAATCTCTCACCTCCGCTGAACATATCCTGGTGTAAATCAGTTTTTTTCTTTTACATACAGTTTAAGCCAGTTCACTTGCTAAATTTTACTAGCACTCGGTAGTAGTCAGCATATACGTTGTAAAATTGCAAAAAAATTTCCTACGAATTTACAATAATTACAATCTAATATAGCATGCTGGCATGAATCCACACGCACAAATACCTGCCAGGTTTTGTACCGTTCATACAATTCAGGAACTATGAATTCTGGATGAGGCAGTAGGATTCTCACACTGAGAGATTTTGTACAAAGTGCGAGTGCTTCTGCTAAATTTGTATGCATGTTCTCATTAAAATTTGTAGCAAGTACATCACCTGTCACTATGACGGGTTCTACAGCACTCATTTTTCCCCGAGTCTGTCTCAAAACAATGCTCACATGCCCATATGTATGCTGAAAGAGTAATTGTCTCCTGTGTTTATACTGGGCTGAAAGATCTTAAAAATATCAGGAAACAAATGCACAATTTTTTTCCTGTATAAAAATATATTCGTGAGCTTCAGCAGAAGCTGAAACAATGCGTCAGCAGTTGGATTTAGACAGATCGAGTGGGTAACGTCTAAAGTCATTTTAATAAGATGTGAACTCATAGGCCCAAAAATCTGCAGCCAGTGTTAATTATTATATACAATAATTAACACTGGTGTGTGTGTAAATGAGGTTGCCGACTGACATTGCACCAGGAACAGAAATGGTTCTGAGACGCCGTTTTCTCAGCTCATCATCTAAGGACAATCTTACCGGAACACCAACGACTCACTTCGTGCTGCCTCATTTGGATGAGCCTCCTACATGTGCACTGTGCTTGCTGCGTGGAGCACCACACCGATGAGCAAAGATAATTTCAAGGTCGGGAAAATACCAAACTGTCAGAGTGCTGGATGCATTGGTCGATGCACTGCCGTAAAAATAGGGCCCTTAGACTTCAAGGTAACTACAGCAGAAAACAAGAGCTGTCTCCTAACAGCCTCTATGACTGGACTGAGGTCAGTTATTTAACCTGGCTGCCTGCCAGAGCCCCAAATAGCCCAAAATAGAGGTACAGTAATCACAATTACAGAGGCAGACTGCAGGGTCTGAAGTGTCAGATAGAAGGATAATCAAAGACACCGTGCTCTGCTCCTCTCCATCCCCTCTCTGTTTCGCCTCTCTGCAGATTTTCATCACCTTGCAGGTTCATAAAGCTCAGTTCATAAGGAAACATTGACTGGTGTACTGAGAGAGAAGTCTGGCAACAGGAACTGTGAAAAGCTTTGACATTGGGCTCGACAGAAAGCGGTTTTTAATGAATATGGTTGGAAGTGCTGCAGGATCAAAACAGTTCGAACCCCTAGTGGATATTGGATTTCTTGTAGTGCCACTTCTCCAACGTAATTCACCGTCGCCAGTTTATCTCGTGTGGAAATTAGCTGAATTTGACAGTAATTCACAGCTCCAGTTGCGATACAGTGCGGCAGGACTCTGGTTTTCTGGTAAGTCAGGAACATTGTCAAACCGCTTCCCAACGTTTCCTTTGGCATAAATAACGGATTTCATCTGATCACGACCAATTACGACGCAGTTTGTTGCAACGTTTCACAAAAACACTCAAACCTTTGGGGATAAACTCGCCTACGAGCGAGTGTGGGTCATAGACTGGTCACCATCTGCCGTTGTTTCACGCACTGACACCGTAGTGCTGCACCTGTACGACGAGCCTGCTGATTTCTTTAGCAAAGTAGCTGTTATCTCCGGTACATGGCCAAGCACTGTTCCAGGCTGGTCAGCTCCCTGAAATTGCACTCCTGCTTTTTCAAATGCCAGCTACCAATTTACAATGTTGCCTCGGTGGGTTTATTGGAGATAATCACTATGTTCACAATGACAAACGTCGGGACTCTACGAGCTGTACTTCTGGAGTTCTTATGCATGTCTGAAAGCCACCAAAACGTTCACTTGATGTGAAATACATTTCTGTGACATGATTTTTTAGAATGTTTTTTGGAACCTTCTCACATATTTGCCCTGGTGCATTTTATGTCCCGTGCTTTCCACAGTGTGCGAACCTCAACAGTTACTGTAGGTCTTTTGTTCCTCAGTGATGAGCGCACAGGCGGAAGGTTCAGTCAAACAAAGATGAGTAGCAGCAGTTGTTGGTATTTTGGTGGACACCAAGTCTTACATGTTGCGCTAACGACACGTCAGCTTGATGCATCCGTGTGACTAGCACGCTTGTTCAGGCCCAGTGGTCTGATGGACCTGGAGCGGTTTTATTAATCACTTCACCTTCTGATTCAGATTCCACATCAGTGCATTCTGGGGATGTGCACACACTCGGTCATGGAAGTACCGTGGCAGCTTGGACATCATGGGTTTTTTTTCTCATCTGGACAGGGGCAGCATCGTTGCAGCCTCTTGTTTAACGCTCATCTAAGGTCATGGACACATGAATGGCTGTTTTCTAAATGCTTCGACTTGTGTGTGGATCACCTACACAGAGGCAATAATAGAACACCAGCACAACCAATCAGACAATCTTTTCAAGATGAGCCACCTCCAACCTCAGAACTCTAATGTCATCTGTTGAGTTTCTGAGAGAATTCCCTGACAAAAAATCTTGCAGGGGCCTGACATGACAGCCACACACAGCAAATACAGCTACTGGCCACATGCACAATCACCATCCATTTGTGAATTTGCTCTTGATCTGGAACTTCGGCCAAACTGTATCGGTGCATTTCGGCTGATCATCAGTGATAGTGAGGAGGTGTCTTCTGTCACGCTTCTTCCCGTGGGAAGCATGTCTTCACTGCTTTTCCCGAACATCCTTTATAATTCTGAAATATTTCATGCTCCAGACCATATCAACATTCACTCCGTATTTCCAGCACATTTCAGCAAATAGTTTAATCACAAGTTAAAGAGGAACCAGGGGGCAGGGAAATCAGGAACACAGACTGTAGCTGAGCGATGCAGTTTAATTTCTGCTGCCTGTGACTGCAGGCTTGGAGTCATTCTACACAGTGATAATTCAGTTAAATTGCAATAACAAAGACATATGAAAGAATATTAGGAGGTGTGCAAGGCTGCTTATTAATAGTGTGTGTGTGAAAGAGATACAGAGATGGTGCACACACCATACCGTACAAAGCAAGTGGATTAGCAGATTTGTTTGCATTAATTGGTCATAAAGTTGAGACTTAATCTTCTTCATCAAAAATGACTAAGGACTATGATGTGTGAATAACGGCTAAACCACTTAACCATCACATCTGTGGAATATGATTGGGCTTATCATTTTGGATTTTGCAGACATTATCAAATGTTTTTCTTCAGAGATGCAGAAAAATGTCATGATTGTAATGTTTTACATGCTTTTATTTAATCAAATTTAAACACGGTTCAATGTAAGGGTGATGTTTTCAGAATCACGCCCCTTCTTCATATCTCATACTGACCAGTACAGTATGCAAGATAAAGTTCCATGATTATCTGTTTTGATTGTGGTTTGCCTCTTCCGAGGCTGGTTTTATTGCTAAGACAATGCAGCACAAATGTGCATGTGGGAAATGATTCCAGAGGAGTATTATCTTACTCTTTATTGTTGTTCTTTGAGGAATCAGAACTCAAGCTTACAGGCTACGAAGAAACAGCAAAGCATCATGTTGCAACAGTGATACCGACATTATTCTTTAGTTTATTTAGTTCATTTTCTGTTTGTTGCTGCTCATCTTTTGGGCTTCATGGTGTTTTAATTGTTGTTAAAACCACAAATATTTGCCTCAGATGCAGATGCCTCGGACGCTGGCCCTGCTCACAGGAGTATGTCTGCTCTCTGTGACTGAGGGTGGGGCTCAGCTGCTTCTGATGAAAGGAAGCAGATGAGTGCATGAGAAGCAAGAAAATAGTAAAAAAGGAAATAGAATTTATGGCACAAATGTTAAACGAGTAAACGTGTTTGAATAACAGTAATATCCTCTTAATTGAAATCAACTATATTTCTATACTGCTAATATACAACACGGTCATTTCAAGGCACTTTACACAATAAAGTCATTTAGAGAAAACCCAACAAATCAGAAAGACTTAGCAGCGAGTCACATGACAGAGACAGGAAGACAGAATGTGTGATGGTGTCTGATACTGATGATCTATATGATCTGTTCTTTTCAAATTATTCAGTGATATAATGTCAAAGTTAATGTTAATGTTTAATTTAAAGTGAATGTGTTGAGACTTGTATGACCAATGTTCTATATATTCAGAACCAGATTAAAATCAATTTATATTTGTAATTATATCCACCATATGTAAAATGAAGGTGGCCAAAATCTTGGAACCACCTCTTCCTGTAATGCACTCCAGCACGACTCCCACCCTGTGACCTCAGTAATAAACACACACTGTAGTAAAACTATCACCTTTCTGGCAAATTCGAGAAATTAGAATTCATGGCCGAGCCACTGTATAGGACTGGGTTAAATAGCTCAGGTGGTCGTAATGTTATGTCTGATCGATGTAGATCGGCCACCATCCTTCCTGCTCTCTGAATGTCGGCATCTGCCCTCGACAAACCTATTCAACCAATAATTACAGCAATTGTTTCACAGTTTGTAATCTTGTCATTTTATCCCAAACTGTGCATGGGAACTATAAAACAATGTTTTACATCTTTAATAATTACAGCACAATGTTTTTTACAGCTCTGTTTGATAAATTAGTGATGTGGGGGCCACAGTCTGGAGAGCCATAGCTACAGGTGTTACAGGAAATACGGAATGTGACGCGCTCTTCTGGTGCTGCTGGGGAACCTCACGGAAGCACTAAAACCCACTGGAAATTGAGCTTCACTTTGCCTTTGTTAACCCCGAGGCATCAGCCTGGGGGTTTACAGGCTGTTTCCAACGCCGTGACACTCAGTGAATGACGCTTCAAACACGGACGCTTTAATAGCTGTAACGTAGACCCGTCTACTTCGGTCAGGTAGGAAGTCGTGTGGTGTGACACTTCCCGAGTGATAATTCCAGGGTCGTCCGGTGCTTCGGTTCTTCGATCATCAGACAGCCTGACCTTGGTCAGGAGTGATCAGTACAGTGCCTATATCCTGCATTTAGCAAACTTTATCATAAACGGGTCTGATGCACAGTGTGGGTCAGACAACAACTACAACTGCACTCAGAATTTTTTTTTTTTTTTTTGGCTTTCCATATTTCCTGAGTTAGGAAGATGACTCCACTATACCTGCCTACTATATTTTATTAACTTTCGAATAATGTAAATACGTTTCAGCTTTTTTTCCATTTGAAAAAAGCAGCAACATTCTCAAATGTCCTGCCCTAGATTTCAGTGACCGCGGGACAGCGTTTCTCCGTTCACAAACCGAGCCGCATCTCTGAAAGCTAAATCTTTGATTTGCTCTTCACTTGATCCCACAGACGATGGCGTGTAATGAATACGTCCGCCTGTAGGGGCAATTAGCAGAGCTTGAGGTTTTAGTCTTGTTTCCAAATGCTCCGTATAACAATGACCTCCAGCCATGTTCCCTCTCAAATGAGCAATTAAAATTCAGGCTAGCAGAGAAAGTGACTGCATTTAACTACCCCAGTAAGCAGCAGGAATTAGCATTGATTGACTGTTTGATGTAGTTAAGTCACAGTGTGTTTCAAGAGAGAGATGCCAAGCAGCAACACATGCAGCCCCCCAAACCGCCTTTGTCGTTCATTTGACATAATAATGAGTCACGGATGCTCTCTGGGAAAAAAAAACACAACTTTGTATTTACTTGTAAGGTGTAGCTCACCTGGAAATGTCCACAGTCGGAGTTTGCAGCGAGGTGCTCCCCTGGGTGCCGTTTGTGAAGCAGAGTGGACTTCAGTTTTAAGGATGATGTGTGTGTTTGCTGCGGGCACATCTTTTTATGAGCCCTGTAATGACATCAGTACTCTGCTCTGAATGAATCATTTTATAGAGTCATTTAGCCTCAGGCCAGCACCACGCTCGTTCAGAATCAGGGGCTTCGCAGCCATTTTTATGGGCCTGTGTGTGTTCGCGTAGACTTGTATCCCTGTGCGGACCGGGCTCGGTTTTGGACCGCTGAAGTGAGGACACTAGCTGGTTAAGGATTCACGCAGCGGTTGGCTGAAAGACCCTTAGGGCCGAACTAAGAGTGCACTGCACTGTGTAAGATAAAACGTTAGCCATCATTGTGCTTCACTGGCATCAGCGATTTGTTTGTGTTTGTGCAAAAGATTGCGTACATATGTTTCCATTTCCTGTGTATGCGGCTAAATGGTGCATCCTTAAACAAGATGCTGCAGAGTTGTGTGTTTGTCTCCTCTTATGCATCACTGCGATTTATTTTAGGGTTTGTATATGTAGGTCAGCATGATTTATGTTTGTGTGTGTGTTCGTGTTTGTCCAGAAACTGCCGGGCCGCGGGCTTCCTCTCTCTCTCTCTGTACTACCTCCAGTTCTGCTGTGCTGGATGCTGGTGAACGTCTGGAATTTTGTACAGTTTACATAAAGTTTTGAAGCTGATAACAGACGTCCATTGTTTTTGCAGAGCCCTTGTTTGTCACTGGATGACATTTGGATGATAGTACAGATAGTGTGTGTGTGTGTGTGTGTGTGTGTTCTCCCAGGGCGTGCTGTGCCTGGCTTTCTCTGTCAGCCTTTTAACAAGTCCCTATTGAAATGCATCAACTTTACCTTCACTTCTTACTTCCTGTCTCTTCTGGTGTTTTGTCGAAGCAGCATAAACACACACACAGATCTTAAAGTTGGAATGTTTTGTGCATTTGAAAATCCTAACATGCACGGGGTGCTACAGTTATTAATGCAAACAGAGCTGCGAGGAGGTGTAGGGGGTGAGCGCGTGGCTCACCTGGAGGCCACTTTGGTTTAGCTAGGAGACAGATTGTGGTTCTGCTGGAAGGTTCTCTTCAGAGGACGGTGATGGAGGGCGGGCAGAGTCTGTCATGCTAAGACTATCTCACGCTGAATACTGATTGGCTTTACGTTTGCCTCTGTTAGGCCGGACCACACGCTTTCGCTGAAAGTGCTGTAAGTGACTAAACCCAGCAAAACGGATTAATAATGTGACAGTCAGACAAACAAAAACATGTCATCGAGATGTTCAGCATAAAATTATTGGGCTCAAATACACTTGAACACATAGCCAGGAGGGGCCTGGGGTTGAACCACTTGACTGTGGTCCGTGGACGGCTGCCTCGTGTTCGAATGTTTAATTAGCAGAAACAGGAATACAATTGAACTGCAACCCATGGAAAAATCAACTGACAACCTTCACAAACTATTTGGAACATCACATCTATTAATTTCTATATCAGCCGGCCTTTTTCTAGATTACAGTCTTTGAAAATACCCAGATGATTCTCGTGGTTCTTCCGTTTTTGGGTCTATAAAACAAGTACACTAGTGACTTCCACTTGCACCTGTCTGCTCACCGCACCAATGAATAAGGGTAAAATAAAATAATCTAACACGCCTCTAGACTTTTTAAGTGATATTGGACAAAAGGAATCCGGGCTTTTCTCTTGGGTTCGGGTTCTTTTCCCTATCTGCCATCCCTGCATGTGGAATGAATTCTGTCACTTCTTTTTCACATACTTGTGTGCCATGTTGCCGTCACTGACCTCATCAAAGAGCGAGTCTGTGAAAATACGGAAGCCAGGCAGGATTTTTATGGGCCCCAACGCGTATTAGAATATCCAAACGTTGGACACACTGTTGCTACCGAACCACCAAAAACTTTTTGCGGCACTTTGCTTGTCAGACATACAGTAAGTTCTAAAGACTTGAATAGAAAAATGGTTTCTTCTGTTTCTGCGCCTTTCTGTCTTCTGTAATTGCAAAGTTTGTAGTGTGTGTTTGTGTCATCGTTAGGTATTCCACTTACCAGCTGTTGGCATATTTATAAAGAGCACGACATTTGCAAAATAGTTGAATGTAGGTGGTCGTAGTAAATATTGCAGGTGCAATAGTTTCAGTTGGTTACATAATTGATGGTCGATGTAGTTTGTGGGTTAAGGTGGATGGGTTGGTGACAAAACCCAGTTCGTGCTCTTTTGTTGTCAACGTTACTGCTTGCGTCAGCGTTTTTTTTTTTTTGTATTTCCACCCACCTCGTGATCATTCTCTAACTCTAACGCTGTTGTTTTCGTGCCTAATTCTAACTGTAATTGACATTTTATGGACCAAATCTACGCCTGCTAGCACGCGAGCAGGCACCGTATCTGTGGTGCGGATTACACCCGATCGGACCACTGAAAGGCCTTCAGCAAATACAGACTAACTAGTAGCTGAGAAGATCAGCTGATTTGCAAATACATACGTTTACATTTGTTTGCCACGAGTCTGTGAATGTAATAATAATGAAGTAACGGTGTTTAAGACTTAAACTCAGTTACTAACACTGCTTGATATTGTGTAATAAAATAATAATCAAGTAAAGTTGCCATTTTGCCTTGGATGACAGATAATTAGCCTGAAAGCACAAGTGTTCACGCTGTTTGTTGCATGTCCCGAGTGAAGGTGTGGGGGGTAAGAGACTACATGTCCTGTGTGAGTGTGCAGGGCGCTGGCAGAAAAGAGCATGCCACTACCACGGCATCCACGAGAATCCACTTTAGGGTTTTGCCTTTGATCCAGCTCCATTTGCACAAAAAAGGGGGGGGGGGGGGCACTTTTTCCAGTATCGCAGCTGAAAGTAATACGACATTGTTGGAGCCCTGCACCTCTGCCGGTGTGGACACGCAGAAGACGTTCCAGCCACAGAACAGATACGCGCCTGTTCTAATCAATGCAGACATCCACACCGAACTTACAGCCGCTTTGTTCTCTCAGATAGGACTCGAATTGGAGAACTGTAGTAGATAACCTTGTTCGGTGTAAATCATTTTTGCATGCATTGTCTCTTCTCCAAATGTCACATTACCCGGTTTGATCTCTCCCTCTCAGCACCTTCTGTGCTCACTCACTGTATATTCCCTTCCCATCGCTCTATCTATGTGTGTTTATGTTGACCCTGCACAGAACGGAATGTCCGTCCTCATACAGGCTGCAAACATTTTGTCTCTGGGGTGTTTCTAAACATTTTAAAACTCTTCATCTGAGTCATATATATGACATATATGGTGAGATGTCCTGGGCCACGGCTTGTGGAGCAGAACCTCTATCGTATGGTTGACATCTCTGAAGAACACATTTCTACAGCTGGGAGCAACAAACAAGATGCTGCTGGATGTTTGGGGCGTCCGTTGTCTCACGGCTGCCTTTAGTCTGTTCAGCCTGCTCTGTCTGCGTATTACAGGCCGCACTGTCTGCTGTTAGATATGCTTTTACTTCGCTTATCGAATTCAGGCTGCTGCCCTCCTGTGAGTACAGCTACTGTGAGGGTGGACGCCTCAAAAAAAGACACATAGCAATGAAAAATGACTGCCATTCTTTAACATGGCATGGCGAGGAAAGACATAGGGAATTGCTTGTAATTACTGTACGTAAGCCTGTTGTAATCAGTGGGATGGATGTGGAGTAGGTGACGCGTTTGTTTGGTGTGTTGCAGCCACTCTGAAACTTGCCCATTCGTGTCTGTTTCAAGCCTGGATATTTGGGATGAAGGCGTGTAGTGTCCTCACATATGGTTTTGGAGTATTCAAGGTGAATTTCATGGGAATCTCTCCTACAGTTGTGTAAATATAATATCGTGCTCTGAGAGTATGATGGAGATCTAAACGTCAAAATGAGTTTGTTAGTACATATAGATCTGCTGTTGGGAGATGGTTAACACTACACGGTGTTACTCTCTTAAAGTCAGACCCAAAGGCACATGGAAGTTTGTTTAAAACTTCCTGTCTGCTCCTGGAACCTATAGGAGAGGTGGGATGTTACAGAGCGCTGCACAGCATACGGTGTGTTACAGTAGAAAACAGTGAAAGTCATGGCTTAGGAAACACTGAGGACCGGAAAGAGACCCGGGGAATGTCTGAAACACGGGGACAACGGACTAGACTGTTGCATCCAGACCTGCTGCAAGTGCTGAAAGAATCCAGGTCAGTTAGAATACAATAAGAAAAGGGCCGTGTTTTGCTTGCACACATTAATGATTTGTCGCAGAATTGGACATTTTAGGCTGCAGCAATAAAACAAAACTTCAGCCATTTCACATAATGACAGGTGTGCTCCTAATGAAGGAGTAGATTTCACCGTCCGACGGAGCTAAAGCATATGTTCTGGTTAGAATGTGTCACTCGTTCTCACTCACAGTCTTTCTGATTCGGATTAGGAGGACACGTGCCGTGCACCCTGCTGTGTTCCTACATTGTACACACTGGGTCTCATGAGTCCTGGTGAGATAAACGAGCCACTGTAAATGACTGTGGGGATTCTCGCTGTGTGACAGGAGGACCATTTGTCTGGGCTGGCTGAGCTGCGACTGCTTTGTGTTGAGCGACACAGCTCAGCTGCACTTTCATCGGCAGTTCGCGTCACGTATTCCTCCTTCGGCCCCTTTTACAGCATGAGCTAGACGAAGGGTCTCAGTGCAGATTTGTTGCTGGAAGTTCGAGAAGCCAGTGTGATAAGACAATGACGTTTCAGGAGAAACTAGCTGCTTGTTATTATGAAAATACAAGATAATATCGGGGCAACGTCTGTGTCACCACCTGTTGATAGTGTCTGAAGTCTTGCCAATAGCAAGGTAATAGGTGTGATACGTCCCGGATTACTGGGCAATGGAGGTAAAAATTCTATCAGAACGGGGTAGCAGGGTTATTAAGGTTAATGTAAAAAAAAATGACATAAAATAAGGATTAAGGATTAACTAATTAAGTATTACCCAGGCAATAGATAGATACATCTTGGTAATAGGAGGCCGGAATCACATGGGTAAAAATAGAGAAACATCTGGTAGTAATTTTTGTTTAAAATGCACAACGGCCTGTTTTTACTGAATTCCGTTGTAGTGTGATGTACATACATCTGGACGTCCGTCTTAAGCCATGGTTTCTAATAGGTCACAAGTCGCGTTATAAACCTCGTAAAACTAATTTATGGTTAGCGGGCTACAGAAAAGTCATCCTTAAAGCGCTACGCCGAATCTCGTGCAGGCAAAGGGATTTAAACCTGGCTGTCTTGCCCCGATTAAGTCAGGCCTTGATAGTTCTGTGACTCAAAGGCCAAAGTGGCTCAATCATTGGTCTATAGCTGCATTTTTGTGTTTTTATGACATGAGAAAAAAATAGTTGCGGTGTGTTTTTTTTGCACAGGCTTTGTAAAGACATGCAGTAGATGTCTGTTTGAATTACGTGTTCCAAAGGAGACTTGTTGTGAACGTTGGACGCAGACCTCTGCACGAGTCTCAAACGACAGTGTTCAGCACCGTGTTCTCAGTATGTTCTGAACAACACGTTGAGACATCACATGTCTGTTGAAAGTGAAACACACACACTGGCACCAACTTAACTAAAGCTTCTGTTTTGGACCATTTTGCACAGACAGACAGACAGAGACAGGGACGACTGACTCTTTTTATACTGTACTGACTTAGCGTCTTTTATCAAACTGTATTTAATCCTGCGGTTTGATGACCCTGCTGTCACACTGCACACACGGAAAATCCAAATTTGATCAAAGGTCGGGTTCACTCTGGATGTTTAGAACCTGTGAGTGTGACCCGTCAGCCGGAGCTTTGGGGGAGCAGTGTTGTGGTCTGTTTCCTGTGTGTGTCAGGGCTCCTGCTGGCCTATGTGAACAGATCAAAGCCGAGTTCTGTTGTGTCCCACATCATTTCCACATCTATCGCTGCTGTGGCCCAACACAGCCGACACTTCTCTTCATTAAAACATCACTTCATCAAAGCACATGTGCTCAGTCCAAATGGAAACTGTCATGCTTTTGATACTGTATTAACAGCGTCTCACTCGCTCTCTTTTTTATCTGCTGTAACTATTTCCCGGATTTCGGCCCCTGCATGCAGACAGCGGTTAATTCTCTTTAATGTCCAACTCTGAGCTGAGAGCTATTGACAGGTAGCAGGTTAAATGAGCCTGTTAAGATGTCTGCTTCATTACAGTTTGTCTTGTTTTTGTAGTTTTGTTCAGCCTTTTTATCCTTTTAAACGGGATGATAAAACCAGAGTAAACACTTTACCCACATGATTTAAATGACTTGGACTTTCAACTAAAAGTGGACGCAGATGAGGTGTTTCTAATTATCCCTCACTAAACAGGAAAGCGGTGTGCACGCAACCACAGTACAGGAAGTGTGGTAATTATCGTTTTATGGCTGACTGGACGTGTTTCCTCAGCAGTCGGCCCCAGCCATTATCTACTTCCATGTCTCAGCAACCAGCTTAAACTAGTATTATTACTTATAGAATGACGGATGAAACCACAGAAAGGCGCTCGAACATGGCTTGTGTTATCAAAGAAAAATAAAGCTGGTGCCAAAGTTGGGTTTCTTTGAATCCACATATTACTACATGAACTCCTTAGAATTTCCTCTATTTCGGCATAAATATGAACTTAAAAAAAGAAATCAACAAGACAAAGAAATTCAACTCATTATTGTATTATTTATGGTGGGAAATGATCCACTTCAGTGTTTGTGTGCGGCAAACATGTGAAGCTCTAGATTTATTGAAGAGGCAGTAAGGCTTGAGTCTCAGAGGCCTTGCCTCTAAAGAAGAGAAATCTGGTCCTTCGGTGTCAATGCCTTGATCTTGACAGCCAGGTTTTCTAACTGTGTGTCATGGCTTTGAACCAAAGAGATTTCTGAAGAGCTTAGAAGACAGAAAGGGTAACAAAAGAACTCGAAAAGACTCCACCAGTTGACTGTTGTGCTCAGTTCTGTTGGCAGGGAGAAGGTAATTCTACACGAAAATGACAAGGCATCCATTTGTCCAGACAAACCTTCGTCCTGTAGAAATGTTGTTGAAAGACCGGAAGCAGGCAGGTGAGTTGAAGCTGTTCTCTAAAAATGGCAACTGTGGTGCAGTTGGTAGCGCGGCCGTCCACCAACCCTACAGTTCCTCTGGTCACACGTTGAAGTGTCCTTGGGCAAGACACTGAACCCCGCTTAGCTGCTCCCGGTGAGCGTCGGCCATCGGTGTATGAATGTGTGAATGGGTAGAGAAGAAGCAGTGTAAAGCGCTGTGAGTACAAACAGGTAGATAAATAAGCACAGACCATTTACATTTACTAAAATCTCTTCAACAGACTGATATGCACTTACTGAAGGTTCGAGTTCATCCATGTTTGCCACACAAATATTTAAGAGTCATTTTCCAGTGTAAATAAATGAAGGTCTTGTCCAGGAGTCGGCAACCATAAACACCCAAAGAACCATTTGGACCCGTTTCACGCAGAAAAGAAAACAGCGGGAGCCACAAAACCCTTATGACATATAAAATGAGGATAACGCTGCATAAATAGTTTTTTACCTTTATGCTGTGCACAAAAAATGATAGTGTGTTGCATTTATGAAATCACTGCACTGCTGTGGAGAAAACGAAATTAGACATAAACATTTTGAACTCTGAAAAAAAGAAGCTGGGTTAAAGGTTACTTTCAAAGAAAATACTCAGCATCTAATGGGTCCTCATATTTCTGAAGTAAAAAGCAAACCAAAAATGCCGCCCTCTTCTGTGTGCCAACATTCTTCTATCGCGCGCAGTCAGCTGTCAAGCTGAATAATGTTAATATATATTTGCTAAATAATATCCAATGAAAATATTTTTTTGACTTGGTTAATGTGACTTTTGCTCATGAACCACATCAGGGCTGTAAGACGTCACCTCTACATAGGATTGTAAGCTGCTGTCTGTGAGGCGGGAGCCATGTTTGGTGTTAATAGTTCATGATAGTTGAGATCGACTGGACTTTTCACATTCATAAGTGTCGGGGATGGCATTCTATGTTTCAAACGAAACTTTGTGCGGGTTGGAAAGGTTTTCAATATACCTCCATTTGTGATTCGCATTAGCTGTCAAGCGTTTGAACTTGGGCCCACAAATCTTTGTTTGCTATGTCGGCCAGTTCATCTCAAGATCGGGTGGACTTGCAGCTGTCATATTCAGTAGGGATGGATCGATGGTCAGGGGAGTGACAGGGAAGGAGAATGTGCTTCTTCCTGTCTGAACTCACAGAATTGTTTCCTAAACGATGTTTGCATTGTGGTGATTGCAGACTGCAAAGCCACAAAATATTGGGATTGGGATAGATCCAGTCAAAATATAAAGTTTATGCATCAATTTATACCACTAAATACAATAGAATGATGAATGTGGTATTGTAGAGATTTGAAGAATGAAAACCATAAGAATTTTTTCCTACTCATTGTTGACTTAAGTTTATTCTTTATACTGACACCAGAGAAGCACAACATTTTGACCAAGGGCGACACATCCACCCTCCTCCTCTTTAACCATCCTACCACCTGTTCTCGGAGTCCCGCCCCTTCCACTCTCCTTCACGCAACTGCACCCACACTAATCAATAATACATCTCATACAATGGTCACCTCCCCCCACCCCATTCAAGTGGGCCCAGATTGCACTGCTTCAGAAGCCTATTCCTGAACCCTCCTTCATGGAAAATTACAGACTCGTCTCTCGTCTCTCATTTCTGGCCAAGACCCTTGAACTCTCAGATTTTCTTTCTCAGAACAACCTCCTTGATTTCAACTAGTCTGGCTTCAAGAGCAGTTGCTCCACACAAGCGACATCCCCAGTGATCGTGGAATCCCTGTGGGCTGCAAAGCTGCGGCTCGGTGTTCTGTCTTAATTCTACGTGATCTGTTTGCAGCCTCCATGACTTGATTGAGAAAAAGAAATTTTCAACCTTCGTCTTTCCAAGGCAGAAGTTCTAGTTTTCCCAAGATCAGCATGAACACAGGGTCTTCAGTGATTGTCCCCACTAAGTCTGAAAGAAATTTCGGGGTCATCTCCAACAACCAACATAGCCTTACTGAAAACATATCCTGTGGCATGCAGTTTTTCCCTCTACAACATCAGTCCCTACCTTTTTAAAAATTAAATCCAACTCATTGTGCAGGTTCTGGTCGTATCTTGTCTCAACTATTGCGATGCCCCGCTGGAGGGGCTACTCGCATGCACAATAAAACCCCTCCAGCTGATGCAAAATGCAGCAGCACGTCCCATTTGTAATCAGCTAAAAAGGACACGTGTCACACCAGTCTTTAGATCAACGTCTTGGCTTCCTGTAGCTGCCCTCATCCAGTTTAAAGCTCTGACTCTTGCCTACAGAGTGGTCAACGCAACAGCACCTTTAAGTCCCTCATTTAGCTTTACAACACCTCACTTTCACGGTGCTCTTCTAACGAAAAGCACGTGGTGGTCCCATCACGACAAAGATACCACCTTCGGGTCAGTAATCCAGCGATATTGGAATAAGCTGCCAAGCTGTGCACACTCAGCAGGCTTACTCCCCGTTTTCAAAAAAAGTGCTGAAAACAAAACTCTTGCGAAACTTTTTATGCAAAAAATCGGTTCTATCTTGCACTTGCATCTCACAAAATGGAAAAATTTGTTTGCTTTATGTTTCTCATTTACTTGCTGCCTTGTACCTCACTTGTAAGTTGCTTTGGATAAAAGCATCTGTCAAATGACTAAATGTAATTGTAAACATGGACGGAGGGGTACGTTCAGATCCAGCATGATTTAAATTCATCATACGATTAACGTGCTACATATCTCACCCACACCCACAAGATTTAGAAAGTTAAATAGAAGTTAAAGATAAGTCACTCTGATATGATCAGGACATACACACTACATGCTCTACACCAGACATGTCCAAAGTCTGGCCCGGGGGACAAATGAGGCCCTTGGTCAAATATCATCCGGCCCTCTGCCTCTGTCTTAAAATCATATCATAAAAGATATTTCATCTCTGGCCGAAGATTTCAGACGGTTTCGGGATTTTGCAGCTATCTAGAAGGAGATCCCTTTTTTTTCATCGCCTTTTTCCGTGGACACAGATGATGTTCCAGACCATTTGCAGCTGGAGCTCATTGAGCTGCAGGGTGACGCTGAGAGCCGCAGTCGGCACCAGCAGCTTTCTCTCGCCAACTTTTACCGACAGCTGGATGAGCACAGGTTTCGAGAGATTCGAGCGTTTGCTGAGAAAATGCTGAGCTTGTTTGGGTCGAGGTATTTGTGTGAGAAAACATTCTGAACTTAAATAAGAGCCGTGTGAGGACACGGCTAACGGACTCTCACCTGCGTGACACCTTGCGCATCAATATCGCTGCCTTTGAGCCAGACCTGGCCTTTGTGCTGCAGGCAAGTCATTTGTCATTTACAATAATTGTCAATTTTTGTTTACATCAAAATTGGTCATAAATTCAGACAAGTTGTCAGTTTTCACTCCAGAATAAACTTTTAAAAGTTCAATTAACATTTATATTTACTGATATGTCATACTTCAAATGAGCCCTGCACATGTGGATATGTCTATTGTTTGCTCATTTCTCTGTTAGTTTATTCAAAAGTTCTGTGAACATTGAATAGCCACGGTGATATGTTTCAGGTTTCAAATGTCATTTGCACTCAAGAGTACAATTACTTCTGTTTAAGAAAAAAAAGTTAAGTGAATATTCAATTACATGTGATATGCATGTTCAAATGAACCAAAAGACGTGCTTAAGATTGTTAAAATTAAAATAAAAAGGCAAATATTAAACACAGAATGGCTTGCTATTCCGTTTAAATATATTGTTCTATGTAAAGAACGTCAGCCAAGGTCGGCCCCCCACATTTTACCCAATCAAATCTGGCCCCATTTGCAAAAAGTTTGGACACCCCTGCTCTACACAGTGTGTATGAGTACTGACTGAAATGCTCCATTATGACAGAAAACATCCTATAATTCTTGTTCTGTACAATTAGTTTTATCAACCTAATAGATTATTCATAGTAGATTTTTCCAGTTTAAACTTTGGATTCACATCCACCCAGTCTAGCAGGTACATGATGACTTTGTGTTGTACTTTAGTTGTTGTTTTTAGCATTTAGCACTACAGCAGCCTGACTCTGTTAGCCAATTAGTCTTGAGCCCCAGCAGCAAACTACAGAGCCAAAATGTGACATGTGTCAGCTAATTTACTCACCTCAGTGTTTCATCAGTGCACACACCACACCTGTTATCATCAGACTAATAATTAGCTCTGATGGGAGGGAAATCATAGTAAGATACGTGACCCAAAGGTTTTGTTTATTGCTTTGACACCAGTGCCCTTGTCACTTTATGGACTGAGGCAGATTTCCAACTTATGTAGCAGTCAGGCAGAATCTAAACTGATTTAAAAAACAGGTACAACTGGAGTTGTACCTGTTTTTTTTACCAGTAGCGTCTGATTTTGCAAATGAGGAAAAAAACAACTTTATTTTATTTATATGTTGCCAATATACAACAGCTTCATCTTAGGGCACTTTACATAATGAAGTCGAGACCCAACAAACCCAACAAATCCCCCTTGAGCAGCTATAGGCAACAGTGGAGAGGAAAAAAACTCCCTTTAACAGAAGAAACCTCCAGCAGAACCAGGCTCAGGGTGGATGGACATCTGCCTTGACCGGTTGGGCTGAAGTGGAAAGTGGAGAGAGAAAAGAACAGAGCAACAAAAGCAACAGCAAAACATTGGGCAGGTTAGTGGGACCAGTAGCTGAGCACTGGAGGACACACAGCGCCAGGGGACACCTGAAGACAGGGACAGAGAGGGAGAGAGACGACTACGGGACAAAGAAGACACAGAGTTAATGTCATACGGTGGTGACATTATAGATGTGGGGTGAGAGGAGGAAAGTGGCTCAGTGCATCAGGGGTTGGTCCCCAAGCGGTCTAAGCCTATAGCAGCAGGACTACAACTAACTAGAAGGTTTTTGAGCCTAGTCTTAAAAGTAGAGAGGGTGTCTGCTTCCCAAATCTGGACTGGGAGCTGGTTCCACAGGAGAGGAGCTTGATACCTAAAGGCTACAATTTAATGGAAAGCCAATGGAGAGAAGCTAATGAAGGTGAAATATGATCTCTCTTACCAATCCCAGTCAGTAATCTTGCTGCAGCATTTTGGATTAATTGGAGGCTTTTTAGAGAGTTACTGGGGCAGCCTGAAAGTAGAGAATTACAATAGTCCAATCTAGAAGTAACAAATGCATGAACCAGTTTTTCAGCATCACTTTGAGACAGGATGCTCCTAATTTTGGCAATGTTCCGAAGGTGGAAGAAGGCTGTTCTAGAGATTTGTTTTATGTGTGAGGTAAATGACAAATCCTGGTCAAAAATGACTCCAAGATTCCTTGCAGTACAACTGGGGGCAAGAGTTATGTCGTCTAAAGTAGCGATATGGTTAGAAAACATGTTTCTTAGACTTTTAGGCCCAAATACAATAACTTCAGTTTTATCTGAGTTTAGAAGAAGGAAATTATACGTCATCCATGTCTTTTAGACATGCTTGTAGTTTCATTAATTGATTTGTTTGATCCGGTTTCATAGATAGTTTTATCTATCCATCTATGAAACTGCATAAACAACCTGTTAAATGCAGTTTCGGCTCAAATTGTAATTGTGATGCAGTAAAACGGGCTGCCACACACTGTTCTCATCCGTTCCAGCTCAATGGGAAACATTACACATACAGTACAAGCTTGATTTTTCAGCTTGGCTGAGCTTTTTTTCATATGTACAGTGCTGATTAGAGTTGGCAGTGAGTTTTGTTGTCCAGTAATCTCAGGACACACACACACACATTAAACGCAAACAACAAAAAATGTGATTGAAATGATTGGGATAGATCCAGTCATTTTCAAATCATTTTTATTTTTACTGGAATTAAAAAGTCTGACCTCATACCTTAACTATGTCAATGTCACACTTAAATGAAGCGATGACATTCAGTGCAAAAAACATTATGGCGGTGCCGTCGGTGTCGATGTGACATCTTTTAATTGGGTAAAGCAATACTACTAATAACAGCATTATTTAAGAATACGTTGGGCAAGTCAGCATCTTTTAACGTTTTACTATAGTGAAATGAAAAACAAACGTGCTTGAATCTCAACCAACTAGTTGGTGCATTTGAAATGCATCTGAAACTGCTAGAAAACTACATAAAGAAAATTTGAATCTTGAAGGTCTGAGCAGGCCATGAACACAGGGTCCAAACAGGTTCTTGTAACCAATGGGGTCCTCCAGGAGCTCCCTTCTGACTTCCATTGGTGCGGCCAGATGTTTTGGGTGAGTCAGAGTCACCCACCCAGAAACATCTGACCGGCCGTTCTGACCTTTGACCCCAGCATTCATAACATCCATGGGGTAATGTCACACCTGAGACAACCTCTGACTGGTTTCAAGCCAGGAAGTCATTGTTCCGTCTTCCTGTTGTCCTCTGGACAGTAATGCTCTTGTGCTGGCTGAAGAAAAGAATGGGAAGATGCTGTCCAAATCCAGCATTATATGATGACTAGGCAGACGTGATCAAAGACAAGCAGTTTGGCAGACGAGGGGCCCACGCTCCGGGTGGGCGTTGACAATTTTCTCTTCAGCCTGCTATCGTGAGGAGGGATAAGATCCGATACAGCGAAAGCCCTCGGGGCTGCACACTAATGAAACAGAATAGTGTTTCTTTCAGTTAGTCCGCAGAGGCAATAGAACACATCTGTACTAAAGCTAAACTAGCTGCCTCCAGCTACATTTAGAAAGAAAAATACGACTTGTCAGGAAACTTAGACACGACCCCACTGTTCTTAAACATCCACTTAATAAGTCTCAATATTTCAGTAGCAGGTTTACACATCATTTTAATCTCCAGCTGCCCTAATACTGATCTGCAGCCAAGGCTTAACAGAACACGCTCAATTCCTTTTGTGGTGTTCCTATTTGCTGGGGTGACTGTGGAGGTTGTGCTTCTAGCTAATCACAGTAAGGATTCATAAATGATGCAAATAGTATCTTATAATAACTTTTCAAAGCGAGTGATAGAAGACGGAACGGAGTCTGGGCTGTTCTTCTTCTGGGTTTAGGGAAATCTAAGCAATGCAGATAGTCCAGAAGGGCTATGGGTAGCAGTAACAGACAGAGTAAGGCAATCCTTTGCAAAGTCCAGTAGAAATATGCCACTGGCACGTGTATTCTCATCATTGATCCAGCTGTGCATCAGTGCTCACTAACCTCCACAGAGAAGTTTCAATGACAAAGCCTGAGAAAATGAGCAATCTGTCATTTCTTTATAACCCATTAGTTATGGCAAATTGATTATAATGTCTCGGATGTGGACGTAAGGCTGCCTTTGAATTGATTGATGCACATGTTACATCCATAAGATCTTTACTAGGGGCAATATGTGTATTTTTTTTTTTTTTTTTACACTCGCCTGTATTACACGTGACCATCGCAGACAGGATCTGTCTCTAACGACATGATCTGAGAGCTGCAGCACTTGATCGGGGACTTGATCAACTGTGTCACGTTTATTAGCTTCCATTACCTGCTGCATGAATCACCCTGTACGTGGTTCATTTTTACTAAATGATGAGTGTCGGCACACTCAACATGTCCTCGCTCAGCTTGTGTAAGTAGTGTGTTTCTGGCTGAAAGTAGTCGAGGGCGAGAACCAGAGAGCCCCGAACGCATCCACCACTCATCAGTCCCTCCACGAAGCAGCTGTATTGCGATTGCTTCAATTAATTCACCCAATGTGTCGTAACTCTGTGCAGCCTCAATTTAAAACATCATAAAAACACTGCATCACACTTTTGTTTAGAAAAGCTGTGCCACAATTAGGCATTTCAGGCCACAGCAAATTGCTGTGGATTTCAGGTCAGGGCCTTCTGTGTCCTGACCATGATGTACTGTATGACCTTATACACGGGGGAAAAATCAGTGGGCCATTAGCTGTGTTTGCATGCCCCTTAGTTTGTTTAAATCTGATGAAATGTATATTCTATAAAACCTGCACACGAGTGGAGGTCACTGGTCAGAGCCCAGAGCAAGTCAAAGCCCAGCTGGATTCAGATGAGTGTGGTTCTGTTGTTGCGTTGTAGCGGACGACAGAAGAATTGTGTGAAACGCCTTCAACGTAGACACATCTGGATTATGTTCTCAGTAACACAATGGAACACGTTATTATTGTCTTGCAGTACAACGTCCAGTTTGTTGGACTACAGCGGTGGTCATGCCACGACAAGCCTGGGACTTAAGTCCCCATAATGTGATTAATATCTGGTCCACGCTCACACGCAGGAGAAAAATGTGCTTCACTTGTATTCACACGAAATCCTTCCTGCGGATGTGTGATCGTGTTTGTGTTTGAGAACATAATCACTGTGAAACAGTCAGAAAATTACATTGTATTCCTGTGATTTACCGCTTTGTTCTCCGTCTCTCCATTCACTCAGTGTCTCGCTCGCTGAGCCACGAAGGACGGGGCAACTCAATGGTGCGTTTAGGGACAGCAACAGGCAAAAGCTACTGTTGTCCAATTCATTTGTGGCCATGTTTAAATGGCGGCTTCCCACTGTTCGGGTAGTGAAATTTGAGCCCTGCCCTAAAAAAGAACAACCAAAAGATCGCTTTCCGATCTGACCCACAGTCTGTTGATGGGAGCTGTGTGTGGGTGAATGTAGTGTGATTAGTGTCTGCAGCATTTGACCTGCCTGAAGCCTTCCGGTGTGGTCCAAGAAATGACAGCAACATGTGTGAAGGTTTGTTTGTTAAATTTAATCTGCAACACAGATTAATGCTGATGATTACCGGGGTGATGAGGTTGGATTTCCTACTTTTTAGGGGAAACGTCCCACTCTCTTCTGACTGCCCTTGTCAGTTGGGGATCCCTCTCTCCGTCCTTCAGGGAATACGACGTGCTTAGTGTATTTGCATACCTAGACTGGGAGTAGATTCACTGCACGGAACCGTCACTGTCTGAGAAAACTTAGAAAGACATTTATTTGGACGTGTTAAGCGTTTCCTTGCCAAGTCTTTTGTCACTGATAAGACACAGTGAGAAAGAACGACTGTACAGTTGGTTGCAAAAGTTTTTGCAAAAGTTGGTGCAAACTTTTGCACTCAACTCCATTCCCAGGAAAGTTGTTGTGAATATTTGTGGTCGCAGATGATGTATTTCAGCGCGTTTCATCATCTTCCAACCTTTCTTCTATCAACAGCCACATGTTACGGAATCCTCAGCTCTCACATAGAGAGCTTGCCACGGTGGTTCGATAATTTGGTTAAACTGCTGGCTTGTTTCCAGACGACCTCGTCGTCTGACTGCTTGTGTTTGTGGGCACCCAAAAATTAGTTTCAGCAATGTTACGAGCTAGACTAGCCTCCACAGTTTTTCCCAACAGCGATGCAGGCTTTTACTTCAATAAGTCTTACAGGAGGCGTCGACAGCACTTCTCCACATTAAGTTTTGGAACAGATTTCTTTAAGTTTCAGTCTTGCGTAAGAGCTTGTTTATCCCTGTTGTCATTTCTTAGGCAGCTCCCTTAATGAACATGTTTAATGAACATAGCTGACAGGCACAGGAGGGAGAACGTGGGAGGTTTGCCACACTGGACCTGCTGAATCCTAGCTTTATCAATAAGCAGAGCTTGACTAATTAGAGACAGAAACTTTAGGTTTATGTTATCTAAAACAGTAATCCTCTTATATGTTGACACATTTGGTGCAAAGGAGGCATCCACTGGAACCAAAATAGAAGTGCACCGTGTTTATCTCAAACTTTTTCATTTTGTCGTCTTGCTTCAGTAGCTCGGTGGGAGCAAACTAGTCACGGAGCACCGTATGTTTAGTACCGACCTATGGTAAGGCGCTGATTAACAAGGTGAGCATATTAACAGACAAACCAACCTAATATTCATTTGTTTTTTTTTTGCGAAAAGCCAATGTTCAAACATCCAGCTGACCACTGTAATTGATGGGTTAATCCGATCTTTAACCAGTCCAACAGATAAAGGAGGATGCCTTGACTTTAGCTTTATGTAGCTATCAGAGATATCAAAGAAACCAAACTGTCATTGAGTTTAGTGGGATTGGACTTGGTTTATCTGGCCTGTACTTTTACTTAACCTTTTGGTGACGACATGCTTAAGAAAAGTATTTTGGGCATCCAACAAAAAAAGTTTTTGAAAATGTTTGATTCAATAAGAAGATAAATATGTTTTTAGTATATAACCAAAAGCCTTCCCAGCCGTGGCAACAGCTCCTCTCTTGTCCACACGTGCATCTAAAGCGTCTCTGCTCTCACTCCATGCTCATTCTTGCCTTGCTGCTCTCTGCTCTGGTGATGGAGCCTCTTTAAGCTGTTCACAGGCCGTTTCCGTAACTGCCGAGGTAAACAGCTGTGTCACGGTTATTAGTATGCCGTGTTGTTCTGCTCCGTTAAAGGCAAGTTGTGCGCAGGTCAGTCAGCGAGAGTCGATACTAGTCCCCTGTTAACACAGCCTTACAGAGCTCTGCAGAACCTCTACACACTATCACAATATCTAAGAAAAGAACTCCTAAACTAATAGTCTACCTGTAAATACCTTTTTTTATCTGCCTACACTGATCCCAACATTAAAGTCACAGCCTGATGGTTTTATTATAGAAATAATGTGTTATCAGCTAATACGTGCTGACGTAACATTATGCTTTAACCACCTGCCACTTCCAGATGAACTAACGGCGGCCTTTTATTTTGAAAAGTATGTTCAGTGTAAAATACGGAAGTACTATTGTGTCTGTGTACCTGTAGCACCTGTGCATACAGCGGATGACATTTTGCTGTGTGTGGGCCTCAGGTGGGACAATTTAGGGAAGGACTGAAACGGTGCAGCTCCCAGTTGACGTACGACACGCTGACATTCGTAGGATGCGTTAGCAGCGCCCGAGTTGACTCAAGACAAAATGACTTTAACGTCTTTGCATGTACGTAAAACATACGGGAAGACAATTCCTGTACCTGTGTGCACAGATGAATGTGTCACCTGCCAGGCTTTGCAGGGCTGTGTGTCAGCGTGTGTGTGCAGCTGCATGACTGACAGAGTGCCTGCAGTGCATCAGCCCCCTGCAGATCAGCCTTTGTTGCTTCCCGCTGTGCGACTAAAGTTCCCAGCCCGAGTTATCCTCTCACCCTCCATTTACCACTAAAGTAGAACCACTTTCAAAAACACGCATGCCTTTTTGACAAAAGATGTGATATTTCTTGATGTAATTCAAATTGTCTTCGTGATCTCATGCTGCTGTGTGCATATGGTGTTTGTTATCAGCCTTGCAAATCCCATTTAAGTGTCCTCCAGTGTGTCTCAGCTGTGTGGCTGTGCAGCGGAGGAACTACACACACAGCCGTTTTAATTGTTTTCTCTGCTTCGTGACGCTCCCTCCTCAAAGGCATGCAGATGCAGGATTGATATCTTTCTCTGCTGTAAAACAGTTTTAAATTGTAAAATTGTCGAACATCTTGTGCCTGCTGAGGCTTTCTACTGTATTACTCTAAATGGCGAGCGGAGGAATAACAGCTTTCTCTCTTTCTTCGGCACAATCACTCCTCTTGACAGCGCTACCCAGCCATAATCATCATCACCATCTTCATCATCATTTCCTCTTCATTCTTGACTCAATTATGCCAGCGACACTTTTATGAATCTGTCAGCTGAAATATGCCACATTTCCGCATGATTGTGTTTTATTGTGCCGCTTGAATTGAATTTGCTGTTCCCAGGCTTTTTTGTGCATTGTAAATAAAAAAAAGAGGCGGCAGAAAGCGAAAAATGAAGTGGAAGTGGTATCACTTTTAACAGGCCAACCTGCTATTTTTCAGCATTGTTCTCCGCAGAGAAAGGCAGCCAGGGTAATTTGCATTTATAAAGGCCTTCCTTACACACCCTGGGTTTGGTTAAACCATTCTTTCTCCCCTCCCCATAATAGAAGCACAAATTGAGGGCTGTGAGTGCGGGCATGGAGGGATGATGGGAAATATATTAATTTGTCTCTTGTCATTCGCTGGGGATAATTTGAATGTTGTCATGGTAATTTGGTGCTCGGAGGCTACGGGTCACTTTCAGACAGAGACCCGGCATGAGCTGGGCCCAGTCCTTGTGAAGCGCTGATAAGGGCCGCCCGGTGTGTGTGCGCCTGTTTGTCAATGGATGTGAGTGTGAGGGTGTGTGCGTGTGCGCATGTGTGTGTACCCTTCACCGCAATGATGAATTACCTGCTTATCTGGCTCAGTCCAGAGAGAGGAGCGCATGACGGCATGGGACTGTCAGGGAGAGAAAGAGGTGGCGAGATAGGCTGCCGGAGAAAGAGATGAAATGATGTTGGAGGCTGGGGGGAGGAGAGGGTGCGTCACGGAGGTGGAATGGCCAAATGGGGCAATGGAAGGGGAGAGATATGGAAGCGATAGTGCGGCTGGATGGAAGGGGACGGTGATGCCGAGCTGTAGCGATGCATTCTGGTCGTCCTGCTACAAACGCATTGGCCAAAGCGAGAGCCGGTACAATGCTGGCTTCATAAAAAAGATACACGCTGAGCCGAGGTGGACACTGAGATGAAGTGAAAGGATGCAACCTTTCAACAGTCGTCGCGCGCTGCACCGCACACGACACGTGTGACGAGGAGCTTTGTCAAGGCTGAGATCAGAACCGATACTGTCACGATCAACACGGGCAAGCAGCTCAGTATTTACATTTTGGTATCACTGTCATATTGTCAAAGTAGTGACGCCGAAGATACATGATGCGTCAAGGAAGCAAACATTTTGTAGTTTACATATAAGACATTTTTGAGATATTCTAAACGTTCACTGAAACTGCAGACTGGCTCTTTCTTGGTGGAAGCTCCTCAAGGCTAAACATGGTTCACAAGTTCATGGACGCAGAAAACTCAGGTTACCCAAGTTTGCCTTCAGAAAACTCCCAAAGCAACAAAAGAACAAGCTGCAATCGGAGCATAGCTGTAAGGGGGCGACGCTCCGCTCAAACAACCGCTAAGGCCTCCGGTCGAGATCCGCGTATACGTTTTACTCGTTTCCTGGCTCAGTATTTTCAGCCTCGGCAGGGTTTTCCTCAGGTTTTCCTCAGTCTGCCACATGCGTCACAATTATTTTCCTCATGCATACCAGAGCAGAGAAAGTAATCGCTGTTAATGCTTTTTCACATGGGTTAGACTGTTATTATTTTTTCATACAGCCACATACACACACAAAGGGCGACAGAGGTCCATTTGGAAATCCGCTGTCCTGGGCTGTTGTGTCATCTCTCCTGTGAAATGGATATTGGTAAGAAGCACCTGAGCTCCTTCTGCTGCTCCTCCGCTGTATATATTTCTGTCCTAACATCTTTCTCTGTCTCATAAGCTTCACTCCAAATGATGAATACACACTGGTCGGCCCCAGCGTTAACTTCACATTAAAAGATGATTATGCTTTTGTAAATGCTGATGTATCTTTAAGGCTTAATCAGTATTGTTTAAATACATTGTTTTATCAATGGATTACTTTTCTTGAGTAAAACAGGTGAAGCGGTTCTTGTAGTGGAACATCTTTTTGGGCTCATTCTCGAGCATTGAGTTCGTGTTTTACTTTTGTAGCTGCAGACTGCTCAGAGCATTCATGCTGGACACTCGGGCTAATGTCGGTGCTGATTGTTGTAAAGAGGCTGGAAGTAAAGCAATGAAACCTTTTCTTCTGTGTCTCTGGAGCCAGTGCAGATTGACGACGTTTGAGCAGCAAAGTGATAATTACGACCTCCCAAATATAACCAAAAGAAAACTGTGTTCCATTAGAACTTCTGGTTGAGGTAATTTTTAGTTCTAAACTCTGCTGTCTAACAATCTGTCAGTCTCTTGATGCTGAGGCTTCCCTTTATTCTAAATCCAACATATACATGAGGTTGTCCAAACAACCCGAGGGACTGCAGATCACAGCCGCGTTTCTCTAACGTCAATGCGCCTCATCTTGGAAGCGTCAGCTTTCTTCACATTGTTGGACAAAATGTTCATCTTACAGTTTTAACTTTGCTCAACTGTATTAATGCTAACATTCCCACTATGTGCACCATTATGTTTCCCCGTGACTCACCCCCCGTGTCACGAGGGCCGGATGCTTGTCTGTCTGTCAGTGAGTCCCCTGATTGACTGGCGATCTGTGCATGACTTACCCCGCCTCAGCTTCCACTCAGAGGTCAGCTCCAGCCCCTCCGTGACCTTCTAAAGAATAAGCTAATGGACGGATGAGTCACTTGGATCTCCACTCATATTGTTGCTAAGGCCACGTGCTGTTTAGTTGCTGCAGAAAGCCAGCATTCCATTTGGGTTTGGTGTGTGTTAGTGAGGATGTGGAGCTGAGAGGGCTGCTCCTCTGCACCTGCTGTTGTGCTCTTCATCTCAGCCATAATGGTGAGTGACAGCTGGGATAAGCCCGCGTTGTCTAGAGAATAGCTCGTTTTCTGCAACGAGTCTCGTGGGGCTGGCAGCTGCACAGGGAGACGGTCGGGTGCAGCTGCTGCTGCATGGTGACTCAAAGGTGACCAGGCCGACACTCAGTTCCAAGCTTCTAAGGAACCCACGAAATGTGCTAGATATGAAACTGAATCACCTACATAATCACAATCATAACCCAATCTTTGCACATGTGCAGAAATCAGTATAATGATAATAAGTGTAATTGCGGCCTAACAAAGCCTGGAGATCGACCTGATACACAGACTACGTGCTCATCGTACGAAACATGGACATGACTTTGATATATGCTGTGTGACAGATGTTAATCAGCAAGCTGATTGAATATTTCTCTGTGTTTGAGGCCATTAGAGATGGTGTGTCGTTACAGTGTAAATCAGAAAAACCCGATTTAAGGTCATAAATCCACAATGCGTCTATTACTGAACTCAAAGTGGGTGATGGAGATTTACTGGAGCCTATCTATGACCAAATCATTAGTACAGTTTGTATAATATTAAATATTACTCTCTAAATCAGTGTATTTAATCATAATTTTACAGTTTTTCATTTTTTAGGTAATTTTTAAAATATTTTCTCTACTTTTTGTTCTGTGACGGTCGGACAATTTCACATGTCCATAAAAAAGTTTAATTTACATATTATGGAACCGAAGAAAGATGGCCTTGTTTTTATATATATATGCTTGTATACATTTTCATATTTCTTTCAAATGAAATTTAGTGTCCTGGTGTTTTTAATGGCCAGTCTGTCATTGGTAGCGCGGCCGTCCACCAATCCAGTTGTTGGTTCAATCCTCGGCTCCTCTGGTCACATGTCAAAGTTTCCTTGAGCAAGACACTGAACCCTGCCTAGTTGCTCCCAGTAAGCGTCGGCCCCCATCGGTGTTTGAATGTGTGTGTGTTTGAGAGTAGTGTAGAGAAGAAGCCGTGTGAAGCGCTGTGATTACCAACAGGTAGAAAAGTGATATATAAGTGGAGACCATAGACCAGTCGAGGTACTTTGTTCAGCGTAATAAAGACTTGCCTTTTATTCAAAGTGTCTAAGTGAAATCAACAAGTCATAGTTTCCAGTGGCTCTTCAGTGTCAAATAATACTGTAATAGTGCACCATTTGTGGGTGACACGTTTTAAAGTTCTCACTCGAGTCTGTAGGTGAAACCATTTGGGGGCGATCAAATACAGTTTTACAGGCACGGTGTGAAATAGCGGTTTGGAAAACCAACTCCTGAGGTGGTTTTAGATGCCCACTGAAACGCTTGAGACTCTTTCTTGTCACTAGGTGATACCAGGACTGTTTTTTTTCTTTATCACCAGAGCTCGTCTTAGTTGAAATAAAGGGGGAGATTAAAAAGAAAAGTTTCAGTGCAGCTCTTCAGAGAAGGATTGGGATAAAGCAGTGAGCAGAGGCATGGAAAGTTTAGATAGGCTGTTTCTCAAAGGCTCAGCCAGTTTCTCCTTATCTGCTGTGCCCTTATCTCTTCATTTCATATTTACCGATATTGGCTAATAACCCCTGCTAGTGGCAGCTGACACAAGGTTACTCAGGAAATGCAGCTGCTTTTCAAAAAGGGTGAATCCATGTAATACCTTGGAGCTCGCATTCACAGGAACCCTGTGCCTCCATCATTTTATTCATTGTTCATTTTTTTCATTTTTCCCTCAGAGATTGGTGACACGACGAGTGAAAAAAACACTTGATGAGCCGACATCGCTGCCGCTCTCTCTTGAGACAGGCCACCCGTGAAATTTGAGCCTTTTCATTATTGAATGTGATAAAACAGCTTTGAAATTACAGCGACAAAAAAAAAAAGAACGAGGCAGACGGAGAGAGGGAGAGCAGTCAATGTGATGCATCTCTCTCCTGTCAACAAGTCATCCCTCACCCTGCGTCGTTCCGTGTCTTTGTTTTAATTTACTTTCTTGCTGTCGGAGAACTAGAACAGCGCATCTTCTCTGGCTGCACGTCTATCTCATCACACTTGTACCTTTAGAATTCATTCTCCAAGTAATAAAGCTCTTTTGTTCTGCCTTGGTGCACACACACCGGAAGATTTGGCATCACCGGTGCACGACGGAGCTGTCGTGCTAACGTGAGCCCTCAGAACCACGTTCCATCGGTGTACAGCTGTCCTCCACATTCTGTCTATCACAAAGGATGACAGACGGCATTTCTCTGTCCATGAGCAGCTATATTTGTCTGAAGTGAAACTTCTATCTGAGGTAAGACAAATCAGACATCTGTGACCCCAGCTGCCAGGTGACAAAGACTGTGTTCGTTAACCTGGGGCATGGACCAGGTAATTTTCAAGTATTCAGAGATTCTCATCGGTCACTTTTTGTCCCCTCTGGACACACTGTTCTGTCTTCTCTCTGCCCTCCTTATCACCGAAAAGATGTGCTCTAGAATATCCTTCGCATTGATCATGCAGCATAAAGAACCCACGCCAGATCAACGTGCGGAACAGGTTCCGTTATGGCGAAACCTGAAGGGGCGAGCCGAAGGCCATCAATCTTTTTGGACCAATCCTGTCATTTGGACACACACTGTGGAATATTCAAAATGAGTTTTTCATATTATATTGTGTTAAATTTTTCCACTTATTTATGGCAAAAATCCAAATCACAAATATGTTCTTTGGTATTGTGATCACAGTTGTGAACCCAGGATTGGCATTGTAATTCTTCTTTGGTGGTACTGCCTGATTGCACTATGGGATGGTAACAGGCTTAACTTGTTGTTGCGAATCTTTGGCTGAACTAAAGATGCTGTAGCCTGATTGTATGAAACGCGCAGCTGGATGCTCTGGAGTTAACGTTCTTCCCTAATACATGTATGTGTAACGTTTCTACTACACATACTGCTTTCGCTGGGATTTTGTGGCATCTCCACAACAGTTAGAGGGCATCTCCACAGTCAGTTCTGTGTGTCCAACACCTTTCAAGTCTGACAGTGTATCTTGTCTAAACTGACTATACCTAAGACCAAATCTGACCCGGAGTAGGTTCAAGATTGTGGATTTGTTGCTGTTACAACAAGTTCAACTTGAATTTGCCAACAAGGCTTGGATCACGTTTGTTTGATAATCCACATACCAGGAATGGAGCCCAGATCTCCCCTGTTTTCTGCAACAAAAAAAAACCCCAGGGCTAATGTCTCCCCTGGGAGTTTTTTCCTTTAAACTAGGATTTAAGTCCCAGTGACGGTGAACAGTTTCACCATTCGGGTGCATGTGGAATATTTTAGTCTGATGTGGCACAATCATCATTATACCATCTCCATGTCTGTGTCTTGTAGGCAAACAAGGAGATGGGACATTTTGTTTAACCTGATGGTGACAGTTTAAATTCTTACTTAGCTTACACATGGTTAATAGGTGAAAGTGGAAAACGTTGAGAGTGAGTGAGAAAAAACATAGAGCCTACGATGTGTATTGTATAAAGGTTCAGAAAAGTCTGAGAGGTGCAGATCACACATCTCTGGTACAGTCAAATTATTTCTAAAGCCTAAAGAATTGGACATTGGAAGATGCTGGAAACCTGCAGCCCAATGTCCAAACTAACTAACAAAGCTTCAGAAGTTCTCTGCAGAAAATGGGGAACCTGACAGATGGACAGACATCCTAGTAAAACACAATCAATCAAGACTTAATGGCTCCTGTCATCGGCTGCTAATGCCGTCACTACATTGAAGCATGCTGGTGGCGGCATCATGATGTGTGGGGGCTTCTCAGGAGCAGGGACAGGGAGACTGGGCAGAACTGAAGGAAGCAAGGATGTCTGCAGCCATATACACAGAGGTCCTTAAAGAAAACCCGAGTGCACAAGACATGTCACGGGGTGTATGGTTCATCTTTCCGTTTAACAATGATTCGAAGCCGGCAGCTGAGACAACACGGACTTCAGGACAAGCCTTTGATTGTCCTTGAATGGTCCAACCCCACAGAACAGCTGTAGAGACTTAAAGGTGGCAGTTCATGGACACTATGCTCCCAAACAAATGGACTTTGAGAGGATCTGTGTGGCAGAATGAGATGAACTGCTCCAATCCCAGTCTGATACGCTTGCAGAGACTTAAGCAATAGAGCTTCTACGCTATACTAAATTGAATAGTGCAATTAAACTTTCGTCAGACATTATACATACAGCTTTAGACAAATTACCTTTTTGTTTTGTGTGAGTAACACAGTAAAATGTGTCAAAAGTGAAGGAGTCTGAAAACTTTCTGAAGCAATTGTTGTTTGAATTATTGTCTATTATTTTGTTTGCCATAGAGTCATAAAATTATTTGTTGCATTAGGAAGTCAAAGTGTGTTTTTAAAAACAGCTATTTCATTGCATGATGACTAGGGTGTGTTGCATGGCTGGCGGTACTGTGGATGGAAATAGTTTGTGGAATGTGGCAATTCAGAGTAGTGTCATGATCAGACTTAGCTAGCGAGTTTTATAAAACTAATGTGACTGTTTTCCACACGGCGCCAATCAGCAGCACAAAGCAGCATATGCAATTACTGTTGATGAAAGTGGATGGAACGTGCTCTAACTATGTCTAAATATTGGTTTCTCTCTTTTACTCTGCACTCTCTTTGTTTCCCCTTATCATCCTCTGCCTTCTTCTGAATCAGCGTGGTCTTAAGTTTTCCAGTCGAAAGCAGCAGTCTAAACATAGCCTTGGTGACGCCTCTAAGCTTTTGTTTGCACCTCAGTCATGGAAATGGAAAGTGTTTGGAAGGAATGATGGAGGGTGTGCAGTTCCATATGTTGCAGCTATAGCTGTTTGCACTAAAGATCCCATGTACAGATGCCCGTGCCTGTTTTCAGATACGAAACTGTACTTCAGGCTTTAACAGTCACGCGGCTTTAGCTGAATGGAGGATCGTAGGTTTGATTTTATTTTAGCTCGTTACGTCATCACATCATCCTAAATGGAAGCACAGTGTAAACCACCTCGTTTTTCTCCTAGCTGAGCATTTTTTCATTGCATCGTTCATGGCTGATTAGCCTATCATTAAACAAAGGCAACCTGTCCAAATAGAAGTTTGACATGATCATTGTATTTCGTGAAACAAGAAGGTGCTGACTGTAGAGAGCACGGTGACAACGCGAAGAGGAAGTCTCGCAAAGGACAACAGCTAAGAACCATCAAACATCTGAAAGATTCAGGGTAAATATGGCATCATGGTGAGCCAAAAGAGCATTTGAACTGCTACAGCACACTTCGATGACCCTCATACCTTTTAGGGGAATCTTGTATGGACTGATGAGTCAAAATTCGAACATCTGGAACATCTGGTGCAAAGCAGACAATTCCCCAAAAAGAACACACACATGCTGCTGGCAGTGTGAAGGGATGATCTGGTGCATTCATCATCTAAAACTAGATTCCGTTTCCTGGGGTTGCCTGTTTGGTTCAGATTTTGTAAGATCTAACACAGTTCAGTACGATATACACACGGAGAGAAGAATTTAGGCTTTGACGATTGCTTGTACGGTAACTGGAGCACTTTCTCTTGGACAGTCCGACAGAGTATAAAGCCTGGAACAAGGCCCTGCGTTGATTATTCTTTCCATCGCTCGTACATGTCTTTGTTGAAGATAGGCTTGTGGACACACTCACCAAGAAGAATTACAGTTGTCAGACCTTTGGATTCTACACACACCGGAGCAGCGTGTTAGCTCATCCGTACCACATACTGAACGTGACAGAAAGAAACTAGCTGGATTGTTCATAGGCGCTAATGTTGGATCGTGTTGTATCCTGACACGTCATTGTGAATGAACTGTTGAAACGGCCACATTAGCTGTGGTTTGTAAGGATACTATCTACTGAAGCTATGTCCTTGCAGACCACGAAGACCTCAAAGGATTAACCAAAGTTCTGGCCTGAAGGATCGAGAGATTTCTATTTTAGGCACCTTGGTTTATTTTAGCATTCACAGTGTGCTCTGTGGCCGCCGTGCTCTCTTTCGTTACCAGTGCGCAAAGAATCTTGGGATAGGTTGGTCTGTGAAGGCACCGAACAGCATGATAACATCTTTCACAAGCTGACACTGTACTGCCTCTTTGAATTTCTGTCTGATAAGCGTCTGCACGTCTACATGATAACTGAGCTCTAACGTGTCGTGTCTCCTTTTTTTCCAGGTAGAGGACGCTATGCTAATGTTTGACAAAACCACCAACCGACACAGAGGTAAGTTTACAATAACCTTTTAGCGTTTACCAGCTTGTGTACGTCTTTGTGTGTTTGGACTCGAAATGCTCCATAGTTCACCAACTTCTATATCACTAGCCACCACCACTGAGCTATTTCTTGTCTATTATGTGGCGTATACAAAAGCCCACGTCTCCTGCACTTCCAGTTCAGTGCACACACTCAGACACACGGTCACAGCGGTAGCAGCAGTGACTACACTAGTAAGTGAATTTCCTTAAAGATTCCTCCTTCCCTGAAGGTCAGCTCCATTGTTGTTCATTACAGATAGCTTTCACTCTGCCCAGCAATCCATACTAAATCTGTTGCCTTATCATGGTGATTCTCCACACTGCTGACTAACACACAAACACAAACACACAAGCTCGTGCGACGGTACGCAGCGCTCGGGCCTGCCAGCTAAACACACCACATAGACACCATTTATTTTTCCTATCAATTTAATTAGCCTCATTTCCCCTTTGGCCATTTTGCCCCGCCGATAAGTCGATATGAATCTACACTGGCATTGTGGTGATTGGATGATGGAAGAGAGACACACACAGGGGGCGAAAAAGAATAAGAGGGTCAAACAAGGCAGTGAGAGAAAAGGCAAAAAAAAAGAGGAAAGGTGCCCCACAGTTGAACAGGAGGACAGAGATTGAAGGAGGGAGGCCTGTGTGGGCCGATAAGGGTTCAGATAGCTGATGCTGCAGAGCAACGCAGGCAGCAGGATGGTTATCGCCACCCCCTCCTTATCTAAAGGCCTTATCTGTGGCTTCAGCAGTGCAGCTCTCTGACCCAAAACAGAGGACTTTACAAAGACACAGAAGCATGGAGGCAGAGACAGACATTCAGCTCTGAGGCGTTTTAAAGACACTCCAGACCGAAGCAGCTTGGATGGGAAACAGGATACATGTGTTTTCAGCAGCACACGCGAAAAGTCGACCCGTGTGGAAAAGGAACCACCCACTACAACTCAGTAGCCAATTCAGGTCTAGACTTGGACTCGGCAAGTCTCAACCACTTCAGTTTCCTGTGAACTCCAGCTCCCAGACTGATGGGCTGACATCCTCCGGTTGAGCTGGCCCTCACGCAGCAAATCATCCTTGCTCGACTGCAGGTCCTGACATGGTTCACTGTTGTTCCAAGTCTGGTCCATTTGTAGATAGAGTCTCTCTGTGGATCAGTGGATCATTTCTAACCCTCCTCAGACTGATCTGTTTCACTTTGGTTGTTTTTTGGACTGTGTATCTACAGGTGCTAATACTTTTTCCCTCAGGCCTTGTTGGTATTACATCAGCTTTTACACTGGTTGTTGCAAACATGTATTCTGGGTTTGCTCTAGTTGATTCGCTTTAAAAATCCAATGTTTCACAGCACTGAGAACAGCTTTACACACCTTATTGCTGCATGACTAATATTTACTGTAATTGCATGCATTTGTTTTCCAGCGCAGTTAAGGAATATTGACATTCTGGTTTTCGATAGTATTACCTCCTAAGTCGAACAAGATGACATTTTTCCAATAGGATTCTCCTCTCCTTCGCCCCTCGTTCTTGGTTTTTGGCATCGTTAGAATCTAAATAAATATCTTTTGCCTCCTTCACAGGTCCTCTGACCCTTGGTTAGTGTTTACAGCTGTTGTTGAATGTTGCTACCAAGTTACAAAGCATCCGGATGAAATAAGTTGGTTTGTCAGATATGTCTATGAAATACCATGATAACTGGACAGTAGATATGTGTCGTGTGGGGAATAATTCCAGCAAAACTGACAGGTCAGCCGAAGGCAGTGGGGGAATCTTGGCTCCTGGCCGACTTCCTTAACAGAGTAGAAGCATCAATGGGCAGGTAGCTTTTCACGTGTCGAACTGCATGTTGTTGGAGAGGTGCTGACAACCCCAATTAAAACAATCACAAGATGCACAAACGGCCGCTTCGCAAACGAAACACTGATTAAAGACAGGCGCGTGTCTCCAGACTCCCGGTGAGTTTTCTTTGCCTTTTATTAAGCTTAGACACGATCGTTTCTCTTTTGATTGCAAAATAATTCCTGCAGTGGCGGACGGCGCGTTTGTGTGTGGGCGTGCGTGGGTTTGTTTGTGCACACGTATGCACTGATTGCAGGAACAACCCTTATCTATGTTGTGTGCAGCAGGGGGGTGATTAGAGAACACTGTAGACAGGGACCCCCCAGCTGCACACGCAGACACACCAACATGACTATTTGGAGGCACATTCCCAAAACCAGGCGATCACAGCCTGTCTCGCCTGACACATTCAATGTGTTCACACAGTGGGAACCTAAATGTGACAGGTCTAGCGGACCTGCTATGGGAGATGGTCAGCTGGTCAGCAGTAGCAACTCGGGGGGCAGCAATCAATGATAAAAATACAAACTGCAGTTCAAGAAAAGTTGGGATGTTGTGTAACATATTCTCATAAATTGAATGAAATGATTTGCAAATAATTTGGAACCTGATTTGATTGTAAATACAAGACAAGACAATGTACATGAAACGAAAGGTGAAACTCGGAACTTCACAGAACTGACAGAAATCTCTGCAGCAAATGGACAAAACTAAAACCAATACCAAATAGTTTATACTCCAGCTGCTTGGAAAGCACTGCAATAAAACCAGACGTGAATCTGTGGTGGAAACCTCTGCATGGGCTCAGTTACACTAAAGTTAGAATTGCAAAGAAACAGTCCTACACAAACAAGATCCAGTAACGCCGCAGCCTTCTCTGAGCCTGAGCTCATTTCAAACTTCTCCGTGGCCTGAAATGTCAAGATGTGAGATTCCTTTTGGTAGTGACACAACAAAGGAGAACCTGAACAGCTGAATGGAAGTCCTCAATCAAAGCAGAGTGGGAATGAAAGCGACTGCTCACCTCAGCTGTCAAACGCTTACGGGGGGTGACGCAAACCAGTGGTAAACACGGCGCTCTCCCATCGCTTAAATTTCTCTGTTTTTCAGTCTTTGTAGGTTTCATATGGTTTTGAAATCATGGCAATTTTATAACAAAGTCCCAACTTTTCTGGAAATGGAGCTTGCATGTATTTGCAGTAATAAAGAAGTACTTTGGGCATTCGAATGTTGAATAAAGCTCACCTAATGTTTGCTCCTATAGATTTCTGCCTTTCGGGCCACAGCCAGCACACGAGGATAATAATTGCAGCTCCCGTACCTTGTCCATCTGGGGGGCTGTCGAGTTGCTCCTCGGTCCTCAATGCATATGTATTAGGATGATTGAGCAAATGTCAGTAGGAGATAAGTGTGATTGATTAGGCTTTGTGTTGTACACAGTTTGGAAGAGCAGATGATTCAGTGCCTCTGAAGAGCATGTGCAAATACTGCAAACCTTTTTCCTCAGCGCGAGTCTTTGAGCTGCAAAAAGTGAAAAAGAAGCTGCACAGAATGAGCAATTAGGACAAAAAAATAAATGACAGCAAGCAAACGTCTGAAGGCCGTGTGTGAATACCGAATCCACTGTGTAAGCTTCCATTTGCAGTTTATTACTGGTCCAACCACTGCGCTCACCGACACGAGTTTTCCAGTCGACATCCAGACAGACTTGCTTCTCTGCTCTGCAGTGTTTTTACAACATACACACTTCTGTCGTATTAAAGCTACTCTCCTCATGTGGCCATTAGTCACTGACATTTGTTTAATGATTCCTACTGCTTCAGGCACTTTATTAGCTGCGTATAATGTGTCAACTCCCACTGCGCGTTTTTATCATCCCTCCCACTCAAACAGTACCTGTGATTTCTCTGCTTACAGTTTACAAGTCGACCACATACAAGGGTTTGGGTCTGTGCACTGATGTTCCAATAAGGTTCTTCAAATTCTAACAGGAGACAAGCGCAACTTCACTTTTTTTAAGGGGATCATATGAAACTAAAACGGTTATTGTGTGTCTGCACATCTCTATACGACAGCATGTTATTTACTGTATGTTATAGCAACAACATGGAAACTACTGACTTTATTTTACATTTTTGTAAACAAATACATTCCAGAGGAATTGAACTAAACAAGGTTTTTTATTACTTTTTATATTTCTGTCTATTGTTACATTCACGATTGCAGAGAGTTAGAGAGGGACATAGCACTCCAGGACTTTCCCAAACAAAACCACTGGCTACCCGAAAATGTAGTCCAACTACATAATCCTAACCTTATGGGCTACTCGATTAACCTCTTAACTCCTTATCCTGCTCAGGGTCACATGGTCATAGGACGAGAGGTGGGCTCCACCCTGCACAGGTCTCCGGTCTATCTCAGAGTCCACACAGAGAGACAGACTCAGACAAAGCAACCATTCACACTGACAGTCACACCTATGGGCAACTTAGAGTCAGCATTCAGCCTAACGTTTAACCTCACCTCCTGTGGGACGGAACTGGAGCAAACCCACCCAAGCACAGGGAGAACATGCAAACCCCAGACATGAAGGCTGCAGCAGGGAGGTAGGTTCAGCTTTGAGGAGGCACCGCTCACACTCCAGCCAACTGAAATTTTATCAACAATCAGCAAAATTATTAGTCATCCTGGTGGTTAAAAGCATTCTAGGAAAATCACTGATGGTATGAAGGAAATGTGGCAAGTGTGACTCAGATATCACATGGCTGAATACCCAAGTCTAGGCCCAATTTAGGAGCTACATATGAAACAGTAAACATTTGGAGTAACGCCGTTTATCCACGCCGCAATGTTGGGAAATTGTTGGGTGAGACATTGTGGTGCCATGGTCTCAGTCTGTCCTTTCTCTTCAAATGCTTTAGTCAAATGAATCCCTAACAGTTGAAGAGGGTTCAGAGGGCCGTGAAAGTCATTACATTTTGCTGTCCCGAAGTGTGCAAACTGCTTGCATATTTGTCTAATCCCCGTCGTAGTACTACAACTCACCATGGCTCTATCCTGAAAACTGGTCTTGTTTAACTCAGACAGAAATTTGACACAAACGAACATTTTATCGACCGTAGCGGTCGACATTCAGGCTCGCGCTAAAGCACGATGTGTGTGGACGTTGGACCCCGGCCTCTGCTGAGATCTTTGAGCCTTGCGAGGCTTCTGTTTATGTTGTGGAAAATGAAATGTGCTGCCAGTCAGGGATGATTAGGCCTAAGCCTGGCTCCTAATGGATGTTACTTAAAATCCTCCAGACAAACACAAAGCACACAACAGGTGTGCAGTGGACATTGCTGTTGTCTTGTATTTGCACTGTTAAAGCACAAAAGAGGGTTTGCGTGGTTCGGGGTCAGTGCTGCCTCGTTGTGACATCCCCTGACGGTCACACTGAGATGTTTATTCAGCAGTGTCTGACCTGGAGTCAGTGGCCACCTAGCAGCAGCCCTCCATCACTTTCTATCTTCCACTGTATTAATGCTGATTGGATTTTTGCAACACTCACGGTCCAGCGCATAATCAGTGTTGCGTTTGCGCAAAAGTGATCAACTTCATCTCCTTTCATTTCTGTCCTTTCTCTTCTCTACGTGGACTTCCTGCACCACACCACATTTCACCTGAGCTTTTTTACCAATCTTGGCTTTTTCTGTCACAGTTCTTCAGAGTGTTCTACTCACAGTTGTTTAGCTTCAGTAAACCATGTGGTGAAAGGGTCACTACGCCCTAAATCATTGTTTTTCTTCCCCATTTCACTTGTTGTTGGTGTATATTGACTTTTTCAACAAATAACTTGGGATTTCTTTAGAAAAAGCAGCATTTTGGGTCAAATGAATCAGTCAGTCAGTTTAGGTCTAAAGCTTTTGTTAAGCTGAGTCCTCTGGCACATTTCAAATTTATTCCATTTTTAATTGACAGACCAGGCAGACACCTAATGCTGATATGCTTATTAATCAAAGCATCTTTGTTCATATTGCCTTCATCTGTCTCATGATTGGTACTGTAGTGTAGAGTTGTCTACAGTCAGCTTAAGGCCGGTTCACACTTTCCATTTGCTTGACATGTATCTGGCAGACACATATCAGCACAGATTTTCAGTTGCACATGTGCATACTACCATTGACGTAAATTCATAATAATCGTAGGTGGATTAATGCTGCAGAACAGAAGTTGTTTGAAAGTCACACAAGGTGAAAACCAACTGAACAATAATAATAAACCACAACTGGAAACAGGGTTTGAGGAGTTGCAAGGGGAAAAAAAAACACACAAACAAGCAGATAATGTGTCCCTGACTAAGCTACATCTATAGCAGGAACGTATTTGTTGTTTCAGATGCAAAAAACCTGACCGCGTGTATACCTGCTTCCAAAGAACAGTGTCAGGAAAAACGCTACCTGACGTGAGCAGTGGGTTCGCGTTCCTGGTACATGCACAGCTGATGCAGACAGATGTTTGTGCTGCACACAGCCCTCATTGACTTTGGAGGTGATCAATTGTACTTCACCATTTTCTATAGATGGAGTTTGTGAATGTGAAGGTGGTTCGCTCGAGACCCAGTCGGCAGCAGGAACTTCTCACAGTGAACGCAGCCCCCGGTCCGAAAAATATGTTGAGATGTCATTAGGTTTGCTGCCAGCGGCTCACAGAGTTCACGTACAAGTGCCAGTCATTTGCCCTGGAAGATGAATATTACACTGGAGATGGCTTGGGAGAACCCACAGTCCTGTTGGCACAGTCAAAGAGGATTCCGTCAAATTCAGTTTGTTCTGTTGTCTGGCTCCAAATGCTCGATTCGATCGAATTGTCGAAAAATGTTGACAGATGCAGCCGGGCGGTGTCAGCGTCCCTCGACAGCACTACATACGAGCAGCGGAATTTACATGCGTTTCTTCCACGAATCTCAGCTCTCTCCAGCGTGATTGACACGTCCCACCATTACCACCGGGGTTATCTGAGGCGTGGATGGCCTTCTCCCCTGGCCTGTTCACTCACAGTATCCCTGCATGACGTGCTGATTGGCCCATTACCTTCCCTCCAGCTGTGTGGGAGGTCTAGGGGAGCAGCTGTGACTTCAGGGAGCCCACCTGATGTGGAAATCACTCTTATAAATAATATAGCCGTGGTAATAACCAGCTGCTTTTGACCTTGCCCACTGCCATGTCTGTGGCCAATAATGATTTCACTACTGCCTGTGATTGGCGCATGCATTATTAAGCCTCTTCCTTCTTCAGAGCTTAGCTCGGTCGGGTGCCAATTTCAAGTCAAATAGCATCTTCTCTTTCATTTGCATTTCACACTGCTGCCATTGCGTTTACATCGTACAAGATTACAAGAACGTCTGCACCTGAAGGGGCTTGTGATGGGCCCGTCATTACCAGGACCATCCGTCTGTTTTCCAATTAGGCCGAGCTGACCCTCCATGTCCCTGCTCTTTACTGTGTGTGGCGGGGCCTTGTAGTCAACCGACCCCCGGAGATTAATTTATTAACGGAAGACACTGGACACCTAGCGTTTCTTCCCTGATGACTTGCCCTTTTCTGGGCCACTTGTGTACTGGCAGGGTTCAGCGTTTACATTTTTCCCTGTGGCCCCATTAGGCCACTCGGTCGTTAAACTGCTCGCTTCAAGGCGCTGTTTTCTAAGTGGTCGCTCTTTGTTTGTTGTCATCTTTCAGGACCTTTACAATCACTTTACTGAGCATCGTGTTACAGCTTGTCTCGAATGCTAAGGTGAAACTAGGATCTACTTGATCTTCATCATCATCTTCTCAGCAAAGCGGAACTTTTCTCTTGCAAATGTTGGTTTCACACATTTTTAAAATCTTTGTCAAAACAGTTACCGAACGTTGTTCAGTGACACAAAACTTTTTTGCAATTTTTTAAAATATATATTTTGTATGTTTTTGTTGTGTGAAAATCTTCAGGTCAGAGCAAAATAATTGTTTACATCATTTAATAAGAGAATATATGAACCCAGTGTTTTTCTCTTTTAGTGTAGATGTTGCTACCTTAATTGTAATACTAACAATACTTTATTACACATCTATTAAAAAGTTTTTAATGTTTATGTATTATTTAATTAATGGATTAATTATTTGTGACAAAGTGAATGAGAGCATTACATTTTTCCCTAGCTACATCCTTTATATTTTATCATTTTCTTAATCATACTTTGTAGTTTAGTCGTTCAAATTCATGAACTATTAAAACCAAACATGGCTCCCGCTTCACAGACGCCGGCTAACAATCCTGTGTGAAGATGGAGGTGACGTCTTACATCCCTGATGTAGTTCAGGAGCAAAAATCCAATTAACCAAGTCAAAAAAATATTTTAACTGGATATTATTTTGCAAATTTGTATTTTACATTGTTCAGTGAAATAGTCCTTTTAATCAGACTGAAAGATGACTGACGGCGCACAGAAGCAGACGCTGCACGGGGATAATTTAAGTTCAGCATAAATACGTGGAGGACTCAAACAGACAGAGTATTTTATTCAACAATTCAATTTGTTACATGCAGAAATAAAAATTCAGTTTCTCTGTTGCATTTCAGTTACCAAAAGAAACAGATTTTTTGTAAGATCAGAAGATTTCGATTGGTCACGCCTCTGCTTGTGATCTGATTTCTGTCTGTGCCATGTCATATCCATGACATTTGAGAGTTCCACCCATTCAGAAGGATATTGTCAGTGTAACAAAGTTGACAATATAGCTGCGCATCAATGTATTTGCACGGGCGTCTGAAATGAGCCTACTCACAAACTATTGCCTTGTTTGCTTTATTGACTTTTTTCCGTCTTTGCTGCGTTCTGTTAGTCAGACCAAAATCACCTTCCATTTTGGTCTCCCAGGCTATTTATGTCCTCATCTCTCACCTTTTACAGGAAGAACCGGGCAAAATACTATAAATACCTTCAGTGAAAGACTGTGACATTGCTGACCATGAACTGCACTTTCCAGTATATAAACTAGAGACTGAAGCTCTCTGTACTGAACCTTTAATTTCACGATAGTCTTCGCCGTTACTGAAAGCCGATATGTAAGTCATCACCATACAGTCATTCTACGCATGCGCTCATCGTACGCAGCACGGAAACGTAGATCTGACCTGTCCGTCCTAGTCTGTAACATATGCAGTTTTATCTGTAGTTCACACTCTGCAAAGCGTGTAATAAATGGCAAGCTGGGCACAACAGCATAAAGTAATGTCTGCGTTTTTTGACAAAAGTACGTTTGTCTTTGCTTGACTGTCACTTTTTGAGTCATTCGGTTCTGGCCTTGTCTTTTCCTTGATCGAACAGCGAATGGGATGCTGCTGAAGGGTGCTCCAGCAAAACTGCACAGGGTCGTCTGGCATTGAACTTTGCTGCAATGCAGCACGTCATCTGGCAAAGATGCTGTGTTTGGCTAGTCGCACCCACGTGAAAGTGAAAGAACATTGTAGTACTGTTTAAGTCGTAACATTTTAGACACAGATAAAGTCGTGTCTGGTGTGACACATTTTTGTTTAGCAGTCTGATTAACCTCAAACATCCCATCAGCCCCTGCCACCCAACGTTCTGATCCGCTGTTGTGAAGCTGGGCTGTTTTGGTGTATGTTCCAAAGTCCCACCTGAACCCCACAGATACCTTTGGGAAGACATCTGTCATAGCCAGTCCCACAGGCACTTCCAACTGAGCAGCCTGCTACTGTGGAAATGTGAGCTCCCATGCGATTAAGTGGTGGAGTTCAGGGACGTGGTAAGGATTCGGTGTTTGCCGTCTTCTGTCTTTCTCCACAGGCCGTTTATGGAACTTCTGCAGTACAAACCTCGTCTGCCTCCGTCTGGGTATTTAGCAGTATTTTGGAGAGATGTGGGTTCTGTGGTGCTCTGCCAGTAAGTTGGCCTGACCACGAGGACAGCCCATGTGCCCAGATAATAGGACATACTTTTACCTTCTCTGAACATATATTGAACAAATATTCGGTAAAGCCCCACTTTGTGCATGCCACCTGCACATTTGAACTGCTTGTGGTTTATATTTTGTGGTAAATTGGTGATGGTTTCACAGTGCTCATCAAACTCAGTCACTGCAGAAAGAGAGGGAGCTGCCTGTCCCTCTCTTTGTCCTTGTGGTCCAGTACCGTTCACCTTGTAATTGCATTTAGTTGTAGCCCCACTTCCTGTTATCAACCGCTTCCACTTCGCTGTCTGGAGTTGAAAATCGTGTTACCTAAAATTGAGATTAGACCAGAAAGTAACTGTAGAGATTCACCATGAAGTGGCCACCCCTCCATTCAGAATCAGGTCAAATTTCAGAGACCTCTGCTAAATTGGGATGAGCAGATGGATTTGTGGATGGTTCGTGGGTTTGGCCAGCTTTAGTTTGCAGATAATGATAATGACATTATTTTCAAATAATACCACGTTTTGGCAAAATTCTAACATACTGTAACTTGTCCAGAGCATGCACTTTTTACATGTCAAAATCCATGGTTTCCAGACAGTACAGCCCCTTCCCCAATAAAGTTCATTGACTTTGTAAAATGAATGTGTACTCGTTTGGTTGCCAGCTACACATGGTGATATCATAGTCTGCTGGTACGGTTTGTTACTCCCAAGTGTGCAAAAAGCAACAGCTTGTGAGCAGGGTGTAAATGTTGCAGTTGCTTTTGCATTTGCATTAAACCCTCTGTGTTTGTGGGACTCAAAAAGCCGTGGTGGCTGGTGTGTCCTCATCAGCTCTGACAGAGCTCAGTCGCATGTTGGAATTGATCACAGTCTGAAAAAGCAACTGTGCTGCAGAGTCGCACTCAGTCCTGATGGAGCTGTAGGCTCTAACCTCAGCTGCGGAGCAGGATTCCACCTGCCTTTTAAAAAGCACCATGTCAAATGGAAGTCAGCATGACGTGTTTCAGAATTTACCTTTTACTTATTAACACTGCATGGTAACGTGTCAGTGTTTTACAATCCCCCTTTATATGAGCTGTATTTAGCTCGGAGAAAGTTGGGCGTTAATCAAGCTACAACTGAAAAAGCCTAATCTGTAATTTAATCTCTATTCTTTAATATTGCACCTCTTAAATGTAAAGGTTGTAAGTGTATATTCAGCTGTACACTGTCGAGACCTTTATTAGAACAATTTAGTCTAAGCTAAAAGGAATTACTATTATTGTAAGCAAAGATAAATGTATGTGATTTCATATGTTTTGTTGTAGTAGTTGCACTCAGTCTTCGTATTCCTGCAAAGGATGGATTTTTACCTCTCTCCCACTCCTCATGACTGTTTGGGTAAATAAGTCACGTAATTGACATTTCTGACATCATTAGCCTATTAACAAGAGTTAAAATCATTTAAACTTATTTTCCAAATATGCCACCCTGTTTTTACTCGCGCCTGTGGCGGCCACCCCAGTAACCCTTCCTAGATACGCCCGATTTCATGAAAGTTTGGAACCCGGGTTGGAACACGTTAACCAATGAGGTAACTGGCAGGTCAGTACATGGCAGGATAAAAAAAGAAAGGGTGTACCATAGAAGCATTTTCTCAAGTTCAACATTTCATATGCCAACCTTCACCCTATTTGTAAAAATAATTTGAAGTGATGTTCAAATAATCCCATAATCGTTTGGTTTACGTCTTACTGGCTTGGTAACTGGGTTATACAAGACCTCCCTACCTCACACTTAAGTCTAATGTATTCTTCAAATTGTGGTTTCTATGATGTTTCATCATCTCCATCACATTTTTGTCTCAGTCTGTCAGAAACCCTGTCTGATCCCCGTCTGTGGTTTGTCTGTATGTCCATCACTGGCCTTACCCTGTGACAAATGGCCCACTGGGGATGAATGGAAAAGGAGACAAAGATAAGGACAATTCTAAGCATTTTACATGTTCAATGAAAATACGAAATGTGTTTAGGAAAGAGGGAGCAAAATCATCAATCTATTAGGGCTTATAGGACAATGAATGGTCTTTCATCCCTAGGCCACACTTTTAATTACACTCGCTGTTCTAAATGAGAAAAAATCGCTCGATGATTGTAATACCACATTCCTGTGCCTGTGTGTCTGTCCCTCTCATCATAAACGTTATGCATTATTTATTCCTAATTGCATTCCCCCCACCAGACACAGGTGTTGCACAGCGCTCGTATGTATTCTCCATGAATCTCTCATAGCTAGTTTGTCTTGTCCGATGACTTTGCCTTTCAATAACTCTCTGTGCTCTCAAGACAAAACACCACTTTAACACTGGACTGTAGCTCCACTCCAGCGAACTCGAACCCTCCAGAAGTAGAAACCTTGCCCTTGGAATCCACCCTTGATGTAGTCCTCTCTAACAAGGAATTGTTGCCTCTTGATGCCAGCTTCTCTCTCTAGTGGAAGCCAAGTATTGATAACCTTGTTTCCAATGCACCTAATTACAGCTGTCAAAAGCAGCATCTTGCTTTATGGATCTGCCCAAGGGCAAGGTGATGAACGATCTCTACTGTGCCCACCCCCACTCCTCGGCACTTGTATATGTCTGACTACTGGATAGAAGCTTGAAGAGGGTAATTAACAGACTGAGTTGTTCCCCGTGTGTCAGTACGTATCTGTCTGACCGATGCTGTTTGTCAGGCTGCTGTAGCCCCAGGGACGACCTGTTTGTCATCTTATTAGCTCGCCCAGAAAGAGAAAGTGGCAGATGGAGAAATGGAGGTCAAGAACATGCTGCCTCAAAAGTAAAACCTTAGAAGGATAGTGAGGAGGTGAGAAAGACGTGAACTGAGGGCAGTGTCCATGTGATTCCAGAAAGAGAGGTAATGAATAAAAAGATGTTCATCAGGCTACTGATTGTAAACTGAAAGACAGCTGCAGTAGAGGTTAGGAAGTATAACAACCTGTGTCAAAAGTTACTCTGCTGTAGCTGCACTTGACTAAGGACGTCCAACATTGTAAAAACCTTTGGGGAATTGATACGGCAGTGTGAAAGTGTACTGGCACCATGAGGGAGATCAGTAAAGGATCTTTTATTGTTATAATTTTATCTCCTTCTTTTTAATAACTTGCATTCACTGGTTCAGTTTAGAAAACCCTCCAGAAGTAGAAACCTCTAGAGGCCACAATGAACCATTTTGTTGTTTTGTGGATGTCAGCGTGTGTTTTGTACGATTATATGATTCACATTTGCATAAATATACACAGGCACAAATAGACGCATTCTAGAAAAACAAAGGATAATAACCAGATGGATGGTACAGCACAGTAAACTTTAACCCCATGTAAAACCAAAAGATGCCCTTATCCTAAATTTCAACCATAAGCATAATCCCGTGCATTTTTATATACATTACTTTTATAATAGCAGCACTATTTATTTCTTACATGGTCATATCTGTTGCTTCAGAGGCCCATTCTTTGTTAGTTAGAAAGCCAGCATCAAATGTCGCTTGTGTAACCTTCTTGTAAAGGAAATATCTCAGGAATCCCTTGAGGGAATTTCTTAAAATTGACTGATTAGATTTTGGTCTTAAAAGCACAAAGGTCAAGGTCAGTGTGACCTCACATCTATTTCCTTCCTGTGAAGGAGATCTCAAAGGGATGCGGTGGCCTAATTTTATTAAATTTGGCACAAACTTCCAGTTGGACACAAGGATGAACTGATTAGATTAGATAAAATGTCAAGATGAATGTCACCTTATGTTTGTCCCAGTTTTTATTTATCTGGCACAAATGTCCGTATAAATTTAAAGGACCCACATACTACGTGAAGCTTGGAAGAATCTTAAAGCCTCAGAACTTTTATTGCCAAGCCCGTGTTGGCTCACAGTATCTGAAACCCCTTTTATAACATGAAATTAACCCGTCAAGTCCATTTTACGTGTGACTGGTGAGGTGAGCTGAGGCGTGAAAGTAGGCAGTATTTTAACTTCTCTCTTCAGCCAGTTATTTCCATCATTTTACATCTGCACAATGCAGAATGTCAGAAGGTGTGTGCTGGTATCTCCATTTGTGTAATTCAGTGCATTGAAACCGCAGAGACACACAAAGAACTCAAGAGAGAGCAGGCAGGAAACAGCCAGGAGGAGGCTAAAATAGCACGGAACAAGCTGTAGGATTGGTTTTGAGTAACGAAGATGCTGAAGAGAAGGCGGAGTGGAGCAGAAGGACAGAACTGACTTCTCAACACACCTTCGACTGTAGCCATTTCAAAGCTCACGGGCTTCGGAGCCCGCTGACCCCGTTGGCTCTCATAAATTCTGACGTAGTGTCGAGTATCTCCTACAACTTATGTGTATGTTATTTTGGGCTTAAAATACAAGTGTTGCATTTTATTTATAGTCAATCATTTCACCTGTAAGCTCTTTAATTCGGTTTCTATAGATGAGACATTGTGCCTAGTTTCGGTTTAACATGTTTATTGGAAGACAACTAGGGGGAGTAACGTTTGCACAATAATGTGGTACTTTCAGGTTGAGGCTAATATTGCAATACTTCTCATCATAGGATGAATTAGAGCAAGTTCATAATCAATGTTTCTGCAAAGACCCAAGCAGGCACAATTAACAAATGGAAAGAAGCAACGATCAACACGTTTCCCATCACGAAGAGGAGATAAGCATGTGCACAGTTTTGGGGGATGTGTCACATGAGTGGCATCTCGACTTCATGAGAAAATTGATTTGACATGTAGGGTTTAGATTGTGTTATTATGTCTTTATTTCTGTGTTTAAAGTGTGCAGAGTGTGGTTCTGGAGGTTAATGAGAGCTGCTCTCCTGGGTGGCAGGCGGCTCGAAGGGAGAGAATACAAAGTGGAGAGTGTGCAAGCTGGAAAGCAGAGAAAAAGACTGTTTGACGAACGAGGCCGCCGCCGTACATATTGTCAGCGAAAGTGGTGAGCCCAAGTCCTATTGTGTCGTAGATCTTCTAAATAACTTACTGAACGTCATCTTTACTTTGATCACAGACCTGCTTTATTGTTACGTGATAGTGATCCATTCCATCGCCATGGCGCCGCAGCACAACATGAGGTTGAAAGGAGAGCACAGCGACACACTGCCATAACTTTGGTGAACTCTCTTATTCCTGCCCCTTTTCCTCGCGACAGATAGGCTCAAGGGGCACACACAGGGATAAATGGGTTCTTTCAGCTTCAATATTTCATTACAGTCTGCTTTCTCTTTAGAGAAGGATGCCGACTCGAAAGGGGATCCTGTTGCTTGGTGAGTTTCTCAACACAGCCTGAGAGGCGGGACATGTTGGCAGCAGGAAAGAACAGTAGCAAACATATGCAGATTTCAAATTAGGTTAATTGTTGGTATCTGTTGTGATGGGGATAAGTCGCGAATGTTCACACCCTCGGTTAAGTGGACATTGTTGTATAAAAAATTATGTGATAATTCATGTTAATATTTTTCTCTAAACCATGACCTTCCACTAAACCTAACCACGCAGTTTTCATGTCTCAGTGGACCCAAGTAGATTTTATGCCTCAACCAAACCAAGTTGTAGTCAAACCTAATTAAATACTGACGTGTCACGTCAAATACTGACAAAAATACCCTTTCAGGAAACAGTAACATCCTGTGGGTTTTATCACATGCACAGAATGTTACTGTTTCCTCTGGAGAACGTCCACACGTGACCACAATAAATGCGTCTTCCTGAATTTGTTGGCCAGAGAATTCCAGCATCTGGATTCAAAGATGTTTCTAATAGTTTTTTGGCTCATGTGGCTTTAGCTTTGAATTATGAGAGACATATGAGTAAGCTGGCACCACAAGTTTACTACAAGGGGTTGACTAATAAACATATGGCAATGTTGCATCATAACTTTGTGGCAGCAAACTACAATCTAAGATCAGTCAAATGTCAGATGTGATATCTTAAAACATATCTGAACTTATTTATCTCGGTGCATTTCCTTTTTTGAGCAACTTTTCTCGTTGAGGGCAACTTTAGCTTTGCAAACACATTTTCCCTTGGGAACAACAAAGTTTGTTATATCTAAAGTTTAACTTATGATTAGCTTAAATCATGACATGTATCTTTTCTCCTATTCCTCATCTGTCATCCATCTTTGTGTTACAGTTTTTGTTTTTTTCTTTTGCTCGGGTGAATGCCTGCTGTCGCTGGATGAAACGCCCTGTACTGGGTTCGGGCTGACCCATAGACCCTCATGTCTCTGTATTGTGGAAGGAAACTGAAACACCAAAAGGCACGGGGTGGAGCTCCAAACCCCCCAAAGAAAGCAACAACCTCCTTGCTGGAAGGCCGGAGCACCAGCCACCATGCTGTCCCCATATTGACTGGTGTCTTTTGGATCTTTAAAACCAACTGAATATGAATTGATGAGGCTTTTGTTTACACCCCACTGCTGAAGTCTGAATAATGATTGTGCGTTTGAATTCCTGCAGATCTTCACTGTGTTCTTTCTGCATTCGTCTCCATTTTCACTTCCAGCGAAGCAGAAGTGTGCACCCATTCAGACCTCAGTTTTCTGTAGCATCCACCACAGCCACATCTTCCACGATTAATGGAGGCACTGCTCATGCAAAGGACTGCCAAACGAAATGGCACCTAACTCTATATTGTCATTGTGAAGCCTGTAATAACACTGTGTGATACAGGGCAATGCGCAGACAAGATGAAGAATTGTGTTTATCGTCCTTATTGTATCAGGTTGTGGATGTTTGCTTCAGACAAAAAGATGAGTTTCGAAGCTCGCGCAGAGCAAACAAGTGAATTATGAATGCAGACTGTGATGGCTTTGTTTGACTGATTATATTAGTCATTGTGATGCCTCGTTGTTTTGCCCCGAATCCTTTCTCTCATTTTATGCCTCATGATAAAAGTATTCATTTTATAAAATGTAATTCAAATGTACAGTTGTGAACTAAAGTTTGCCGCCTCATCATGGACAACAGTTGCGGAATGGTTAGACAACCTGTCGTCCATGTTTCATGAGAGGACACCAGTGGAGGAGGTTGAATTTATTTGCGGAAAATGATGCATATGTTACAAGGTCAAACACAAAGCAGGTTTCCCCCTTTGCTGAAACGTTTGGCAGCTATTAACAAGCTTGTGGTAGGATTGTTGTTGTCGGCAGAATTTTGTAGTTGTTGGTTTCAAGGCGTTTAAGTGCGATTCAAACATTTTTGAGGCTGAGAGGGTTAAGGCGGCTCTAAACCTGTTGTTAATCAACACGGCTAAAGGGACGTTGGAGGCCTTGGAGGCAGAGAAAATGGCATTTTGAAACTGTGAGAACCACCAAATAACAATCTCAGTGAGTGTATCTCATGGGTGTTGAACTGCTGCAACCCTGCTTGTTTTCCAACCACCCCTGCACCGCGTGAATGTGGTCAGGGCATTCGTGCAAAGGAGACGCTGCCTTTCATTGACCTATTAGCCCGCCGTTAACAGATTAAATTCAGTTTTTTAAATATTTTTGTGTTTAGAACCCAGGGAAAAATAAAAGGCCCTTCAAACGTTTTGTGTACACGCTATTGTCCTGACTGCAGACACGCATGCGATACCTTACATGCGTAGTTGCAGATTCCGAGCTATAATTGGACCGTGGCTCTGTGCCTGCTGTGATGTTTTATGAATTTACCACCTATACCCGTCTGCGCACATAGCAAGAGAATTGCATGCTGTGTTGGGGGGGCTATAGACGTTGGTGATGCTCAGCCAGTCTTTCTGTCCAGAGCAAAATGTGTTCACATGGACCCAGAGGGGAGTGAGCACGGATGTTCATGCTCACCAGACAACGGTGGCACTTTTGTGCCTCTGCATGTAGATGCGTGACAAAGCGCTGATTATGTATAAAAATAACATTTCCCTATCTGAGAAGCCACTTCAAGCAATGAATAAAGGCAACAGCAAATGTGGCTCTATATAAAAATGTGTGTTTGAACTCGTGTGCATTTTGATAGTGTTTAGCTGGCAACACTTTGTCTTTACGCCTCCAGTCACAGAAACCGTGACATACTATTGGATCAGAGGTTCATAGATAGTGGTCGAAGTTATATGAAGACACAGTATTTTTTTTTTTTTTTTATGAAAATGAACATCATAATAACCTGATAATATGTGGAACAGGACATTAGAGTGAAAACAGACGTACGCAAAGTTGTCCATGTCTTGTTCACTCTGATGCTAGATGGTGTGTAATGTGTTGTTTCAGCAGCATAAACCGATGGAGTTTCCTGTTTTCAGGAAGACAGTCTCCAAGGTCAGACTAGACGTTAACAGCTTGCTACTGTCCTGACCCAACAGATACGTATGAGGCCTGAGAAACAAGGACGCGACAGTCGCTGAGGAAGCATCTAGGGCTCTGTAATGCAAACAATACGACTAATGAGGCTGACTTTAGTTTGACCACTTCTGCAGTGTGTGAAATAACACTGGCTGATTGGATTGCAGAACATTCTTCATCACAAATCGGTAAATATGAAAATGTAGCTGATCACCAGCTTTCTACTGAATGCAAATGGAAATGACAAAGCCCACTATCACTTCCAGGTCTAAAAACCTGATTACATACAGAAACGTGGGTTGTTGGGGTTTTCAGAAGTAAAACCAGACCCGAGCACTATTTGCTCAAGACTGTGAGCTGCTATGATTTGGACGTACAGCGCAGAATTCTTTATAGACTGTCAAAGACAAAAAACCCTGCAGACTGATGCTAGAATGGGATGACATTAGATCAACATTTTTTTTTTAAATCTTCTGTCTGCAAATACTACGCCCACCATATTTTTCTCTTCCTCTATGTGTGTTACATTCTGACATCAGTGGGTATAAGGTAATGATAGACCATAGGGATAAGACCAAGATGGCGGTCAGTGTCTGTCCGGTTTCTACATTTGTGCAGTATTTTTTCGTGCTCGTGCAGAACAGTACTGTATTGTACACCTGAAAGGTGCTTCTTGAAATTGGTTTGTACATTTCCGACAGTCAACAATCTTTGACTCAACCCTGAGATTTTTCAGAGTTTAGTCACTCTAATTTAAAGGCAGTGCTCCCCAAATTTCACCAAAACGTTTCCTGTCACACCAGAGGAAGCAAAACGCGACACGTAATGCTGCCTACAGATCAGGTGACGCAGAAGCCTACAGCACATCCAGGGAAATCTGAAGAGGGGCATCAAAAAGGCCAAGCACTGCTACAAACTAAAGCTAGAGCAGCACTTTTCTAACTCTGACCCTCGACGCATGTGGAAGGGCATCCAGGCCATTACGGACTACAAATGCAGCTATGCCACCCTCCCAGACACAAATGTCTCCTTCCTGAACCAGCTTAATGACTTATGCTCGCTTTGAAGGAGACAACAAAGAACCTGCCACCAAAAATCACTTCCTCAACAACCACCTGCCATACTCACCTCCACAGACGTCTACACTGCACTGAGCCAGATCAACTTGCACAAGGCTGCTGGACCAGACGGCATCCCTGGGCACGTTCTTGGAGCATGTGCTGAGCAGCTGACTGGGGTATTCATTTTTAACATTTTTTAAAATATTTTTAACATGTCCCTTGCCCAAGCAGCTGTGCCTACATGCTTTAAATCCACTGTGCCAGTGCTGAAACACTCCAGCCCAACATGTCTGAGCGACTACCGTCCTGTAGCACTCACGCCCATCATTATGAAGTGCTTTCTGTGGAACTGTCTCCCACCCACACTAGGTCCACACCAGTTTGCCCACCGTGGCAATAGGACCATAGAGGATGCAGTCTCCATTGCACTGCACTCTGTGCTCACACACCTGGATAATAAGAACACTTATGCACGAATGCTGTTTGTTGACTTCAGCTCAGCATTCAACACTGTAATACCCTCTAAGTTAATTACCAAACTTAGAGACCTGGACATTAACATATTACTCTGCAACTGGATCATGGACTTTCTGACCAACAGAACTCAGCACCTTAGGCCAGACCACCTCTGTTCCTCCATCACACTCAACACTGGTGTACCACATGGCTGTGTGCTGAGCCCTTTCCTCTACTCCCTCTTCACCCACGGCTACAAGCCTAACACCATCATTAAGTTTGCAGTCAATACCACGGTGATCGGTCTCATCAACAACAGTGAAGAGACTGCCTACAGGGAGGAGGTCCAGCATCGGGCCACTTGGTGCACGGATAATAATCTACTCCTTAACACCAAAAAGACCAAGGAGCTCATTGTGGACTTCAGGAAGGAGACAATAGGCTCACATTATCCCATCCACGTTAATGTGATGAGTGTTAAGCCTGTTTCATCCTTCAAGTTCCTGGGGATCCATATCTCGGAGGACCTCTCCTGCACCACCAACACCTCCAGCCTAATCAAGAAGGCTCACCAGCGCCTCTTCTTCTTGGGAACACTCAAGAAAAACCAACTCCCCTCGGCAATCCTGGTGAACTTCTACCGCTGCACAATAGAGAGCATCCTAACCAACTGTGTCACAGTCTGGTATGAAGCTGCTCTGCTGCGGAGCGTAAGGCACTGCAGCGGGTAGTGAAAATTGCCCAACGCATTACGGGGACTCCACTTCCAGCCATTGAGGACATACAAAAGAAACACTGTCTGCGTCGAGCACGCAGTATTCTTAAGGACTCCTCTCACCCCGCCCACAGACTGTTTTCTCTCCTGCCATCAAGCAGGCGCTTCACATTCCCCCGGACACGAACCACCAGACTGAGGAACAGCTTTTTTCCTAGAGCTGTCTCCTTATTGAACTCTGCCCCCCACTGACTTCACTGACCTCTCTGCCACAATCATACACCCCGACATTCTCCCCATAACCATTGCACTATTCAATATTGTATATACTCATTGCTCTAGCCTGTATATACTCACCTGTAAATACAAATGTCCATCACACATTAATATTTGTCTGTAAGTTTCTGTTTATACACATCCATATGTAAATTCCTGATAGTAGTAAATAGCAAAATGCTTATCATATTCATATCTGCTTGTATATTCCTGATTACTATAGCAGCCACTTTATAGCTTTATCTATCTGTACATTTCTGATGAGTTAATAGCAACCTGTATATTATGTACATATTAAATTGCATACCCCTGATTACTATAGAAATTGTATATATGCTCATCAATGCTCATCTATTGTAAATACCTGATTATATATAACAACATGTTGTATAGTATGTTCATAGCATCTGTAAATATGATCCATAATTTCTTGTGTACATATTTTCTAGAGGTAACTTATAACCTATATCCTGCACTTGCTGCTTATTGCACTTCTGGTTAGACATAAACTGCATTTCGTTACCTTGTACTTGTACATGTGTAATGACAATAAAGTTGAATCTAATCTAATCTAATGTTGTGGGCCAAGGTATTTCCAAACTCTCTTTTCAGTCTCTACAGCCTCCATCCATATCTCTGAGGTATTTCTCGTGGCACTTCATAAAGTCAATCATTATGTACAACAGTCACTTGTATTAGGGAGGCTGTGGCTCACGATATCGGCTAGGTGATTAAGTCACAGCTCTCAGCTACATTAAACCTACTTAAGAACACCTTAGCTCAGCAGCATTACGAGCATGTGGTACCTGCCAAGAGGAAAGCAATGGGATGGGAGTGATTAGAGTCGAGGTCACCTAGGAGTCTACTGTGTTGTTCCCGTTCCGAGAGACAGGAACCAAAGTCTTCAAAGTCTTGCGCCACACAAGGATTGTCAAAGCACAGACATAACATTTTAATAAAGAAATGCGTCGTTTGGGCAGATGGTTGGTGCAGAACAGCCGTGAGCATGACTGTGAACATGTCCAAATCCATTCCTGATCCGCCAGCGTTTCTACTGTAAAATAAAACTCTGCAGCTACGTACAAAGACAGACAACCATTCACGCCCACAGCCTAATGGACTGTGGGAGGAAACCGAGTACCCAGAGGAAACCCCCACAAGCTTGGGGAGAGCATGGAAAATATATATATATATATATATATAGATGATAAACAACCTCACTGGCCACTTTATTAGGGACACCCAAGTTACTTTACTTAGAGGGCCACCTTAATGAAGCTAGTTAATCTCGGGTCACCTGCTCTTGTGTTACGCTTGCCCAAGGTTATTATTGGAGCTTGGATTGTGGTGGTGGCCTCTTTATATAGTTTTCATAGTGATGTTAGTAATGTTAATATTGTTAAATGTCCTTACTTGCTAGTTATCCTCTTATGTGTTTTCCTGAAAAATGATCGCTGCCAAAAACATTTGAATTATCCTCAAGTGTAGCTGCCATAAAATGTGATATCATATAACATCACCCAAACCCACCTGGTACCAGCAAGCGACAAACTCCCACCATCACAACCTGTGTGTTTGAACAGCAACATGCAGGGATGACTTTGTGCCTCGCACAGTTTATTTGGTGGATTGCTGTTTGTCCCAGGGTAGTGTCTGGGCTATGACCTCTGATAAGCACCTCTCCCCACACTTGATATCAGCTGGTGTCTCTCTGGAAATGTGTCTCATCTTCACTGTCTCTGTTTGTCTACCAAATGTTACTTGACTCTGTCAAGTATGACAAAATTTGGAAAGGGAATGGGAACGGCGGTCACCTTGTGATCATGGTTTATCACAGTTTTATGCTTGTGCATTAGCAATCAAATATATTCTGTACCTCCATACGAGGGAAAGAAGAAATGGCTTCCTCTTTTTCCTGGCTGGCAGTCACTCAGAGTGTGATGGCTGCTGTGAAACAATGGCCCCATTTCCTAGAAATTACATTTACGTAGTACTAAGTTGTTTAACCAATTACATTGCGATGACAAATGTAAGCGGTTGCTTGATTACGTTCGGAGTCAAAATACTCTGTGAAATGAACTGTGCAGCACACTCATCAAGGGTAGCAGTTTGTTTGGGGTGGATGGGGGTGCAAAAGCAAAGTCCTCCTCTCGCCTCAGGCTAAAAATCATTTGTCTCCTCGCTGTCACAGCAACAGCCCTAAATAGGCTCCAACTGAGTTGAAGTGAAAAATCTAAAACATCTGTGATAGTTTATCAGTGATAGGAACGGCTGCACAGTCACGTACAGTGGACGACGAACAGGTGAATGACTTAGTAATAATGTCTTTGTGGCATCTGCACTTAGTTTATCGAACCGAGTGATTGGAAAGTTTCTAGTAGCATTTTCGCATGTGTTGTGAATAGTCGACGGCCTTTTGTAGAGGCACGGTGCAACATTTCAGGGATTTAATGAAACGACAGAGACAACAGACGTGTTTTCTTCAATAATTATACATTTTGAGCCTTATACAATTATTGTTGTTTTTTGCAAAATAGACTTGACTTGATTCATTCCACTCATGTGAATGACCAAGATCTGCAATAGTACGTCTTCTATACGTACAGTATTAACCAGTCATGACGCGTGTCAGGCTTATGATGCTTCCCAGCTGACGTCCATCTCCTCCGCTCAGCCCTGCACACCTGCTTAAGCTTCCTGCCCGTAGCCGCTTGTTGCTCGTTCTTTCATCGCTGTTTCCCCTGTAGACCGGAGCAAGCTTTTGGAACTATTCATTTTTTGAAAATGTCTGCAGTCGACTAAATGAACTCACCTGTACCTGGCCCTGCTTAAAACCCTGGTTCTCCTATAAAGGTCAGTTTCAGTCTAATGAGATCAGAACGTTGAAATACTTGATAAGCATTGGACACCTGGAAACCTCTTCTTCTCTTCTTAAAGACATATATTAGTTTTTACGAGTTTTAAAATCCCTTTTTTCACACAGCAGAATTGGCTTATGACCCTGTTCACTTTGCTAAAGCAGGGACAGTGACACTTTATCTCAAACGTCTTTGTTACTCCTGTATTTTACTGTGTGCCACTCACATCTGTTCGCAGTGTTTTCTGCCTATTTTTGCTTTTCTACAACATTTGCTTGCATGTCTTTCCTCCTCTGCCTTTCCCTTTTTCTGAGTAGATCCCGTACCTCATCTCCCTTGGTAAAGGATTAACTACAGCAGTTTAAAGCTCACTCTCCTGTCACAGATGTTGGCTTTGAGATTGAAATGAGCTCTCTGTGGTAAAAGAAGTGAATTAAAAAGGAGAGGAAATGTAAACCTGAAAAGGCCTGAAGAATCAAGTCTCTTTACCACTTAAAAAAAGCATGAAAAGGAATTTAACCCAAGGTGGTTTTGTGGTTAAACTCTATAGGCACAAAGATCCTCAGGCATGTTGCACCTGTTAGGTCAAAAGAGTGTGACCAAATTCCAGCAGTGAGTCTGGCCAAACCCTGCAGGCACCTAGGAATAATGCCCACAGGTTAACACGCAGTGGGTCTTACACTGCAGAAGAACAAAGTTCTGCTTTTTCAGAAAGTGGTTAAGAGGTTGGATTTCATTTGCACGCAAGCCGCATTGAACTTACGACTTTGTGTTGCTACTGAACAAGTGAGTGTTGAGGTTTGTACAGTATTCCACAGGTCGTCCGGGTAAAATAACAACTTTGCTTTTCGGTTGTAGCAAGTTAGAAGGACACATACTTTACCTAACCAACAGCCTCAGTGTCATCTTTTACTTGGAAGACCAACATCTCCGGACCAGCAGAACCAGAACTTGAAAAGAAGTTATTACAGCCTAAATAAAACCTCTTTAAGCATTGACAATGCAAAATAAATGTGCATGCTACATTAACCAGTTGTGTAGGTCAAAAAAGAAACCTTGTACAAATGTACCGCTTTTTCATTGTGTGAAACTTCATGAATTTAATAGTGAAAACAAAATAAGCTTAAGTAAAATTTAAGGGTGAGTGAAAAGATTATCAAACAAATCTATGGTGTCTTGACTGGTTCAAGTCTGAGGTGAAGCCACTGGGAACTCCAGTCCACTCCACTTAGCTGCGTGGCTGGACCAGCCCTCTTCACTCGTCAGTTCATTAAGGTTCACATAAAGACCGACAGAAAGAAAAAGGATTAGGATATTAAACTGCTGTACATCAGAGGTTGGTCTTCGCATTCAGGTGTAGGGCTCCGTTCATCCGTGTGTCTTTCCTTCCCTCTGCGATGTCTGCTCCTTGGTAGAGAATCGGGGGAAAGATCTCTCAAGATGCTCAGGAGGGTCCTGGGAGGTACTTTATTAAGGATGTTATGCTAGGAGAACTGCTGAACATCAGGACTGGTACAGCAAGGTGGTAATTCAATACACTAGACCTAAAACTCTTTTTCTGGCGCTTACTTGTTCCTGTTAAAGTCTTTATGACTTTCTCACGTTCGTTGATAAGAAAGAATCCACAAGACTCGCTTGCCAATTATTAAGTAAACGATTTATTTAAGTAATGGCAGTTTACAGATATATCTGGAGATCAACTCAGTACATGGCATTAAGCCCATGTCCCCAAGAGATCCGAATGACAGAAGTAACACACACTTTTATACGCACTTGGGTGTTTCCTGTTTGTTTCATCAGGTTGCTAATACTTTTCCAATCACATGAGTGTTGCCCCTTAATCTTGCACCATACACAGACCGTTTCTTTTAACATACATGCAGGAAGTTACATACGCCTTGACCCACGAGTGTGACTTCTTGTTTTACAACTATCTACTGCAACAACAGGCCTACACTGCACCATCCATTGTACACACACAACCCTTTTTCTATTCCCTTACATTCCCTTCACTTCTAGCTTCAGAGCCACCACTACACCTGAAAGAAAAGTCAGTTGGGTAAAACCTCCAATGCCTGAAATTGACGCCTTGAAAAAGACACGGCAGGTTCCTGTGAACCACCACCCCTGCTAGTGACTGTTGTGTTGTGTGTGTCACTACAATTCTATCCATCACCAAGTTTCTGCTCACCCCGGTAGAGCACCTGTGCTATCTGAGGATGAATCTGTTGAGGGCGGAACTATCTGTTGCTGGCCATGGGACACTCTGCTCAGCCATGTCCATATTTTCAATTGCATCAGCCAGCTTTGCGTTGTATCTCAGCGTCATAGCCAGATGTATTGACGAGTTTAGTTTGTTGCAACTAAAAAACCTCTGGAAGCTGAGCAGGATAATTTGAGCATCATGACAACCTCTAACTACCCGACAGGAGAACAACCAGTCCACATATCTACATAATCATCACGTAAGAACTTGGAATGTTTCACAGTCCTACAGTCCTTCATTCCTGTAACTTGTATGTGCAAATGTATGTGCTCAAGTGACGAATGAAGGTTCTTCTTCCTCAAACAGACCGTCTCTTCGTCCTTACTCACACAGGATCACAGAACAGCATGCACAGTGACAGCATTAGCTTAAGAAGCGTTCGCTGGACATAGACACAGACAGCACAAGGCACTATTACAAACAGTCACAGTCCCACCAGCCACACATCTGTAACGTCGCACGTGCAGCACTGTTTTTCCATCCATCTGCTGCACGGCCATATTCCTCAGCAAGGATTGTTGTGTCGCTGCCTTCCATTTCCCCTCTTGTTTGTAAGAGCATCTGCAATGACTGAATCGGCTGTCTGCTTTGTTCATTGTCGTTTGCTCCTTTTTTGTGCTGCAGCCTAAAGACAAAGTCTACAGTTATGAACGACATGGATCGGTTGTAGTCGTTAAATTAATTCATTTGTTTTCATAATTGCACCACTTGAAGCCCTTGTCTTGTATTGACACTGCAGATACCCAGATATTAGTGTCACTGTTCCATGGGAAAGGCTGTCAGGGTTCCTCTACAGTGACAATGTCACAAAAGTGCGTCCTTCCTGTAGCAGCCACAGGCACGTGTAGCAATCATCATCGTTATCATCAGGAGCACAGCGTTTTGCATTAGCTTCGAACCCCAGTCTCCTGTGGAAAAGTTCCGTGTCTTGTTGTTCCGTCCGCCACCTTTTCCACCTCCCAGTGAGACTTTTTCACTTTATATCCTACGTCATTGCTTCAAAAACCCAAGCGCCGGGGTTCCATTGTTATTTACTGAGAGCTCCCTGCATCTTAAGCATCAACATCTAACGCAAAGGGCTTCACAAAGCGCTGCTTTTGATGCTTTGGAAATGAGAAAGGACTGGTGCCTCCATATCCCTGAATGAAGTATTGGCATCATCCTAAAGCTGTCCCTTTGTTGCTTCTTGTTGCTCCACAAAGGCACCAAGTACAGGAACAATCTATCTTCCACTTCTATTAATGTTGTGACAGTGATTGTATCTTTTGATTGACGTTGTCCCTTCGCTTTGATTTTTTCAAAAATGAAATATTGAATTCCACAGACGTGAGTTCTATCAGCTGCACCACATGCCATCCTCTGCATGGCATGGCTTTGTGCATGTAATAGTGAATGAAGTCAAGTTTATTTATAGAGCGTGCACTTCTAAAAACTACTCAAGTTGACCCAAGTGCTTTACAATATGCAATAATATACTGTGTGGGAGGAAAGGCAATATCAAATACTGAAAAAAACTGTATCAATTAAATTGCAGCAAACTTAAATTCTTAAGGTTTTTGGTGATCAGAGGCTGATTTTGCTTTATTTTTATTTTTTTAGCCTCTGCTCATTGCTCTAATTTTATTTCCCTCTCCTCAGGGTTGTGCGTTGCAATTGTATGAGGGAGAGATGAAAACGCAGTGGAATAAGCCACCCACCCAGTGCACCAAACATCTAGCTAAGTAGGACAGTGAAATTGATGGGCCGTTGCATGTAGGTGACCTACATAAGTGAATGTGGACAGAGATTCCTTCCGCACCTGAACTGAGCGCCGCTGTAGGTGCAGGCCTCAGCAGTAAAGACACACAGCGTGCTCACGTACACACTGCTGGAAACGCTGATTGGACGTTCCACATAGATGGCCGTCTAAACAAGTACTAATATACCCAGGTAATTTTAAGGGACACGTTTTTTCATGTCGAAATCCTCAACAAAAAGCTGCCGAGAAATGTGTTTCTTTCTGTGACTCACATCAACAGCTGTGGCATTTATCATCTTCACCATCTGTGTTTTCACCTTTATCCTGACCAAGCTTCCAATATTAACAATGTGGACACAGCTACTTCTGACACTAGATTATGAAATATGTCTATTAGGTGGACAACATTAGCTATGACACTGCTTTCAGCCAAATCGCATCCACCCATTAAGCACATTATCAAAGTCACTTGGGATAATAAACACCACCAGTTAAATAAATCTTACAAAAAAGTATGGCTTGTTGCCACAATTATATATGATCCTGTTATGATCTAAAATCCTGATCGTCATCTACTGACCTGCCACCTCAGTTCCATTTAGGCACAAAACTTAGTAAATTAAAATGTGAAAAATAAAACAATGTCATGACTCCAACCGTGATGGTTTGAAGAAATAAAATGGTCAATGAACTCTGGGCTTCCATGCTCAGCGTCAACCCGGTTGGTTCTGATAAACAGGACCACATAGAGTCAGTGCAACGTCGTATGACCTGCTGATGACCTGCTGAGCCCGCCAGGCGCTAACAGAGCGTAACGCTACTGAATATCATGCGGTTTTAGACCCCAGTATAACGACACGTGAAAGAAAATACGATGCACAGGTGTGGTCCTCTGTTACCACACAGAGCTGAACACGTTTCCGCATCCTCTGCACCAGAGCAGAATGTATTTGAAGTGTAAAAATGATTACGAGCCCCCACTCGATCATCCAGGTAAGAAGAGTGTAATCAAATATACATTTGTTTATGTCTCCTGCGAGAGCTCCACTTACATCCGAGTACAGCGCTGGTAATCAGCAGCTCCACATTTGATATTCAGGAATAAGAATGTAGCGAGGGAGAGCCACAGAAGCTCCGTGGACGCTCCGAGATAACGCCGTGCACACACTCCGGTGTCTCATCTGTCACACGTAGATTGCTATTAAAGCTGTCTGAGAGCATTGCCATCATCTAATTAGAAAGGCTCTCTCTCCCCCTGTCTGCCGTGTTTGTTCAACCTCTCAGCCACCTCTATCTTCCTTTGTTTCCTCCCTGTGTACCTCTCGCTCTCTCTGCATATCTGTCTCTCTCCCTTCCTCCCCTTACTTCATCGGTCATGCCAATTGATTTCTTTGAGAAAAGCCTCTCATGGTTTTCGCCTTGATGTGTCTTGTGTAATTAAAGCCCAAATTGTTTTGATGCCAATGTAATCACATTAGTGTGTTATTGCAGGAGAGGAAAAAGCGAAAGATAGGAAGAGAGAAGGGTGAAATTGGACTTTTTTTCCACAAGTACATCCGTGCGTGTGTGTGTGTGTGTGTGTGTGTGGTTGGACATAGAGCTGTCAAGATACATGCTGATCCAAACCCAGGCCCATAAGGTGTTCAATTAGACTTTCTGTCAAACGGTGACGCTGGCATTTCTGACGGGCACAGCTACAGTAGGCAGCGAAGGATTCGCTGTGGCACGGACTGTAGGTCTTTCTTATAGACGGCTGATAACGGGCATCTCTCCTACGTACCAGTATTAGTCGTGATATAAAGGAAACAACACAGTTCAGGCTGACGGCAAAATAATACATAAACCCAGCTGGTAATTGTGCGTGTTGCTTGCGGTGTGGATTACACAGTGTACTGCGGCGTATTCAGGTCGGCCACTAAGCTCGTATCTACTTACTGAGCTGACTCTTCATTAGTGGTGTAATGAACCGATCCGAGAATCACTCCCATAAATCATTTGTTTGGTGAAATGATTGGTTTTGTTGTTTTCACATTAAACTGCCTGCTTTGGATCTGAGTGGCCTCATAAGATGTGTGCCAGTAGGTACCGGTTCAGTCTGCTGAAAAAGTGCCTCGTCCTTCAGTACCACATTTTGATAGCAGAGCCCGACACCGCGGAATGTGTGTGAGGTTTGAGCCTGTGGATGTAAAGAGCCTTTATGAGTCTGACTGATTCTCTGCATTTTCTTAGCACTGGTGAGGCTTGTCCCCTGTGTGGCTGAGGACGGACCAGGGAGCTGCTTGACAAAAGACGGGTCACAGGTGGTGACCACTCAGCTTCTGTGCTCACACAGAATAAGTCCTGCAAGCAGCAAGTCGATCAAAGCGGTTTATTAAAGCAGCCAGGAAACATGCAGCAAAGTGATAAATGCAGCGTTTGCTATTAACCCCTGTCGTTCACTGAAGCTAAATACCTTGTTTTAGTTCCAAATCCCTCCCTGCTAAAATCGTAGCAGTAAGGTTCCAGTGAAAAGCCTGTGGACCTGTCCATCCTGGAATGTGTGTCGCAGTGTTTGATGATGTTTCAAAGTTCTCCCTGAATTTACGGGGAGCTGGTTTAATTAAGTGCTGCCACTTCCCGGAGGCACTGGTTAGGTCAGCATTAACTCAAAATAAACGCCTCCTTCCGCTCCGCTGCTTCCTACTACAGTCATGATCAGTTTACCATAAATCCAGCATGAGTCATGTGGAAGGATTATTTTACTGTAACGGTAATTCACGGTAAGGTGAATATCGTGGCTCGCTGAGTGGTGCTGAGGTGGCTGTGTACCTGATTCCAAGAGCTGGTCGTTGGTTTACCATGGATATGTGTTGAGGCCTAAAAGGCGGCAGACATGCGGCGTGCACCGCCACCTACAGTAGCTTGTTGACACACAGTACGCGTCCCAGCAGCCGCCATCTGCCTCGAGTTCTTTCTAATAAAGCAGACGTCAACCCTGTTAAACCCTGCTGCTTTTTCTTCTAACAAGTCTGAGGCACTCCATCAGAAAAGGCTTTTTCCTGCCCTTCTCCTCCGCCTCCTCATTCACCTTGTGTGTTGCTCTCCCAGCCCATCAGTCTGCTAAAAGTATTTCACTCTGCTCATTACAATGTAGTGTGATGGCTTGCTGGCTCAATCGATTCCTCTGTCCACTCTCATTTACTTTACACGGGATCCCGCTTCTAAAGAGCTTAACTGTCTTTTCTCCTCCCCTTCCACCTCCGCCCTCCTTCCTCTTGTTTTTTGATTAAGAGAATGTGTAAATAAGGGCACAATCTCCCGTTGATGCATGCCAATCTATTTATTGACTCACCAGCGTTGCATCTGCCCAGTTCTCCCAAACACCTCCCAAGGTGATGAGGGACTATTAGGTTTTGGATTAATTTCGGAACATTCGCACTATTACACCACACTAAGCTGTAATTCAAATTCACTGGGCTTCATTTCTTTGGCTCAGTAATGGCCGTTGTTCAAAAGTACGTATGTGATTGGTTTTTTTATATGGTGGATTCGCTCTCGATATTAGCATGTTTTCGTGTGCTGAAGGAGCTTTGTTGATCAAATTATTTGGGTACTGTGTCTCTGGGCAGAAAACAGAGGTCACCCACCAATTCCGGGGTTGGCGGTTTGATCCCTGCCTCCTCCCGGCACCATCATTGTGTTTGTTTGAGTGTGAGCGAACTGTAAAGCTCTTTTCATCGTCTCATCGTCACGTCACAGAGTAGCTTGAGGACTGAACAGACGTGATCACGTCATCAGAATTTCATGCCACTCGTCCATAAGATGACGATAATTTAAGTCATAACATTAAACATTCACATCGGGTTAGGGTCAGTTGTCCTCAGGTCCTTTTCAGGCCAAAATGTGGAGCTCTCATGTCATCTATTTTGGAGCTATAGGCCAATATTGTAGATTCCTCATAAATCGGTTGAAAGTCGGCCCCTGCTGGTACAACACACGCGAACGCTCACATGAAGGCCAAACCAGAGACTCTAACATTTGCAGAGCACATCTCACGTACAGACGAGGGTTTAAAAGGAAATTCAAAATCTGAATATGAAATCAAGAAATTAGGCTCCAAAACTGAACTGACTGTGGTGCAGAATTAAGACCCACACACACACACACACACACAGAGAGATGGCGAGGTCCCACCGGCTCTCCCACCCTGATGGAGTGTAGAAATTGGATGCCATTCGTGACAATGCTGTCATAGTGTGTGTCTCTATGTAAATGACTTCTCACACTTGGGAGTAAATTGAACAGGGTTGGAAACAGAGAGATGGAGGTGGAACAGCGAAATACCAGAGAGAGGGAAGGCGGGGAAAAGGCAGCAGCACCCTAATGGAGAGAAACAAGCAAATGTGCAGCCCGTCTTTCTCATAAACTTTGAGTGACGGAATCTTCTCGTTTGTCGCCGGCACAGTCGGCAGTAACACATCCGCTGAATATTTACTCTCACACACAGCGTTGAACAGCAGCTGTTCTACTTGTGCTTACATATTGGACTGTTTGTAGCCTTTGTTTTCTAGTGCATTTTTTCTTTCAGAAGGGAAAGTGTTATTTTCTGTACTTGTCTCTTTATTGCCGGATGAATCAATACACCAACACTCGCTTAATACAGTGGGAATATCCTGCTTCCTGCTGCAGTGTGAGTCAGAGCTTCACGCTGCTCTCTTTATTATTTGGCAGCTGAGTGGAGTTAAAGGAAGGAAACCCAGTGATGACACGTTGTTTGTGTTAGCGGGCGCTCGTCCTACTGCTCCTGTCTGTAACATCCACTCTCCACTTCTCTGTGCTGATTTTATGGCATGAATATGAAATGATCAGTTTTCCAGAAAAGCTGGGACACCGTCTAACATCGAAATACAAAACATCAACTGATGAAATGAAGATTTGTGTCTGTTCATTTTGAAATAAATGATCTGCACTTATATATCACTTTTCTACCTGTTGGTACTCAAAGCGTTTACACTGCTTCTTATCTACCCATTCACACACTGATGCTCACTGGGAGCAACTAAGTGGAGTTCAGTGACTTGCTCAAGGACACTTTCACATGTGACTAGAGGTGCTGGGGATTGAACCAACTACTGTAGGATTGGTGGACGACCACACTACCAACTGAGCCACAGACAAATAAACAGCAGCTTTTACAAGGAAGGAGTTAGCGAAATGGTAAAATATCGAATCTAATCAAATAAACTTGGTGTGGGAAAAAGGAGCCTTCAGAAGTAACGATAAGGTGACGAGCGTCACTACAAACAGTTCAGCAACGTAAAAATGGCATTTCTCACTTTCATATTGCTAAGAATGCCGCAGCTATCAAAGGATCTGGAGAAATGTCAAATGCCATCAGACACAATTGTTAAGGATTCTAGTCTTTAGTCTCTGTCAGTTGTCGTGTCACCGAAAACCGCCTCAGTGTAGTGAACGGGACGTTACGTCACAACCGAAATTCAACTCACAGCCTGGAACTATCATCTGAAAGGCAGGAAAAACCCGACGTATGTAAACACAACGTTTCCGTGGTTTGACGTTACCGTCACATTATACGAGCAACTTTTCTCCCCAGTAAATTAGTTACCATGGGGTACACACGACAAACGAAGGGCTTTTAAATGTTAGGAGATTGGCGGTAAGTTTCATGTGGTGTTAAGTAATCATGTCCTCTGGGACCCCCGCCCTGCTTGTTCCCAACCACCCCTACCCCCACACACTATCACCTGTATTAGGCCTGTTCAGTCGATCCGAACCTGGAACATACTATTATAAAGACTGTTGCTTTTTCATTATTATTATTGTATTATGTGTTACTTTTCCATCAGCTTCTAATTTCTTAAACACACAGCTGATCACTATAGTGGTGCTTTATTACACGTACTAAACAGTGATTTTCTAAGCGACACAAGAGATTTTTGCTCTAACTTTAATACAGAGGACACAATTCACAGTGTAGTTACAGTGTTATGTATTATACAAATATTCTCATGTAAATCACCTGTACTTAGTGTTGCAGGCTCGCAGCCAAATGGTCCCCGGTTCGAGTCCCCCGGCCAGCTGTGGCGTTTACACAGAGACTCTGGTTGCTGCTGTCAGTAAAACTGTACATCTCATCTTCAGACTGAACCTTGGTGGTGAAACACACTGTGGTGGGAGTGATCTGAGCACTGGCTCATTACAGCGCCGTTGTTTGTGCACAGCTACAAGTGAGAGAGAGAACGATGGGAGTGGTGGAGAAATTGATTTGGACGCCTTACGTAGCCAAAATGTGGCAGTGGACTGGAATCAGCAGTTTTCCCAGTCACTAGCATAGATGTTGTACTACTGTGTGTGGTGATCAGGTTTATTAAGTAAGATGAGTTGATCCAGAGTGAGGATCAACTGGTCTTCATGGACAACACGATCCATCAAAAACGGTGTGGATCCACCCGCCCACTCCCAGGGCTGACCCTAACCCTCGTGTTAAACCATTTGTGAAATAGAATTATATGTCCAAACATACACACATTTCATCTTAGAGGACACTTTGGAACTGGCATTGTGTGTGTGTGTGTGTGTGTGCTCTCATGGTTCGCTCTAATGTAAAGGTCAGCCAAGCCTCCATAGATTTGGCTTTATTTTTACTTGCATGGTGACTCCGACGGGGGCTGGCATTAAAACCCTCGGTTTGATTCAGCTTGCTGTGTTTGGCGAGAAGCTGCAAACACTTGTGTGTGTGTGTGTGTGCGCTGTGTGTCTGCCTCTCTGTGCCGAGTATTCTGTGTGTGCCTTACAAATCTTAATAAGTGTGAGATTCCATCCCAACACCTTGATAATTTTTACTAGCACTTATTACACACCTCCAATTGGAAATTGCATGTTGTCATTGAGAGGCAGGTAGAAGGTAATAGCTGACATCAAAATAAGTTAGAAGAGAAGAGGAAAAAAATATTTTTACCATGTGACCTAAGGAGACTTGAGCTTGCAGTGGTTTACTGTGCGTTAAAAACAAAGGTGGCAGGCAGGAGACAGCGTGGGCCTGCTGAGACGGGTCGTCTGAGAGAGCGGAGTTTCCCTCCATCCTCTCGTTGTATTTCCATTTCTTCCTCCCACTACCTGATAGATTGATATAGTACAAGGACTTCTTTGAAACACATCTACTTATAATTTCGGACCACTTTTCCTACTGGGAATAACAGTCACGTGCAAAAGTTACATCCATCCTCTATTCAATTCAATTCAATTCAACTTTTATTTATATGTCCCCAATTTACAACAAGGTCATCTCAGGGCACTTTACATAATAAAGTCAAGACTATACAGACATTTAGAGAAAACCCAACAAATCCCCCTTGAGCAGATAAAGGCAACAGTGGAGAGGAAAAACTCCCTTTAACGGAAGAAACCTCCAGCAGAACCAGGCTCAGGGTGGACGGACATCTGCCTTGACCGGTTGGGCAGAGTGGAAAGTGGAGAGAGAAAAGAACAGAGCAACAAAAGCAACAACAAAACATTGAGCAGGTTAGTAGGACCAGTAGCTGCACACTGGAGGACACACAGCGCCAAATCCGGGGACACCTGTGGACAGGGAGAGAGAGAGGGGAAAGAGGGAGAGAGAGACGACTACGGGACAAAGAAGACACAGAGTTAATGTCATACAGTGGTGACATTATAAATGTGGGGTGAGAGGAGAGAATGAAGAGAAGAGGAAGTGGCTCAGTGCAGAGTCCCCCAGCAGTCTAAGCCTATAGCAGCATGACTATAACCAACTATAAGCTTTATCAAAAAGGAAGGTTTTGAGCCTAGTCTTAAAAGTAGAGAGGGTGTCTGCTTCCCAAATCTGGACTGGGAGCTGGTTCCACAGGAGAGGAGCTTGACAGCTAAAGGCTCTGCCTCCCACTCTATTTTTGGAAATTCTGGGAACCACAAGTAGGCCTGCATTTTGGGACCAAAGTGATCTATTGATATCTACTGATGGAGCTTGACCGTTTAAAGCTTTATAGGTAAGAAGAAGAGTTTTAAATTCTATTCTGCATTTAATTGGAAGCCAATGGAGAGAAGCTAATGAAGGTGAAATATGATCTCTCTTACCAATCCCAGTCAGTAATCTTGCTTCAGCATTTTGGATTAATTGGAGGCTTTTTAGAGAGTTACTGGGGCAGCCTCTATAACTGTTTATTGAGTCCCAGTTTTCACTGGACCAAAGGCGGGGCACAGGTGAATTTAGAGTCACAGATTAACCTGACCCACACAAACTCCACGGAGAAAGGCCGCAGCCGACAAAGAAAGCGAGCTAATGCAAGCACGACGGTTCTATGTTAAAAGTCACAGCAGCGCGTAACTGGAGATGTGACACAGCACCTAGTATCCTGGTTTTGTCTGCAATTAACTCCACGGCAACTAGACATAAGATTGGACAAAAGGCCTGTGGTCGACTACTTTGTAAACAGAGTGACTGGTGAGAACACATTTTATTAACGTGATCTAATTAGATTTAGGGCCTTGGACAGCTGTGTATTACATGTCAGCTGCAGCTATATTCGGCCACTGATGAGGTGTACCATCAAAACTGGGGCCCTCGATGGCTATTTGTGCAACGATAAAAATAACCCCCGTAAACCTCTCATAAAGACCATGTGCATTTCACAACCGCTGCCCCAAAACACGCGACAAGTGCAACAACTTCTGGCAACAAGGGCCCGTAAACAGCATGTGGCGCTGCCCGTTGGCAACGATGATGTGTTATTCCGTGCAGTTTGAACACGGGGACGGTGGTAAATGCCGATTACAGCCTGTGACATGTGCACTGTCTGAACATTGAGAAATGAATAGTTATCAGCTCACCAAATCGTGTACATGCATGTAACGCCAGTGTGGTCAATTAGTCCTCAGAAGGAAAACAACAGAGTTTTATTTTACTGCAGCACAAGTATAAGTATAAACACATTTATTATAGTTATATTGAATTATTTGTTTTCCACGACTAAATGTTCTGCTACTACTAATTAAGCTTCTCCTTAGTTTCCCACAATTAGCTGTCACAGCTACTGGTCACAGTCAGTGACATTTTATTTGTTTGTGCCTTGTGCTGATCCACTTGCGTGATTGGTGGCCTGCAGGGTGGCCTGTGATTGGCTGTTTCGTTCCATACATCAATCAACATCATGCTGGCAGGTTGGATGTATTTGGTGGCTCACTTTGTTACCTTTCAGTGTACTCTGCTATTGATTGTTTGACTTTGTGCTTGTAGAGATTCTCTGTGTAGACTTTTGTAATAGTCTTTTATATTTAAAAGCTAAATTTGCTTTACATTTAAACAAAAAAGGGCCCGTGAATAGCTTTGAAAGATCATATAGAAAAGTTGTGCTTCTACACACACTACGTACAGTGGGTGCATTCCTTCAACTCTGTTAGACTCGTACTTTCAAAAGGTTTGGAACAGCAGGACCAATTCATTTGGTTTTGTGCACACTAGACTTTTTGGTTTAAGAGGGATACGAGATAAAAATGTTCAACTAGAAATGGTTTAAAACATAGACGCGTGAATCTGAATGACAGTACCTACAGCACCAGCAGTTGTTGTTTGACCCGTCTGTGAATCAATAGGTGGAACAGTTGTCTGCCAATCCTAGTGTTGTTGGTTTGATTCCTGACTACTCTTGTCACATGTCGAAGTGTCTTTAAGCAAGACTGAACCCTAAGTTACTTCCTCCCTGGGCACAGCAGCTCTTCCATGGTTGTGCATTAATGTGAGTGCAAGTAGAAAAAGATTTTCTACAAAAAAGAATATATAAGTGCAGACCATTTTACCATTTGTGTAGCAGGATAAATCTATAAAATCAATGAAAAGAACACACACACAGTTGGCAGGGCCAAACAAATGAACTGGGCTGTTGCAATCGGAATGACTGTATGTATATGACTCAGTGGTGGCAGATGTTACAAAGAACCAAGATGGACAGAAAATATGTATTATTTATGATTTTTTTTAATGTTGAGCAATGATAAATCTGAAAGAGACAAGCTGATCACACCTGAAAAGGGTTAATGGTGACTAATAATGACATCATAGACGTGTTCTTCTCTCATCAACTGATCGGAATTAGATTTTCTTGATTCTGATATATTTTACTTGATTAAGGAATTGTTTTGGACAGTTGCAATATTCAAAATACTTCGGGGTTAGATGTGTCATCCAATGACCTTTTGACAAAGGACGTGAATCAAACCACTGACCCTGCATTCTGTGGATAACTGGTTTCACAAATGAGCCACAGCTGCCCCTGAAAACCAAGAACATTTTTTGGATGCACCGGCTTATTTGGGAACTCTGAAGTGCCCAGTGATTTTTGAAGTTCTCTCCTCTGCCCAGAAGTGGACACACTTACTGGTCTATTAGTATGGATGGGTGTGAAGTCACTGCTACTCACATAGTAAATTAACGTCCTCCTATATTATGCACATTTATCACAAAACCAATTTCTACTATTGCGTGTCCCTTTCTGTCCCTCTTGCTGTCATGTTTTGCATTCGTTCATTGTGTTCTTAGTCGTTCCCCCTTCCTCTGCGATCCCACCTATCGTGGTGCTTGCATGTTAGCCGTTGGGCTCACTGAGAAATTGCTCCTGACAGCTGATTTGTTGGATGTCAGATGCCGTACTGAGTGGAGGTGGAGGGGAGGGGATGGAGGGCTGATGGCTGGCAAGAGTTTTTTTTTTTTCTGAGACCAGATCCTTATTTCTACCTGTCTTTCCAGTCGTCCACCAACAAGAAGTGCCGACAGGTGACAAATACGACAGTTTAATTAATCAAACCTGAAAACTAAATGAAGATATATTCCCAGTGCACATGCTTCCGTGTTTTCTCCTTAATCAGACACCGAAGGGTAGGAGTATATTTGCTTTTAACTGCATGTGCCCATCATGGCGACCTCGCATAACCTGTGTCGATTCGGAGCATCAGTTGTGCAAGTTATAAGACGTTAAAGCTTTATGTCTGCAAGAAGCAATGACCAGTGGGGCTGAATCATTTTAGTAGATCGTTTGCATAAAGGAGAGAAGAGGAACGGTTTTCTGATCCACCACACTTCAGCGTGAGAACAACGGCGATGTTGTTTCTTTTCGCTGATCTCATTATGAACAGTATGGTGACCTCCATGAGTGGAGGTGGATGGATTACACGGCCACTGAAAAAGCAAGTGTGTCCACACCACAGTCAAGATTAAAAGTGAACACAAATGGAACTTGGAGGAGCGCTGTTCATCCCTTCACTGGAGTTTACCACACCCGTGTGACAAGGAGTGCCACCTGGACGCTTTTGGTGACACAACACCTTTGTCGAACTGGGCTTTCCTGGAATTTGTCACCCATCTGTATGAGCTGCCGACACTGTGCCTCGCACAGATACTGGAGATGCTTACTCCTGTGGCAGTAATGAAAAGTAGCTTTTACTTCACTTCAGAGACAGCACCACCAGTCACAGCAGGAGGGGAGCGTTTATGTGTTTAGTTTACCATCAGTGATGGCTGAACCTCCGTCTAGGGAAAGTACTGGTGTCTGTGGTACTTAAACAGTAATCTCAGAAATTCGAACATTCAGAATTGTCATTCTTACCATTTAAAGTTGCTGCGTGCAGTTTGTGATGCCACTGGTCAAACCTAAAAGCGCAGGATTGAAGGAGGTAGCTTCTGTTACAGGTGACTCGTCTGTGTTTGGTTAGAAAAAAGGGCAATTTGTTGGGCTGTGGATCTCTTCAGTTCCGATGTAAAGGTCTAATGGCAGGTGAAGCAGTTTACACTTTGCAATAGGTCGATAATCAGCAGAAACAGCAGATATAAATCCTCCAGTCAGGATTTCTCTAACTTATAACTAGCCATCTAATGGCTGTACGCCTCCAAAACTCCATGGAGAGGATGGGACAAACATGAGGTCAAAGCGACCACAATCATCCCTATATCCACCCATGAATCCATGAGTGGGCCAAATTTAAAGAAATTTAATTTCTTTACATATAAAGATGTTCCAGAGAAACCACCATGAAATCATGGTCCCTTAGGTCACAACTGTGTCAAGTGTGGAGGCGTAACATTATCCTGCCAACAGTGTGAAGCTGTCGTAAAGCTTCGAGTACCGTCTTGTGAGGTTTCTCCTTGGAGGCTTTGCTCTGATTCATGATTCTGAAAAACCTCTCCACAGTGGGTCAGTACAGAAGGTGCTGCCTCTCGCAAAAATAATGAATAAATAAAAAAGGGGGGGTAACCCACTGTAGCAGGCTAAATGCTAATGACCTGCTTTTATCCAAAGCCCTTCACAGTGTAGCTTCTCATCCACATACTCGCACACATCGATGGCGGTGGCGGCCACGCAGGGAGCTCAGCCGACCCACCAGGAGCAACTTGGGGTTCACTGTCTTGCCCAAGGACCCTTCAACATGAAGCCCGGAGGGATCGGGGATCAAACCGCTGAGTCTGTGGTGTGTGAACACGGTGTGACGTAGTTCACATTCTCCGTAGTTAGCACTGCGTACATTCGCATCTTTGATGATAATCTAGTTCTCTTCTATACCTACGTCTGCATATGGTGCTGCGCTAACACAGCACTTGACATGTCAGAATATTCTTGCATGCGCAGTTCTCAGTTTGCTGACATAACACATGTGCACACTGTGCTGCAGACTCTTACACAACAGTTTGTGTAATAGACTCATTGTTCTGATCCGAAACACCGGGCCACGGCTGCTCACACCGTCCTAAAGATTTGCCATTTTTAATTCATATCTCCTTTCTGGAGACATGGCTTTCCGGAGAGTTCCCGTCCCAAAGGCAAAGCGCCCTACGTGAGCCGCATGTTCTGTGTAACATCTGCCGCACATCTTCACCTATTAGTTTAATGGAAACATCGCACACAGCCTCTTCTGACTCTCGACCTGCTGGCTTATCTCAGCCTTCCTCAAACACCCGAGTGCCTCGCCTGGGTGAAGATCAACATTTACTCTTCCCCCTTGTTAGAGCACATATTTCCAGGGACTTAGCGCTGAAATGTGCCAGAAGTTGGCTGAAGCATTCTCATGGAAGCCTAGTGTTAATGTTGAAAATGACCGAGCCCCAGGGCAGGCAGGACACACCGTACCGTCATGTTCCGTTCCCGCTGTCATGGCATGCAAACAAACACGTGTAATAACCTGCATCGGAATTCACTAATTCACCCGCCACCTGTAAATTGTGGTGAATTTTACAGACACGTGGATATTGCAATTAGACTTTCATTTCTCAGGGTGTCAGCACTTTCTGGATGGCGATTTCCAGTGCACAGAGTTGAACAACAAAGGAGCCACAAGACTGAATTACTGGGGGAACATCGCAAAGTGCTTTTGCTAAGAATTTCATTAAGAACAAATTTGAGGTACTTGTACTTTACCTGAGTATGAAAGTTTTGCCTCTTGCTTTGCAGCCCCTTAGTACCAGGATTTTACCAGCACTGTGAATTATTCCAAGTGCTGGTTTGAAAAGCTTGAACTATCACTTTGGTCAGAGGAGGCAGATGGTTTGGGGGCTAGAAAACGATTTACACAAATTGGTCAAATGTAATGAAGTACGCTAAGCTAACAAAGCACAGATGGTCAGCAAAACATAAATGAAAAGTTTATCCAGCAAGCGCTGACTGGCCTGCACGTGCTCTCTGTTGAACCGTCCAGTTTTCTTCCACTTGACAGCGCAGAGGACTTTGACACGGTGGTTGTGTGATCTCAGTTCTGTCAGTAACTTAAAGCATATGTGTGTGTCTGGGGGGAGCTCCAGATGAATCTGTAAGGGCACAGCTCACTCCAGCCCCCCCATATCTGGGCCTGCTGAGCCCCCTGACTGGGACAGGACTCAGTTGAATTATTAATAATGGTACACACCACCGCACTCACAAAATACTGAATAAATGTGACGTTACTTGCAACAACACACGCAGGTCAACTAATATTCACACGTTTTACAGCCAGGGAAATAAATGTAGAAACTATTGAGAAATCCACTGTAATTGATCATCACTGTGTCTGCTCTGTGTGTGTGTGTGTGTGTGTGTATTTCTGTTGAATTACAAATATTTCTGTGTGAAATGCAAATGATCCGCTAATGCTAGTGAATCATCGTAATACCCTGTATTACTGCACCAATTACCTTGGAGTGTCGACGTGGAAGCTTATTCTAAAACTGCGTAATAATGCTGAAAATGTTCCGCCGTCACTTGGAGCTTAAACTGGTTAGCATCTCGACTGAAACACCAATAAAACGAGGCCATTATATACTGTACAGCAGTCTGCGATATTTATTGCTCTCCGCGGCTGTTTTGTTCTGCTCTTCCTTCATTTTAAGCCCAAACATCGCAGCCCAGCTCTGAAATGTGTATCATTTGGATCGCCACAGGGCTTTTGTTGCACCAGAACTATAAAGCTCTCTGTAAGGTGAAAGGCTCCATTTCCACCTCGTAATCGATAGAAATGAGTGTTCCTAGCTGTAAGCGGATCTTGCTTTTGTGAAATTATGACCAAGTGTCCCCTCCCCCCTCTGTCCCATCCCCCCCCCCCTTTCTCGTCTTCTCTTTCCCTCTCTCTCTCTCTCTCTCTCTCTCCCCCTTTGTCTCTTCTGCAGGTTTTGGCTTTGTTACATTTGAAATTGAGGATGTGGTGGAGAAAGTCTGCGAGATCCATTTTCATGAAATCAATAATAAAATGGTGAGTGGCTCCCATCACATTTCAGAATGTCTGAGATAGATCTGAATTAATATTTGATTTTCCTTAGTGTAACACTGAAAACGATGTGGAAACTGATACGACGAGGGCCAGGACGGTGGCCAGCACACGCGCAAACACGAACGTTTCACTGTTGCTGTTGTTGTGGAGACACACACTGGCACAGTGGAATCTGTAACCTCCAAACCTTTACCTTCACCTGAGTCTAATTATCACCTCAGCCATTTGAAAATGTGAGCGCAGGCTAATATGTATTTAAGTCATAGAAAACCATGTGTGTGCACAGGGACAGACACATAAACAGACAAACACCTGGACCTACACATCCACGAGTGTGACACTGAGGGGAAGAGCGAGATGGAGGTCAGCTGTCTGTTCACTGCAACCGATCACTAACCATGAAATTGTGTGTATGATAGCGGAGCACGCAAAAGGGCAGAACAACCTGGCCCTACCTCTGCCCCCATGTCCAATTTCCACACCAGGATGCTCGGCAAATTAGACCGCAATGGCTGGCAATGACTGAAGGTTTGTCACTGTAACAGATAAAAAAAAGGTCACAGGGAACACGGGGGCCCAGCACAAGGTCCCGGGTTAGTGGATAATTCCCGTTGCCAACACTCAGCTTAAGGCTTTAGTCCTCGTGGTGTTGTCCAGTCCGTAATTTATCCGCTGGTCTTTGTGTTGTAAATAATGGGCAAATTCAAGCACCAGAGGTTCAGATGTGCTAAACCCTAAAAATCTGAAAGCAACTCACTGGTGTCGTTTGGTCGGCCGTCTGTGCTTGTAACAGTCCATAGCGAGACTGTCCTCCTGTAAGACTCGGAAAGTGTCTCGTTTGTACCGATGCCTAAAACAAACAAGGGATTTGTCCACCTGCTTAGTGATGCTGGTGGCTGGACTGAACGTTTCACCGTGACGTATTTAGACCCAGAAAAGTTGGTCAGGGTGGTGGCTAGATATAAGTAAATGGTGGTAAATAGTGTGACAGTTATAATGAGTGTGAAATAGCTATTGTTGTTGCAACAGTCATGTGACGCACGCTCTGACAAGTGACGTTAAGGAAGGAGTGATTTTTAAGGCACACCAGGACATTCTTTTTATGGCCTTACCTGATGATTTGTCCCTAATTCAATTCAATTCAACTTTATTTATATAGCGCCAATTTACAACAAGGTCATCTCAGGGCACTTTACATAATAAAGTCAAGACTATACAAACATGTAGAGAAAACCCAACAAATCCCCCTTGGTTTAGCTTGATAGCTAAAGGCTCTGCCTCCCATTCTATTTTTGGAAATTCTGGGAACCATAAGTAGGCCTGTATTTTGGGACTGAAGTGGTCTAGTAGGATGATATGGTACTAGTAGATCTTTTAGATATGATAGGGCTTGACTGTTTAGAGCTAACCCAAATCCAACCACATACAAAGTTTAAATGTAACATTAAAGAGAGACAAAGTCCAGTTGACATGACTCCACCTCCAGTAGTACCTGTGGGCATTGTTGTTATGGAGACATGTGGTGGACTGGTGACATGTAGCAGCCACAGGAGGAAGATTGGCAAGATTGATACTGCTAGTGCAATATATCAGAGACAAAGAGTTTGTAGGGAGAAGGTCATGGTGAATGGATGGGTCCAGGACTTTGGAACAAGAGATAACAGTTGGTTTCCTGTCTGACAGTGTCAGCCAACCCAAACTACAATCGTTCTTAACTAACTACGTAACTCCGTATCGTAATCGTTCATAACATGTATCTGTGGCATTTAAGACAAATGACATAACAGCGCATTATAATGAGCTCCCAAGTCCACTAACATGTGCAGCTGGGATCTACTGTGATCCAATAATAACGGTACGATACTGACACATTGCCGTGTCCCTATAAAAATCAAACAGGAGCGCTCGAGGTGTCGCAGTGGGACTTAGTTCTGGAGCGGTCATTGATAATACGAGCGCAGTTCCAGACTTTGCTCACACATCGACACCTGAACTAGCTCCTCGTGCTAATGGAGGCTCGATATCCATTGCAAGGTCAGAAGAAGCTTGTCGGTAGACCTGTAGCACTGGATGTCCACAGACGCATTTTGGCAGGACGCGTTCTATGAAAGACTTCAGTCGTTCAGACGGGTTCCGGCTGGGAATTACCCTCTGCTGTACTAGACAACTGACTTCAGGTATTAATTGTGTAATAGCTTAATAACTCTTGCTCTGTCTCCATGGATGTCGTGTTCCACCTTTTGGTATTGTGATGTCACACGTGTAGTTATTGCATTACTTTTCTGCACTCTGTAGTGTAGTCTTTGAATCTCTGGTAATATGTTCGTTAGTCTCATCTCGGACCACAGTGTTGAACATCACTAGCTAAATCTCTAATTAACTAGTAATTGGTAAATACGGTTCAGCTGCGACATATGACAAATCTTCTCGTGCACCCAACAATAGCGAGGCTGTACCTCTCCTTAATTATAAGATGATTCCATGCCGCTGTCAATGTGAGCTCTTTTTCCCTCGGTCTAATTATTGTCACTGAGTCAGCATGTCACTGCCATTATCCAAACAACTCCGAGTTGCAGGCAAGAGGAAGGAGGAAGCCATGTACCCGCTAGCTATTGATTTTCACATGATAGCACATCACATGCTTTTATTGCTTGGGGAGCTCAACAGTGCTGACCATGATTTCTTTATTTTAGTCAATATCTCCCCATAAAAAGCCTGCACCCCCAGTCCTCCTTCTATACCACTCATCGACTGGCCCGCTTTAAATTGGGCTGCAGGGGAATTGCATGCATTGTTAACAACAGCAGGGGAGGGCAGGCAGAAGGACGGGGTAATAGAAAAACATTGAGAGAAGAAGCAGAAGAAGGACTACAGACCGGAGTCCCTGCCCTCCCAGGCATTAATATTAAGTTCCAACTTGCTCAGTAAGGAAGCAGCAGGGCTTTTTGATTTGCTTTGGTAGTGCACTGTTAGTGTAGACGAATATAAGCCCATATTTCCCAAATGCATTGTGAAAGTCCAAATATACTGGTCTACAGCAGATAAAACTGTAGATAGAAAAAAACATGCAGCTGATTTATTGTCCTTCTTTGTTGTACGGGAGAGGCAGAAGGAACCTTTTTTACACTCGGCAACAGCTCAGAGCTCGGCATCATGCATGCGAGGTCAGCGAAGGCTCATCTGAGTGATCAGAGTCGTTCTGGCTCATTCAAAACATTGAGTAAAGAGAAATATAAAATGCTGCCACAGGTTCATTTCTCCGACCTATAACTACTGTCTCCGCACTCGAGTCACCATGTGCATTAACAGACTTCACAATAGACAGTTGAGAGAATCACGATGACGCATGCACCAAGGTTCCCAGCTGATACCAGTTCGGGAATCCACCCTCCCACTTTGATCCGTCATAACCAGATTCCACTTCCACCTACAGTTCTTCCCACTGCCAGGAGCTGACTGTAGATTAAATTCCACGTCATTGGAAAAGATGTCGTCTGTAACTGTCATAGAGCCCGGCCAAGTCCTCTTTAAATATGCAGTCTTCATCCAGAGTGAGTGGGAGAAGAGAAGCGGAGGCAACTGGCAATAGCTGTTCAGAGGAATTGATGGATAAGTGAGACTTAACACAAAGAGTTTCTGTGGCTGAAGGAGAGGATAAGAAATCAACGGAAAACACAAAATACAGATACCGAATGCAGCCGCTCGGGGATCCACTCCGTTAAACATTCATTTGGGTGACAGTGCCACTATGTGACACCAGAACAGGAAGACTGGGGTTGTCAGGAGCAGAGCAGTGGTCCAGTCTAAATCAGTGTGTCTGCCCATGAATCTAGATCACCACCCTGTTTGCAGAACCGTGACCCACTGACCCTACATCACTTTAGTATTTCACAGAAATGACACTTGCATCTATGGCAGAGCTTTTTGGAAATTCAGCCTCAATTAGTTCTAATGTCGTACATAACAGGTAGGGTTTTTTTTCACCTTTAGTCTTTTACAACCATTATCCACATGTCCTGTACAGGATCGCAGCTGTCACACGCCCTGGACACTCAGGTTAGTGCTCAGGTTGTTCTTGATAATGAGACCAGCCGTAGTCCAGTCACTCCAGGAGTTTCTACAGTCTTTCCTCCAGCCAAACATATCAAAGGCTGAGGATGCTGGTTGATTTTAAGTCTACTTTATTTAAAAAAACTATTTTAACATTAAACAGTTTTAAAAACTCCCTTTATCTCCCTCCAGCAGAACCAGTCTAAAACTAGGAACATGCCTATTGATGACATTCACATCCACAGGCGTTTCAGACTCACCAACATCTTTGGACTGTGGGAGGAAACCAGAGTCCCCTCACACAGGAGGGTCCCAGTCAGCCAAAGGTGACAGTGAACCAAAGCACCACTGTACTGGCCCAGTCCTCGTCTGACCTGCATTGATGACACCAGTGTAATCATGGAAAATCTCCTTGGGCCCCTTTAGGTTTTTCCCCCTTTGGGACCCTGCAGCACCACACACAATCTCTCCCCATAACTATACTTGAGCATGGAGCAAAGGAGGTGAATTTACAAGTCTAAGTTACCTGGAAGAGTAAATGTACTGGCCTTGTAAAGACACCTACTGTGTGAGGAAGGCTGCCCGTGGCCGTGTCAGGAATGGATGCTACGTCTTTTACTTCAGGTGTCTTACTGCGTATCAGCAGCTGTTGCAGTGTCTCTTGTGCTTTTGAGTGAACAGTCACTATTCACCACTCGCAGCGCATTTATTAGCTGCTGAGACTTTAGAACTGGGGCATGAGCAGAAATGAGTGCGCCTCATCCATCCATGAAAATGGGATAAAAAGATTTCTTCTAATATTGGACATGATAAACAGCCACAAATGCTTTCAAGTAACAGGCTCACTGCGACTGTGAAGGGAAGACTCTGGGATTTCTGCAGAGACATGTGTTAGACAGGCTGAAACCATGCCATCCACCATGCGACCGGAGCTGCAGCCTCTCTTTGGGACCCCAGTGACCTCACCGTCACCGCTCTGACACAGATGTGTGGTTATGTGGGAATAAACGCACAGCTGGGTCTTACTTTGCATGCGTGCTAATGCACATTTACACAGGAATACACAACCGAGATCAGGCCGTGTCTGAACGATGAGACCCATTTTGGAAGCTACCTTTAAAAATGATGCTTATTAAATAGTGCATGAACATCGCCTTGCAGTTTTTAGCTACTACTGCTGTGTATCGATAATCTCTAAACAATAATAAATGTGGATTTGATCTAATTCTGAAGAAAATGCACACGCACTAAAAGCACGGCACAGTGTAGCCCTGTAAGCAGACAGGCAGCCATGATGCAATCACAGGAGCGAGAAATGGCTTTAACTGCGGGTCCAAGCCTTTCTTTATACGGTCTCGGACACAAATGCTTGGACTCAGAAACAACAATATAGAGCGATCGAGCTACACCAGCACTAAGATAATCTGGGGAAACGATTAGTGTCACACATGCAGGACATGAACAGGGCACAACCCAGCTGGTTGGGGGCTGGTACTTGAGTGAGGTTGTATGTGCCGATCTACTGAAATGAAGAAAAAGCTAAACGCTGTCACACAGTGCAGACTTTATAATGCAAGGAAAAGTTTGGCTCGTGTCTGACTGAATACGAGACACATAAAATGCGCTACAGAAAAAACGTTGATAAAATCACTATTGAAGTCAGTCTGCACATTTGCTTAGCTACAAGGAGCGACTGTGGGACGTACTGGAATCTCTGTACCACGTCAGAAACGGCTCTAGCTCCCACTGTTTTAAGTCGACGCTCTGCCAACTGAAGCGAGGCAGATCGCAGCATATGTGTGGGAGTGCAATGAGTGACCACATCAGCTACAGTCACACAGGAGCAAAGCCGTCCACCGCAACGTCCCTTATTGAGACTAATTTAGGACGGCACGTGTCAGTCATCCGTGTAGTGATGATCATTGAGATGATTAACAAGCGTCTCCTGTTTCTGGCAGTAGTTCAGTGAAATACAATCAGGCACAAATCAGCCTCCATGTCCTGTACCTGGCACTGTCTGGGTTTTGTCTTTGTTAGGACGTGTCCCCCACTGTGAGCTCACCAAGCAGCTCCGAGGCTCTGCAACCTGCAAGCACACGAGAAACACTAGTGTCATCGCCGACAGGAACCTTTTCCATTTGCACAAGCTGTTGTTCGCTTGTGTCCACTATTGGGATCCGATGTAACTTAAAAGGCGGCGATGTGAGTGCGATCCTCTACAGGCCTGTGGAGCTGGACCTCAGCGCACTCTTCAACGACTTCCTGTTTAGATCAGTCTTCCTTTATGTTCTGAGCTTCTGTGCTTCAACTCTTCGCATTTCTGAGATGCTGCTTCTTAAGGCCTGAACTTAGCATCAGCATCTGTAACAGCCTCGTCCCCCCATGATGACGTTTAAGTCCTGCCTTTTTAGAAGGTCGTAGTGTGTGTGGCATTTTGTGCAGAAGTCTGCTGGTCAGTTCAAAAGAAAACTGCTCGCTGCAAAACGTTTAAACATGGAGTGTTCAGAAGTTACTGATGTGACCTTTGAACTGGGACCTGAAACCTTTATTCGTTGAATTAAGTTATTTTACCACAATTTTATCGCTTTTTTTTTAACCATATGACAAATCTGAACATGATATAATAATGCCATAAGGGTCATAATTTGTCACCTTCTCCCCACCCCGTTATACTGCCACTCATTTATCGCTCCCTTTGCTTCTGATGTGGATTAACGCCGTTCGCATCACTATACAAATGCACCAGCACGTGGTGCAACAGCAGTAGGTATTTCTAGAGTTTGTAGTTTATACTTTTTGAGACATTAATAAATAAATGTAGCGTTTTTTTACAAAATGAATTCAGCATGTGTGGTTACCTATTTATTCGATGGGTTTTATTTGGTTTTTTGGTAATCCCAGAAACACTCATGATCGGTGTTGAACTGAGCCTCCGGTGGAGACTGGGATGTTCCGTGCGGTCACCAGTGTGGCACAGATCTGTATTCTTTTCCCTACAAGGTCCAGTGTGAATTTTCTCTTTAAAATCATCCCGTTATCAAAGCAACACATCAAAGACAGAGACAGACAGACAGAAAGATGGGAGGAGAGATTGAGAGAACCATTTTCTGCCTGTAATCGCATAAGTCAAAGTGGCTACAGCGGTTGTGGTGTGGTGCTGTGAAGTTAACTCGCCTTTATGGTTCTCTAACCGCCTGTAATAGTCCACATAAATAAAAGGGGACAGTCCTCTGGTTCATACACTTTTTCTGACCCCTCTAAGAGAAGGAAATCCTATTTCATATCCCAGTCTTCAAAGGGCTCAGAGCAGATCCGTGTGCCGCTCGGATCTGATTCAACGTCTCATTTTATGAGATCCACACCTACAGAGAACTGCTCTAAGCACAACACGGTTGACTTTATAATTATAATTACATAATTTAATTCCCTTATTCTTGTAACGCAAAATGATTATTGCTGTGGGTTTGACTGACTGTTTTCTGGACCTGTGGGATGTGCTGGCAAACGTGAAAGTTGCTTGGACAGCTTTTGAGTTCTTCTGCCTATCCGACGTGCGTCAGGCGTACGATACGTTTCTGTTGTAAATAACACAGTTGCCGATCACGTACAGCTTCCATTATACATCAAACAGACATTAGTTTGAAACAGGTAGAAATAAAAGGAAGTCCTATACCCAGCTATACCCGTCTGACTGAACATACACCAATCAGGCATAACATTAGGACCACCTGTGCAATGAAAATATCACTGACTTCAGTGTGGGTGGTCATTGGTGTGCATTATAAGAACAGGTGGTTCTAATGTTTCGGCCACTCAATCTCACAGGTATTCACAATGCTGTGTCCGATTGGTGTATGTGCTAATATTTCAACTCCTACTACTTCTACTTACTCAATGGGCTGTAGTTTACGCGTGTGAGAAGTAACAACATATTTTTATCCTTTATGTCATATTTAGGCCCTTACAGTAAGAGAAAACACTGGGATGTATAATAACAGTTTCATATTTCAAGTTAAAATGTTTAGCAACACATAGTGATACAATGAAAGGTTTCATATATGCTGATCAGAGTTTATGATTATTTCTAGAAGTTTCAGTTTTTATTACTGTTGAGTTGCATTGTATTTTACTATTAGTTTCTTTTATTTTTTCCCAATATTTTCAGTGTTTCTTCTTTAATTTAGCCCATCTGTATTAATGAGGTCTACGTATTGAACACTCTTCTCTATAATGGCATATTGTGGCATCATGCAGAGTTTCCATACAGTGGCTTTTTTACTCAAACACATCTACTAAAAACTTTCCCTTTCGTTTCATCAACATATCAGCTAGATAACGAGATAAGCCCCAACCTCACGTTATTGAATATGTGCACAGGATTGTGGGAAACGTTGGGGTACGGTGAAGGATCCACCTGTTGAAGTCTTCGTTGCCAGGGAAGAGCAGGCCGCGTTTTCTGGCTGCGTTTGAAGCCTTTAAAATGCAACAGGCTTGTGTGACGGCCTTCGGAGGGACAGACGGAGCTGAACCCTGTCTCCGTATGCAAGTTTGCACTTGGGACACCTGCAGTCTTCCGCATCGAGATCAAATATTTGCATGATGGGCGTGAATGCATGGTGCATGTAAATGGCATTGTCTTTCTTATTTACAGTGATTCAGACGTTCTTTGGTGTTTGATGTGCGTGTTCAGCGACGGCTGTTCCAAACCGTGCTGATGTGAACGCTAGCGTATGTACGTGGATGGATGTGGCTGTGACGCGACATTTCACTGAAAAGAAGGACAAATCATTTCCCACTGGTTGCCTGCACACAAAGAGCTTTGGATTTACAAAGTTGCTAGCCAGTCAGCATTTTCCCCGGCCCCAAATTATTTTCATTTTACTGCAAAGGCACACTTTAAAATTTTTAATGCTCAGGTTGTTCTCGCAGCTCTTGATAATAAGATGAGCCGCTCGTGCGAGAGGTCTGTCCTCCGGCCAAACATTTCAAAGACGAAGGATTCGCTGGTTGATTTTAAAAATGTGTATGTCAGCTGTTCGGTAAGCAGCTGTTTTATCCAGCATTCTTTGTATACAAATGATTTTCGAGGGATAGCTACTTCCTTTTTAAAATGCAACTCCAGTTCCTCCCCTCTGCAATGGGGTGTAGTCCCACTTTCAAAAAACTGTCTGATCCTGCTGCTATTAAGGAGACTGGCACGTTTTAGCAATATGGCACCTGCACATTAGAGTTAGTTTTATTTTTATATTTCGTACTCAGTATTTATTTCTCTTACTTTTCTTGTATCTTGATCGGTGGAGCCATGTTCCTTATGTAACGTTCAACGTCATTTTCAAATTAAAAGTTAAACTCTCTCCCCCCATTTCTCATCATAACTGTATCTGCATTGAGGGCATAAAAAAATATATATTTTGTACTATGCATTCAACTTTATTTATATAGCCCCAATTTACAACAAGTTCATCTCAAGGCACTTTGCAAGATAAAGTCCAGACTATACAAACATTTAGGAAAACCCAACAAATCCCCCCTGAGCAGCTATAGGCAACAGTGGAGAGGGAAAAAGTAGGGTGTTAAACCCGCCAAAGCCTTAAGTACACTTCACACTTAGTCACTTAACACTAGGGACAAAGTGTGAAGTGTTACTACCAGCATTTGGTGCGTGTCAAGCCCTAGATGTCATGCATTTGTATTTAGAATTTGCATTTTCTCCTTCTAATAACCATGAAGGTACAACACGTTTCCATAGTTAGTTACAATATGCATTAATAATGTTAAGCCAGCAACACTTGGAATTTGCATCATTGCAGATAATACAATCCTGTATTTACATGGGTCTTCTCAGACTCAGACAGTAACGTTTCATGAAAAAAAAAAAATTCTTTGTGCGTTTCGGGCAGACAGCTGTTATGACAGTATTAGAACAAATGTTGAAGGTGAAATGTAGAACTTACTAGAGAACAACAGCACAGGTAAGAGCACGTGCAGCAGGGAATGATCTCATTCTAACAAACCTCACTGAACAAGAGAACGCAACAAGAGCTGGACTAAACGAAGCTGTGCCACTGTCCCCAGATGTCCATCCAAAACCGCTCTGTCTGCTGGAGCGTTCTTTTCAATTGCCTCTCCAATGGGCGACTGGAGTAAACTCGATATCCGTAAAGTGCTTGTTAACATTCTGATATAGATGATGAACGCGCTCACCTGCAGTGCACAGTAAACAACCTATGGATTTGGGTAGAGGAGGTTCTCAATTCCTAAAAGCAGCCATAAAAATCACGATGGCCTTTTACAACTATTTAATTATCTATAAACCAGTATCTGATTTGCAAGGTGCTACGTTATGTTTTAATACAGTATATCTGACATGTTTGTCAGATATATGGGTGAGATTTGTCAGCTTGATTACACGAGCAGGGAAAAGGTCAAAGTCACTGATGATGTGGTTTGATGACTGTTTTAAAGCTGCCCTTTCCAGCCTGCCTGCAGTCGCCCGCTCTGCTTTTGTCACCTGGATGGTTACTAATTGCACCCTGCCAAGTGCCGCCCACCACTCTTCAGCTTCCCTCAGGGCTACGAGTGGGTGGCACTGCCAATCTAAAGCCCACGCCGACTGACATTTGCTGTGGGCAGGCTGAGCGTGTCCCTGTGCGGTATAAGCTGCTGTCCACGTTGGGCCCCACGGCCTGTAGCTCAGGGCGGATCGTTTAAATCTTAGTTAGAAGAACCAACACTGACTCTCACTCTGCGGTTAGTCAAAGCAGGCTCCCAGTTAGGAGGAAACCTAAAGCTTCTGCTGTCACCCCCCCCCCAGACTGGGGGGCTGCACTCCCTCCAGCACTTTCTTGCACCCTTGGGGAATAATTACGGCCTCCTTCCTGTTCACCGCTAACACTCTGTTTTCAGTTACACAGGAACTTTGAAGGGTAAAGCAGCCTTCGGCACTTTGTGTTTTTCTGTTTCTGGAATATTGATCGAGGCATAATGATGAAATCGGCAACGCCATTCAAACAAAGGCTCTCTGACCTTAAGCAAATGGCCTTGGAGCAATCCAGGACAAATTAGCATTTCCGATATCCTCCCGATAAAGGCAGTCAGGGAGGAACAGTGCAGGGAGGCTGTGTGTGTGTGAATGCGTTTAATTTTAGGAGTGAGGTAATGAGAGACAGATGAGACAAAAAAGTAACAGAGGAAAATTAAAACATTAGTTGCGCTCACAAACGACACATGCAGCAGCTGTGAGATGAGTCCACTAAAGCCAGCTTTGAATTAAAGCCCCTTAAAGCCCCTCTGTGATTTAAGTGTTCTGATCGGATGCGGTCCAAGCTAAAACGAACCGGGTGACAGGCTCACATCTAATATCAAATCATAACGAAACTAAGTGCGGCTGTTTTAGCATAGAGCCAGAACTGGACACCGTAGACAAATCAAGTTGGCACCAGCAGGCGTCACACTTCGTCATTACACACAATCTGCAGATTTCTTTTCTCATTTCTCACTCCTCCGTTCAACGACCTTACAGCTGCAGCTGTTGGACCCAACTTTGCACAAAAACACCTGAGGCTGACGTTACAAGTGTCTGAGTGGAGGCGCTGGGTGCAGCACTAACCTTTATCACCTCTATCCATGTTTCAATCATCCATGCAGCGAAGCCTGCAAACGCACAGGCAGACGACACCGGCCGTGTTCTCAAGTTTGACACTTTTACGTCAGTTGGAGTAATTCCACAACCCTTAGGTTTTGGGGATTGAGAGAAAGGTGCTTTTAAGACAGGAAGTCAACAGGACGTGACTGTGTTTGTTGTCATAGGTTTAGTGTGTGTGTTGGAGCTACTGTTCCCATTAGTCTTCAGTCATTTGCCTTTGCACTATTTATCTCCATTAATGTTTGGTATCTTGTATTAATACAGAATATTACCACACTTTACGGTACGATGTATGCCTCCGCCTTAAAAAAGGCGGCCCTTCCTGGAAGTACTAGTAAGACTTGACAGTTGATTAAAGTAAAACTGAACTAGCATTAAATGAACTGAACATTTTTGACCAAACCTGCTCGTGTCTGGGGCTGAGCTCTTTGCTGACCCGGGGGATCATAAAGCATCTCTTCAAAGCACATTGTTTTACATTAGCTCTGCTGTTCCAGCTTTGTCAGCCATAAACCTCCAACGCCCAGTGTGTCCGCTGGCCGTGACCTTCCGCATTAATTGTAAGCCAATGCTCGGACTCAGGTGTGAGCAAACGACACGGACGCTTCAACGTAGACGTGAGTGTTGAGGACAGTTTGATGGATCACTTTCTGTCCATATTCCACAGGTAGAATGCAAAAAGGCCCAGCCTAAGGAAGTGATGTTTCCTCCAGGGACGCGAGGTCGGGCCAGGGGCCTACCGTACACAATGGACGCCTTCATGCTGGGGATGGGTATGCTGAGTAAGTACACGGCATATTTGTGCAGCTGTGGACAGAGTAGCACGGCTTTGGGCTTTGTTCATTGTGTTCCCTGAAATGCACTTGTGCAGCTCAGTGTTTTATCAGTTATAATTTATATCGTCCTTTATAATGTATGAATGAGAGAGTTCCTTTTGTCACAGTTGATTGTTGATGGGTGTTTCCTAATTGCTGCCTTCTTCCTAGGTTATCCTAATATTGTAGCGACGTACGGCAGAGGCTACACTGGTTTTGCCCCAAGCTATAGCTACCAGTTCCCTGGTGAGTTCGCTTTTAAACTATTTTATTCCAAACACACAAGCATATCAGATCTCAGCAGGGTTCCTGAGGATGCATGTGTAATTCTGTCACATCAACCCAGGCTCTGCTTAATGGACAAATTCCTTTCCTGGCAACCCACACACGGCAGTCTAATCTCAGTGAAAAGTGCAACACCCCCTTTTTTTTCTCTCCAAATTTGATTTGAAAAGGTGACACTAAGCTATTATTTCCCCATTCACTACCTCTAAACACCTTTAAAATTGGAAACGGCAGAGCTACGCCTAGAAAGCCAGTCATCAGCAATCCACACTTAACACCTGATTTCATGCTTTATTTGGCAGAGTGGGAGGTGAGCTGACGTGCCAGTTCCCTGTCTCGCACTGCTGCCAGCATGTGACTATACCTTGTTCTGCGAGATACAGACACAATTACTGCTGCTGCAAATCAGTTGTGCTTATGCCACAGTTATGTAATTCTTTTAATTGAACCATTCCAGTATTTGCCCGGCCGTGGTGTGAATGGGTTTCGTGCAGCTTTAACTGATATCTGTTGCACATTGGGCAAAACGTCCACGACATGTCAAAGAGGCTGGCAGGGAGAAAACCCTGACACACACAAAGTTCCAGGTGTGTGACCTTTGGGATTTTGGTCTTGAAGGTGGCTCCCATTTGAACGAGTACACTGAACAGAGGAGGTGTTACTGCAGTAACTCACTGAAACACAAACTCTTCAGTTTCAGTTTACCAGCCCAGGCCATCCACGGTTCAAACCTGTAAACAGGGAAAAAACTGAACCATCTTCCCGCAATTTGTCCAGGTCACTAATGTGCAAACGTGCTCACTTTGTCCATCACGCTGCAGCGTTTCTCTGTTTGACCACAGCGGTTACAAAGCACAGGGTTTGGAAGGAAGTGGGCTGAGGAACGGAGCCGTGCTGGAGGAGTCCCACGGTGAGACAAAGCCAGAGGAAACCAGACTAAAATACGTCAGCCTCAGGACTGTGCCTGCTGCCTTCAAGGCCGCAGACACCAGGGAGCACGGCAGGCTGCTGTCATTCTTCACACACACACACACACACACTGACTCGCAGCTGATGGCCCACTAGGGTTGGCCAACGCAGCTTGTCAAATCCCAGCCACTTCCAACTGTGATATCTCCTCCAAATGCCCTTGCTCATCAGCAGCGGTTGCTCGGCACAGCACTGATGGCAGAGCTTTGTCCCCTGAGGCTGAGCGAGCGATCAAAGCCTTTACGCTGAGGGTGTCTCTCCATAATGACATGGAAGGTGTTATTTATCTACGGCGTTACCAGATAAACCCAGAAGCGAGTGTTCTTCTCTGGCATCATCAGCCAAACACTCGCTCTGCCTTGGCAGCACATTACACTTGTATATCTTGCTTTCATTCCTGCTTCATCCAATCTGGGACCCTCTACAAAGACCCTGTTAACGGGGAGCTGATTGCTTTAGATTAAACTTTTTCAGCTTTGCTTCTAATCCCATGGCTCACTCCCGTGAAATGATTTCGCCTTCCCCCCCCCTCGTTCTTCCCACTTATTCACTTTCCCTGTGATTTTCTGATAGCACCAGAATGACCTTGGTGCTCGGACATGAAAGGTGGAAAGTGTTTTCTCTTTCTCCTCACAGTGTTGAGGGATTTAGAATAGTTGGCTCGCCACAGAGGTTAAAAATTGACTGTTGAGAAAACGAGGAGCTCATCTTTTTCTGAAGCGCTGGCCATAATCCGTGCCAGGGACTCAATTCAGGGGAGGTCAAACCGAGTGGCTGATGTGAGCGTGCGTGTCAGTGGGAAGGCTGCCTCCCCACTTCTATTCCAACAGCTGCTTTTGGCTTCATTTAACACTGTTTTATGACAGCTTCCTCACATTCAGGCCGATTCCGAGTCGTCTCCCGTAGCCTTATCTTGATTTCCGTTGCTCCTTTAGCGCTTTCTCGAACGCAACAAAAGGGAACGGTGGTGATTACGCTCTGCGCTCCCGTTTTGGTATTGCTGTGGTAAATTTGCTATGGGCATCAATTTAAACCTGCTTGCATGGGTTTCATTATGTCTTTCTGTGTCTTTCTTTTGTCTATTTGCTGCAATTTGTAGTAAACGTGACAGATTTATGGCTTGTGTACCAACAGACACACACAGGGACACGCTTACCAATAAATCCAAGAGAGGCTTTAAGGCTTTGTAGTGACTTTCCTGCTGTGAAGTCAGTTGTATTTGACGATGAGTTTTTTGCGAGAGCAATGCCATTGTCCACTAGAGTGTCACCAGACAAGGCTGCACACAAAGAATTCTGACTATCGCAAGGTACCAAAATGACCTTTGACCTTTCTCTAAGAATAGCATTCCTTCCTATTCCAGGACCACGGCTCTTGTAGGTTTTAACTATAACATGTGACCTTCTCCATATGATTCTCTTATGGATCTAGCACCCATGGCTTTTATTATTTGCCAACAGTCCCCGGAAGACTCCTTGCTGGTCTCACTCCCCCGACCATGATGAACTATTCTCTACTGAAAGTGTCTGTACTGTACAATGTTACTCAAAGTTTGATCAAAGTCCGCTCAAAATTCGATGAAAAGTCGCAAAGGGAATATACAAATAAATGTGGTAAATGTGACGTGGAAGCACAGCGCCGCCAAAAGACACATATGTGCAGAGTCTGACTATTCTTTAGCCTTTGGACCACTATAGATTTTACTTTCAGATGTATTTTTAATATATAATAGTAGACATCACCTTGTGCACACTGTGGATGGATGATTTGACCACACAAGCGTTTAATTGTCAGTGGTATCCATCCATCCCACCCCTCTATCTGTCCTGTTTAGGATCAGGGGGGCTGGAGGCTGTCCCAGCCGTCACAGGGTGAGAGCCAGGGGCCACCTCTCTTACTCATCCTGCAGAATAATTGCTTATGTCTAAAAACATATATTTATATTTACCTTTACATCACATTAGCAGAAGCTTTTATCCAAAGCGACTTACAGCGTAATTTGGTACACACCTACACGATGGCGATGGCCGCCACACAGGGAGCTCATCTGGCAACCAGGGGTTCAGTGTCTTGCCCAAGGACACTTTGACACGCGGCAGGGAGGGACCGGGGATCGAGCCATTGACCCTGTGGTCAGTTGTTGTTTATCGTTTAATTTTTTGTCAAATTGAATATTTTTCTCACTGACAGCTGTTGTTATTAATAATTTCATTTGAAACAAAGTAACATTACAAGTAACAGTCCGGTTACAGTCAGTAACAGTTTGCTAAGGTTAGTTTTCCTTCATTTTATAGACTGGCAAAAAGGGTAAAACACAAACGTTTCTTCTTTAGAAATGCAACTACATTTTTAATTCTTTTATCTAGGGGGATACAAACTTTTGCACCTTGAAATGTGCATTATATTAATATAATATAATATTAAGTTTCATTATAATATAAGTTATAATATTATTTTTTTTAAATATAACTTTTAATCGTATTATTCATTTAAATGTTTAATTAAGTCCACCCTCCTTGATGATCCTTGTTACTTCTGAGGATGAAAGACCACTCGAACAGGCCGTACGTGCAGTTTTACTGTTTGGATTCCGGTTCGTTTGCTTCCACCTACATTAAACCTGCATGTGGGCGGATGCTAAGTTAACCCTCAACTTTGTACAACGTAAGTTCCCTCCTAATCACTGGGAAGGAAATGTGAAACCATGTCCCCAAAGATTATCTCAACAACAACAGAAGAAGGAAGAAGAAAAGACTACACGGCCCGTCTGTGGAGCGACGATACTGGAGGTGAGAATCAAACGTCACGTGTCGTCGTATGCATAAAGCAAGATCTGTCCAACAAGGGAACCTGCAGCATTTCTCACAGACAACCAAGAGCATCATACTGGAGGGGGCTGACGCTTAAAATGTCACCCCAAACTTAGAACCGTGTTACTAACTGCTCACATCCCTTATTTAAAACGGCCAGGACCACTGACATAACACACATCCACCGAGAAATGTCAGCCCTGGTGCAGGAGGACACAAAGGTTACAACCAAAAAGCTCCAAAGCGAGGGACAGGGTGGGACAGCAAAGCTCTCATACTCAGTAGAGGGGAAAATATTTGGCTAGTTCAGATGTGAAAGGGTTTTCTTTGGAAAGCACATTTATTCAGATTCAAGAAAAAGAAACACAAAAAACTGATCCTGATTACTTGAAAAATCATCACCGCATAAACTGACCTCTATGACAATACAAAAGGTTTGTGCTACAATCAGAACATTTTACAAAAACATTTTAATGAAAACTTTTGAGAATTGTTGTAGAACAGTAAAGGTGGAGCCGCTTTACCACTTTACGTACTGACTGCTCCGTCTTTCATGATTGTGCATCAGTAGTTTTCTAACAACGAATCTGAGCTTTTCTTTCATTGCAAATGTGGAAACCGAGGACTTTTGAATAAAAAGTATTTTATGCCAGCAGCTCTGAAAGGAGTTGTGCCACGGATTCCAGAACACCCACAAATGGCAGCAGATCCTCAGGACAAGAAGCAGGAGTCCATCTGTATCTGAAGGCCACCCGTCGCACTGCTGACAAACATCAGTCAAGAGATTTTTGGAAATTCTTCTTGTGAGTTGGTTTTGGACGACAAGTCAACTCTGGACACGATGTTAGAGTCTGTGGTGGCGTCGCTTCAGCTCCCCTAAAAGCTCGGCTGAGGTGACGCCAAAAAAACAGGCACCAGGTCGATGCACAACTTGTGCCCAGTGAAAGACTGAAAGAGGAGAAGCGGGTCAAGTTAAGCCACTACCATGCGGTGACCAGACGGGATGGAGCCTTCCAGATAGGAGTTGACCAGCCAGCAGCTCAATGCACAAACAGCTGATGTTTACATGCCACCGGTGCAGACTGCAACAAGAGACCATCCTCAGTAATGAGCTGTCTGATTGCCCCGAGATTGGGAGCGAGTGGGACTGAATGATAGTGAGAGTGCTCCACGGTACGTCCACACGGAGCGGCTCAGGGGGCTGATGTGCTTTTTTAAATTATCCCAGAAGTACAACCAGGTCTGTTAGACCAGTTTCTTTTGACAGCCTCAATTCAAGCAGAGATTTTTGTCTTTTTGCCTCCTGCTGTTACAGCTCTTGTTCGATGCGGCGGTGGCGGCCGGCTCATCTTGCAGGCTTGCGCTGTGAAGAACATAACAGCAGTAAGGCTTCCCCGGACTGAATGCGTGGGACATTTTTGTTATCACAGCACATTTTTATTTGCTTCCAACCGCCACTTTACTCAACCTTCCTGTATTTTTTACCGCAGTTCAAATGTGCCCAGGACACGCGGCTGTGCCTCGGCCTGGGTGTGTTCCGCCTGTAAACGATGCGTACACGCTCTTTTCCTCTCGTATTACTTTGTAGTCACGCCACCATTGACAGTAGTTTGGCATTCACTGTAAGTACACACCTGATATGGCTGAACTGCTACGCAAACCCACCATCCCCACAATATTTAGTGCCTGAACTCTGTGTCCAACAGTTTATGTAATTTCGAAAAGGTCGTTTATCTCCTATCCCTCTTACTGTCTTTGGCCCATAGCAAGATATTTTCAAAGACTGCCTGTCCCCAGACTGTCCTCCGGTAAAATATGACCAGGTAGGTCTGTTGTAAAGCACAGAAACCGCCAACATCGAATCACGGGGCCGTGTGTGGCAGCTGCAGACAACATGAAACACTCACCAAGACTGAGTGTTGGCTGGATAGATGGCTCAGGAAAGCACAGGACTTTTCTCTAGGGGTCCAGTGTGATAATCCCAAATTATCCCTGATGTCGTTGTGCCTAAACCCGACCAAACCACTACACATCAGGCACAGCTATGGCGGCCGGTTCCAAGAGACAGATGCCTCTCTTGTCATGTGGCGGTGGTCTTTGGGCCAACTGTCCCGTTAGTCACAGGAAAGGGCAAAAGTGCTGCAGTGGTACAGTGGTTAGCACTGCTGCCTCACGGCTCGAAGGTCTCTGGTTCAACTCCCAGCTGGCTGTGGAGTTTGAATGTTCTCCTGGTGATTATGTGGTTTCATTCTTTTTATTGCCAAGTTTGTGATCAAGGAGCTTGCCTGAAGTTGGATGGCTGTGTTCCCACACGTTATTTGACATACGTGGTTATCTAGATTGCCTGGAGAGTTTAGCTTAGAGTAAGTCCTTCAGAGAGCAGCCCTCGCTCTTAACGTTTAATGTCTTGCTTTTTACTGCCGAATGGGAGTTGACAGCCTCTCCACAGCTGCATTTTAACCCGTATCTCCTCTGCCTTTTCAGAGTCCCTGTGATGTTGCTCTCACCTGGAGTAGGACAGACAGAGGTTGCAGGCTTTTATGCCCTCAATGACAGGATGGGGGGGGCTCTTGCTTTTCCACAGAGAGTGTGTCAACAATGGGTTGTCTATTTTGAGGAGAGGGATGGATGGCTGTACCACTTTGATTCTCTCTGGCTTTATGCCTTCAAAAATAGCTGTGTGGAAGGCACCATTAGCTCAGACTGGAGGCATCTGAAATAGCCCTCCGTGCATTTGGGCACGAGTACATTCACGTGTGTGTGTGTGTGTGTGTGTGTGTGTGTGTGTGTGTGTGTGTGTGTGTGTGTGTGTGTGTGTGTGTGTGTGTGTAATTATCCCCCCTTCAGCTGTGATATTTGGAGACACATACTAAGGACAAACAGATACTAGAAATCACTGCACTACATCACCTCCACATTGCACACACACACACGCCTGTTTGTGAACCCACTCTCTATCCATAGACTCCTCCCAAATCTGTGGATGCATATTTTGTCCGAAAGAATTTTGAGAATTCATAGACGAAAACAGTAGTCCACTGTAGTCCTTAAAGAGTCTTGTCTGATGGGCAGAGGTGGCTGTGGGTCTGCTTGGGGGGATGTTTTCCCTGTAGATATGGCCAAACTGTCATTTCCACCTGACTGACGTGAGCCAGTCGTCTGGACGCTCTACGTACGTCCATACTTTAACATTAAGCACTATTTGTTAGTTTCTTTTATTTCCTGTCTGAAGAAAAAACTGTGTGACCAGAACAAACGTGGGCTTCATGAAGCTTCCCCATCACCGGCTTCACATTTGACCACACCATTCAGCTATAGACTAATAGAATGCTCCACATGCTAGCAGGCTCAGAATGCGAACGTGAGTATGAATGTTCCCATATTTGGGATAAGTGCTTATCCCAATGTAATGGATGAATTGATGGATGTATATGCGTAGATATTTACCGCACAGACATGTTGTTCCAGTAGTTTTTGTGACGACGGTTATTTTCACACCTACCATTATGGGCTGGACATCTAAATTTTAAGTTTGGTCCAGATCAAAACAGCAGGTGTTAAAGACACACAATTCGGACCCAAACACCAGAAACTGGTCGTAGTGCATGTTCGTAGTGACCAGCACAAGAGGAAGCATTTGTTGACGATAGACTGCAGTGTTGCTGTGGACCGGCCATTTTCATTCTGCACTGAATGACAGTCCCTCACAGAGCCAGAAAGCGATCTACATCATTGTTAGTTTGCTTGATGACCACAGGAACGCAGCTCACAAGGCTATTTCTCAGTGAAACCCCGCTGCTGTTTGATCAGTCGAAGCCTCCACTTCCTCAGACATCCCCATCCTTTCACAGGCAGACACAACGATGCCAGGTTAACGATAAAGGAGTGCACCTCTTTGGTCCAATGCTGATGGTGATGAGGCTCAAAAGAACAAACAATCACTTTCTATAAGTGGCCAGTAAATTTCAATTCCTCAGCCCGAACCTCTGTTACCTCATTTGTCAAAGAAGGATGAGTCCAGGCAGCCGGTGCACACAGCGACCCATGAGTGACGAATCCGGAGGAGACTCTCATGTCACTGTGTGCCATCCATTCCATTAAGAGTAGAAAAGAGTCACACCGTGAGGAAGGGTAGACACAGGCGTGACGGTCAGAAGAAAAGTATGAAACCAGAACAACAAGCACAGCATGGAGGAAGAAGTAAAGGAAGGAGCACAGATTCTGTTTTGGAGCAACCCCAAAGCTGTGTCACCACCTTCTTTGTCCTTTGAGCTGGTTCACGGTCTTTGTCTTTAGTCCCAGGTCCCAGAAACACCCTCAGGATAAACTAAATACCCAGAGCCCACTGCAATCTCAACAATGGCTTTATCTTACCAGCAATAAAGGGCCTGTGGAATCGATTTTTGCTGCGTAGGCTTTTCCTGGGTGGCGTGTCACAAAGTGGAAGCAGGACACCGACCTGTCCATTCACTGACCTGTACCAGTCCAGCACGGTTTGTGTGCTCAGACACAAGACAATCATTCACATTTATGGCGTCATCGATTTGTCCTCAAAAAAAGCCCGCCTTAGGCACCGTGTCCGATGCCCCAAAAATGATCCAATCCATTAAAAAAACATTGCAGATAGCTAAACTCCACCGAGCACGGTCTAGTACAATAACCTGCTGCTCACGTCTGTTTTTAACAGATAAAAATGCAAAATACAGACATCGGTTTCCTCGACAGTTACTTGTGCAGGCACCCGTCTGCTGTCTTAGATGATGTCACTGCTGATGTGCATGTGCTAGTTATTAGATTAAGCAGGACTGCAGGAAAATACAAAGTAGAGAACAAACACGGAGGAAGCTATCGTCGGCTCGTACAATGACAAAGGAGACGTTGAAAGTTTAAGCAGCTATATTCTCTATCACACAAGAGTGGGAAAATGTTTGCTTTTAGATTTAAAGCAATCGCTCGTAATTTTGATGCCTAACTACAGTGAAATATATTTGGCCGTTCATTTCGGGGCAGCAGTACACAAAATAAGGGCAAAAAGAGGCATTTTCGTCATACGTGAATCAGTCAGATTTGATCAGGGGATCAAATCAGGTATTGTGGAGTTTTCTATTGTCATCAGAATCAAGGAGTCAGTCAGAATTTTTTGGGGGGGAACAATTCTCCGACATTCAGCTTTGCATTTAGGTTTCCTACTGCAGCGTTTGCACTTGCAGTTCATTTCATAGAAATGAGTTCTTTAAATTTAACCTTCCTGCTTGATGACATTTTACTTTCTAGGGTCTAATCCGACTTGAAGATATGCTGCTCTGGATGGTTCTTCTTACTGACCTTTCACAATAATAGTCTCGCTCTAAATTTGAAACAATCTGAAGCAGGAAATAGTAACCCTCAAACCCACGGATACACAAATGTGTGTTTTCTCTATTACAGCAGGCCGGGCTCCCATCATCACACTGTAAACTACAATCACTGAGTCCTGCTTGTGTTGTGCACTGACAAACGCGGGGCAAACCACCGAACAGTTTGAAGATACTGTAGCTCTGCTCGACCTGCGGTAAACTACTTAACAAACGAAGAAAATGATTGTTTCTTGTGTAACACAAAATCCTGCCCCTAAAATTCATAAATGCATGTCAACACACCCTGTAAGCTGTGGAAATTGCTCGACTCTCATTCTGCCACAGCAGTAGTTCTCTTTATAACCAACAACTCTGTGTTCACGTTGAAATGAAATAAACTTTTACTGGCATCAGGGAACTTTGGAAGAATCTTATCCTCCTTCTCCCCATGTCGTTATGAAATACTTGTATGTCACTATGTGCAACTAATATTTTCATATCATTTTGGAGAACAAATGTGTTTCGGTGGTGAAGTCACGCTGGTGAAGCCACATACGGATAAAACACTAAACAAATCGATGGATCTTGAGTGTCTACTCCTGTGTTGTTTCCTCAGGCTTCCCCGCTACGGCGTACGGACCGGTGGCAGCGGCGGCAGTAGCAGCAGCCCGTGGCTCAGGTAGGGGGACCCGTGGAAGAGGCGGCGGCTACACGGCATACGGGCAGAACGCGGGGGCAGGTAAACGCTCTGTCGGTATTCTGTGTGGCCTGACGCTCTCTCCATGCAGTTTATCACCTCTCTGGTCTGGCTTGCTTTGTTCAGCCTAACCCCCCACACACAAACCAACTGATGGTGTATTCACAAAAGTGGCTGTAAAGTGAAAGGAGAGGGTCGGGTTCTGAGCTTCCCGTCTCCTTTCACTTTGGTGACAGTGAAGTTTCAGTTTCTAGCAGCATCCATCGGTTGTCTAAAGAGCTACTGTACCTGCCAGCTCTGTGGACGGATCCTTAGTGTTCTTGTTCTTTGTGGATGTGGTTAGTTAAGAATGTTCTGACTAAAGCGAAATAGGATCCACTGTTCCAATTCACGTGCAGTGATCCAGTGCCCAGTACCGCCTGGACTTAAAGACAGCTGCTTCGGAAAGGATTCTCCGTCCTTCAGTTTTTGCAGATTTTACTGCAGTGTAAATGTATTTTAAGATGGAACAAAAATCCAGACTGCAACAGCGATTCAAAAGTATTCAGGTACTTTGGTGGTTGGAGCATTCGGTTTGCTTTCATTTTCCCTCCGATGAATCTGGAATCACAGACCTCTGTGTGTAAATCACACAGCATGTCAGGACAAAACCAAGACATAAAGTCCAAGAAAGTTTCCGAACGCCTGTGTTATAGGATTGTACTTAGGACAAGGCAATGTTTGTGAAATGGAAGGGACTTCGGTTAGGGAGCCGACCAGGACACCACTGATAATTCCAAGAGAACTTCAGCAGTTCTCTGCACTGCACTGGGCACCACGTTATTAAAATTGTGTAATTATCATACCAAACGTTTACGCGCATAGAAAAACAGAAAACCACACACCCAAAAAATGAATTAATAAAATTCTTTATGAAACAATGCACAAACCGTCACAAATATATTTTTTAAAACTTTGTGAATGTTTGTGCTCTAATGAGCCTCACATTCTGCCTAATACACAAACTCTAAAATATTTCTAAATATCGATCTGTGCGTTGTTACCAAGCGCACAGACTCCGACAGGCTGAGGGCTGCAGCAGCTTTTAATGCAAAGACCTGAAGTGGTCACGAAGGTGGACGACCTCACACACACAGGTTAGGATCCTGCCGTCCCACTGCCTTGTGTTTCTGTTTGTTGTAGCCACGGTGACACACACATAGATGAAGAAATCCCCCCTCCTCCTCCTCCCACAAACACAGGTGTTTCTTTTATATTCATAGCAGATGATGAAGCAGGTGGCGGTGCTGTGTGAAAGGTGAAGGCAAAGTGTCTCCGGCGTGCCCTGGGGTCCTCCTGCCCCTCTCATTCATATGTTCGCTCATCGAATTAGCTACAAAAGAATGTTACAATGAAATAGAATCGCAGTTGGCCTCCGATAGTTTCTTCTTAGTTTCATTTCACTTCTCATCTGTGTAGCTTCTTTAGTCTGAAGAAAAGCTCCGAGTAACGTACGTGAAGAAAATATTTCTGGAAAATATTCACCTTTGCTGACTTAACCAGCCACGTTCTGGTATTTACCTCTGCTTTTCCTTTCAAAACCCAACCAGGACCAAGTGTAGGGATCGTGTCCATCTCCTCTGAGCTCTAAGGGTTTAAGAATGTGGGGATAACGCAGCTCCAGATGCTCAAGGGTTTACTATGATTTAATATCAATCACAGATGTGAGTAGTTACAGTTTTTGTTATTAGCTTGTATCCTTCATAATAGGACGGCACTAATTTAACCTGGCTGGCCCAAATGTTTGTCCGTTTATTTTTGCTTTGATATGAAGTAAAATCAAACCGGTCACAGGGATCCTAATGAAATCTGGCTTTAGTTCACCGCCTCGCCGTCTGTGTCACCGAATTCTCCGGATTCCAAAATATCTGTGCGCATGGGTCAGAGTTTCCAGACAGGTACACACATCCTGCCGCAAGGTTGTTCTTACAAATCTCAACTTTTCCTTTGGAAGTGTGTACGCATGGCTTAACTGTTCTAAATGAGGCCCCGGGCCTTTATGGCACTACCGCAGCACTATGGGGAGCCATCGTAGCAACAGGGAACCCGGTACGAAGCAAAGGAACAATGCATGCGGCCAAATTCAGAGAAGACTTTGAAGAAAACCTGCTCCAGGCTGCCTGAGACCTGGGAGTGTGGTGAAGGTAAACCTTTCAGCACAACAATGGCCTCAAGCAAACAGCCAAGCCAACACTGGAGCAGCTTTAGACCGTCTTTAGTCGGGGGGTTAGACTGTCCTTGAATGACCCCCACCCAAGACCCCAAAGTCCCAGAGGACGTCTGTGAAGGTGAAGACACAGTGCACAGACTCTTTCCATCCAATCTGACAAAGGTTCAGAGGATCTATCAGAAAGAATTAGATAAACTGAAGGAATCCCGACACTTAACCAAGAAGATTCAGAGCACAAATGACTGCCATAGGCAGTGTTTGCAACATAAGGAATTCTACTTTCTGATATATTTGCAAAATGTAGGTTTTCACTTTGTCACTATAACTGTAGATTTTTGGGAGAAAGTTGCATTTTGTTTTGCAAATGTAGGAGACAGTAAAATGGGGGAAGTAATGGTGTGAATAATAATTGTTTCTTGTTTTAATGAGGGCGACACACTGTGGATAAAGAAAAGAACCTCAGCCGCTGAAGTTTGTGGGTTGTCTATTCCTTCCATTTCATCATTATCACTGATGTCAGAACGCGGAGACATGAGCAGAACATATTCTGCTTTCCAATAACCTTTTCTTGAGTGTTCTTTTGTCTTCACGGTGTGGATTTTGAGCAACTGGACATTTCAGATACAGGTGTATTTGTTACACAATCCTTTAAGCACATTGATGGAACTTGATCTTTATTAAACTAATAATGTGAACGTTGGAAGCAAGTAGCTGCACCAGCGATGGTTATGTGAATACATATTTTTTGTTTAATATTTGTAGACACAGTATTCAAATGTATTTATGTTTTCACTTTCACATGTCAATGAACTTTTTTCTTATAAACGTTTGTGAAATAAATACAAATATATAAACATTTAAACGTGCAACCTCAATTCCAAAAACGTTGGGAGGGCGTGTAAATGTAAATGAAAACAGAATGCAATGACTTGCAAATCTCATCAACCTGTATTTTATTCACTATAAAACATAAACAACATATCAGATGTTGAAACGTGGGAAATATTTGCTCATTTTGAATTCCTGGCAAAAACACACCTCAAAAAAGTTAGAAGACGGGCAACAAAAGGCTGGAAAAGTAACTGCTGCAAATCAATGAGGCTCATTGGCCACAGGTCAGTAACATGACTGGATATAAAAGGAGCATTTCATAGAGGCAGAGCCCCTCAAATGTAAGAATGAGAAGATGTAAGATAAATCTGTACACGCGTGAACACGATGCAGAAAAGCCACCGTGTTCTCTCGGCCAAAGCTCATTTCAACTGCTCTGAGGCAAAATGCAAAATTGTTCTGTGGTCAGAAGAATCAAAATTTGAAATTCTTTTTCAAACCATCAACGCCGTAGCCTGCGGACTAAAGAGGAGAGGGCCCGTCCAGCTTGTTATCAAGCCTGCATCTCTGATGGTGAGGGGGGCTTTCTCCTGGAATGGCAGCGGTAACTAGAATTCGTGAAGCCTTAGACCCGTATGAACGTTGTTCAGTCCGTTAAGAAAATGATTTAACTTTGGATTTCAACTGTTCAGCCATTTGTTCTTATGAATCGAGATCTTATTGCATTACATTACAGAGAAAGGAGGCAAATTGTTATGTGATACTTAGTTTTATCATGTCCTGGAACAACAAATCAAAATAAGTGGCTGGGTTGTTCCACTTTCACTTGTCCTTTTTTTGATAGTTCCAATCCAAACCGATTTCACATGCACATCACTAATGTGTGCAGAGCATTTTATATGCACGGTTACTTCCTGATTGGCAGCATGGAGCTGCAGCTTGTGAACAACAGGCATAAAATGATTGTGATTAGGATGATGGGGCTGAACTCGCTCTGCTCGTAAAGTCGATGAAGCTCATGGTAGAAAACAAACGAATAGAACTTTACAGAGACTCGTTACAACGTGAAGGATATTAAGGAGATGAACGGAGTTCTCTGCATCTGATGTAGCAGTTGAAACTAAACTTTAAACTTCTCTGGTGGTGAAAAGGCGTCCAGAGTTACGCTATCATCCTGTCTTGTAATATTGGTCCACACCAAAGGGTCTGACCACTGTACAGTATATTTTAACATATGTTTAAATAATCAATTAAAACGTGCCACAAGAAGAACTCCTGCTCACCATATTGCATGCATGCATGTTTAAATTTGGGTAGTTCAGTCTATTCAAAGTGACAATGAACACTTCACTGCTTCCCGTGTGGTCAATCTGTGATACCAGGTCATGTCAAAGAAATGTAGTAGTGGAAATATGACATGTTTGTCTGCAAAGAGATGTCTTAGAAGTATAAAATACATTGAAAATGAAAATGAAACTTCCATAACTTCATTTGACTCAGACCACTGTTTTACAAACCCTAACTATATCGTTTTTGTACCTCAGCCTAACCCAACTATTCACACCAGCAGCATTTGTAAAGATTTTGGACAGTACTGACTGTGTTGACTCGCTACAATGTACAGTGCCTTGAAAAAGTTTTCATACCCCTTGAAATGTTCTACATTTTGTCGTGTTACAACCACAAGCATAAATGTATTTTATTGAGAATTTTAGCAATGGACCAACACAAAGTGGCACGTAGTTACAAAGTGGAAGGAAAATGATGGATGGTTTTCAAGATTTCTTGTCTGAGAGAAAACTGTGTCGTGCATTTGTGTTCAGCCCCCCTGAGTCAATACTTTGTAGAACCACTTTTTGCTGAAATTACAGCTGCAGGTCTTTTGGGGTCCATGTGTCTCTACCAGCTTTGCACATCTAGAGAGTGAAACTTTGGCCCATTCGACTTTGCAAAGTTGTCGTGCTGGAAGGTTTAACCTTCTGCAGACTCTGTTGGGTCTTATTTTACGAGTGCCCTGTTTTTTCCTCCATTCATCAACTGCGACAAGCTTCCCTGTCCCTGCTGTAGATACGCCTCCCCACAGCATGATGCTGCCACCACCGTGTTTCATGGTGGGGATGTTCAGTGTCGTGTGCAGCGTTTGGTTTCCACCACACACAGTGTTTTACTTTTAGGTCAAACAGTAAAAGGTTGGTCTCATCTGACCGGAACCTCATCGTCCACATGTTTGCTGTGCAAACACGACTTCTTCCGTCGTTCTTCTTGCCACTCTCCCATACAGGCCGGACTTATGGAGTGCACGGATAATAGTTGTCCTGTGGACAGACTGTCCCACCTCAGCTGTGGATCTCTGCAGCTCCTCCAGACTTACCCTGGGCCTCTTGGCTAGTTCTCTGATTAAAGCTCTCCTTGGGTGACGGTTTAGGTGGACGGTCATGTTTTGGTGGGTTGCCAGACAGTATTACACACAGGTCGACTCTATTCACTAATTTAACATTTTTATTTCACTTCACAATTCGGTGCCACTTTGTGTTGGTCTACCACATACGATCCCAGTAAAATACATTTAAAGACTTTGTGGTTGTGACATGACATAATGTGGAAAAGGGGTATGAAACCTTTAGTAAGGCACAGTGTGTTTCATTCTGAACAGCACTGCCGGCACTGACAAGTTCATTTGTTTCAGATGAACAAATGGTCAAATGTCTGGGGTTTTTTTCATCCCAGTAACATATTGTACAAAATAATTTGTCTGCAAAACTTTCTTTAAAGGTTACTTAAAGGTGTAGCTTTTAAGTAACCTTTGCCAATGAATTCAGGATGTTGGCAAATTCGGCAGCTTCCCAGCTTGTCTAGTTCCAGTGTGTCCCAACAGGTAATGTGCACACACTGTATGGAAACTCCAACTCAACTCTTCTCCACTTGAGGGAAGATCAAGAGTTCCACTTGCTTCTCTTGATCGTCCCTCATGCAAAAGTTGCACATAGTACCTGCTGCCTGCTTCTTTTTTGGTATTTCCTCCATCGAGGGCCCAGACAAGCTGAGCTGACGACAAAAAAGGTGATGTAATTTAATGCAGACAACGATCACTTCCGCCATTTTTAAAAGTAAAAGTACTTTGAAAAAATCTCCTGTCCTTGTTATTGCTGCCTTCAGTCTCTTCTGATAAAACCAACAGTCACATATTAAGAATTAAAAACAACATTCCTTCAGTATTCTCCTTTTTTCCAAGTCACGGTGACGTCAGTTGGACAAATTGGTCCTATGGAAAAGAAAGCACCTGTTACCCGACCTGAGTAGAGCTCGACTTTATTGGAAAAGCTCCGTCTGTCTGGGTTCTCGTTTGGTCACAGCAAACTTTTCTTAGTTTGTATTCTAGTATGTAGGTTAATTTTATCTGGTTCAATATCTGCAATTAAGGACACAACGTTGTTTAATCAGATGCTTTCAGCATTGTTGCGACGGTGATGCATATATACGTGGATTTGGGAGGCATTGTGACGCAACCATAAGTGAAAGGTGTTATACCAAGTCCGAAGACGTACGACAGAATAAACAGTTAAAAGAAAGCGCAGCGTCTGTCCGACAGACAGACGGACAGAGAGCACTGTAGCTGCTTCATGCTGTCTGACAATAAAGTATTGATAAATTGATTAATAACTTGATCACTAGTGCTGTCAGTATTAGGACTGTGCGTTTTTTGTGTGTAAAAATGTTTCCGATATTTAAGAAGAGGAAAGGCGGAAATGAAGGATATTCTCATTTAGTGACTGTATCTACGTGATGGCTTCTGTGGACGCTAGATGAGCTGCCAGTCCTTCTAGATTATTCATGAGCTGTCACATTAGGCGTAAAAGAAGCGCTCTTTATGTTAATTAGTCTGCGAATCAGCCTGAACGAGTCCTTTTTTTCGACAGAGTTACAAGCTCCACAGGCTGAAATAGAAAAGGATCCATCCTTGAAAAAAACAATTACAGGAAATATCGCTAATTGTTAAATCCCATGTTTCTGAAACATGCCTGATATGTGTAAGAGTCCAAGTGCGGAATGTTACAGTGAGTGCGGTGTGTGTGCGTGAGTGTGGTGTGTGTGTGTGTGTGTGTGTGTGTGGGGGTGTGTGTGTAGTCACTGATGCTCAGTGGATGTGCTCATGTGTGCAGCTGGACCAGCTGGTATTTATGACACTGCAAGGTCAGTGTGCACCAGTAGGAAAGCGCACACACACACACACACACACACACACACACACACACACACACACACACACCACACACACACACACACACACACACACACACACACACACACACACACACACACACACACACACACACACACACACACACACACACACACACACACACACACACACACACACACACACACACACACACACACACACACCACACACACACACACACACACACACACACACACACACACACACCACTGGACCCCTGACAGATTTGCCTGAGGCAGGTGATTGTGCAGACTGTTATTTCCAAGGTTAGTACTCGTGCCTGTGCCGGACTGTTCACATCTTAGGCTCCTCACAACCAAAACACACACACACACACACACACACACACACACACACACACACACACACACCTAATGTGTCTGCGTGTAAGACCTTCTTAAATGCCAGCCTCTTTTTGCTTACATCAACAAACAAATAGTGTGAATTTTTCCGCTGACAGCACAGATGGTAAAGTTTCTCCTGCTCGGTTTTCAATGAGACACACTCAGGTGGGGGCAGGGAGTGTCTCCCAGTTTTTACCCCGACCATTTAAGCTCTGAATGCCGTACGTGACGCACTCTAACCAGCAGAAATCTGCATGTTAGTCTGTTAGAAAACTCACGTTAGAAAATACTGTCCGGCCAAGGGGACTGGAGATCTGCTTTCAGTGTGCAAAAGCATCATTATTGCAAACACAACAAGAAAAAAAGTAAGTACTAACAACAATAACAATAATAATAATAATAATAATAATGCCCAACCACATTATGTATTGCAGAATCCTTTAAACCTTTGTAATTAAGTGTCAGCATAATATGCTCACCTAAAAATGAAGTTTGTTTCTTTTTACATGTATGGATCAACACAGAGGACGTGGTTGTGGACGGGTTGGGCTTCGTGGATACACACTGAAACATGCCAGGCGTTCTCGTTTTCTACCAGTTAGTGACCAGCACAAACTGGGGAAATGATCAGTGAGGTTTGTGTGTGCGTGTCTCATTGTGCTGCAAACAACGCTCCATCAAGCAAAGCCCAGTGTACAGCAGAAGTTTGTGCCAGCAGCATCTGAGAGGAAACCACTTCTGTCTGCCTTCACATTACGTACAAGTCAGCTGAGCGTCAGCGTCAGAACACTTTTGTTGAGGCTCACACTCATTTAACTTGGTTTCATTGACAGTGGGGGGGCAGACCACAGCTGTTAGCACAGCACCTGACATCGTGTGTTTCCAACTACGACCTGAGCCTCAGTTCTGACTGTGGAGGATCCGTCATCCATTGTGAGAGTGGGCTGATTTCCAACACTCGTACTGACCAGTTCTTTCCACCGTTTTTATGTAGTCGTGAACAATAACAGATTTCTGTGACCTGTAATCGCAGCGATATGTCCCTCTTATCCTGTCCACATGTAATAGACGGTGTGAGTTAGGAGCTGGGTGCCGGAGTAAGCTCGATCCTGCATCGGAAGTGATGGAAAAGCAGCAGGTCGTGTGTATCCTAGCTGGTCTGAAGAGTCACTGTGGGAGTGTTTGTGTGTGTGTGTGTGTGTGTGTGTGTGTGTGTGTGTGTGTGTGTGTGTGTGTGTGTGTGTGTGTGTGTGTGTGTGTGTGTGTGTGTGTGTGTGTTATTGTGTGGGTAATTAAATGTCTTTTCTCACTTTCTCACGCCCCAGTGACCAAAACTTAGGAAGCACTGCAGAATGTTCACGTGCATGTGTGAACTTGGCTTCATGTCTAAGTCGTGTGGAGCAAACAGAGAACAGGGTGTAAATTACGGGAGACAAAGGACTTTAAATGGGATTACTTATTAATAAATCACAATGTTGCACTATGAATTTTTCTTTGACAGAGTTCGTTATTGGAAGAAGAAACTTTTAGTTCTGAAAATCACAAGCCTTTTCTAACATTTTCCACAGTTTAAACTGAATTTATTGTTGTAGTTAAGAATCTCTACGTGTAAGAGTACAAACATATATGCATATACCCTGGTTACTTGTGGTAAATCGTTTAGTTTGGGCTTTTTCAGACGGTTCTGGGCACAGAACCCCATGGACACAGTGACAGTGCTTCGCCTTCCCACCGTGTTTGTCTGGGTCAGGGTTCGTTGTGGTCAGCTGCCCATCTTTCCAAGCATTTATCCCACTCAGCATCCGAATGTTTCTTGGATCCTATTTTTCTTCCTTTATTGAGGCCTTTCTCGAGCTGTTCAGGATGTCCGAAATCCAGTTTGGGGAGTTGAATCTTTGTGTGGTGGGGTGGATATCGGTGCTACCTCACAGCAGCAAGGTTGCCCACTGGCCCACCGTGGCCTTTCTGTGTGGACCCCTATCACGGTCCCTCCAGGTACTCCGGTTCCCTCCCACAGTCCAAAGACATGCATGTTCGGTTAAGTTGCCTGCAGGTGGGAATGTCGGTGTGAATGGTTGTCTCTCTGTGTTTGTCTCTTCACGTTGGCCCTGAGATAGACGGGAGACCCCGCCCCTCATCCGACGACAGCTGGGGAAGGCTGTGGCCCCCGTGACATTAAACAGGACAAGAGTTTAGTGATGTGAATGGATGGATGTTGATGATGATGGGTTTGCAGAGACTGTAGCAGGATCTGTGATTCCTGCTTCATCAACAACTGCTGATTGCTGGACAAGCCTTTGTCTTCCTGCCAGACTGTCAAAACAAAAGCTGTAAAATACTGTATGACTTTTTCCAGACTAAATTGGACTATAATATTAATTCAGTTTGAGGTCTCTTAGAGTCCAAAAACTATTAAAATCTCATTAGCTGAGCCAATTAATGCACACACTGTAATTCATTTTAATCTCTTATGCGCTATCCTGCTGCCTTAAATACTTAATAAAGTTACAAATTTGGATTAATCTGCTCCTGAATATAGTTCAAACATTCCTTCTGTTTCCTTGTTGAAAATCACCCCCACATATATTTTATTTCACAAAATCGAATGACACCGTTTCACCGAGCCCATGCTAGTTTTGCTCGGCTCCGATCTTTTGGCAAACACTGGGTGCGTTTGTCAGGTTTGTGAACTTGATGGCCGCTCTGAGGAAAGTTGCTCCTTGTGTGAAAGGAGCTGCTGTGATGTCAAGGCTGAAGTAACTTACCCGATATAACTACATGCCTGACCGAAGCCCGATTCTGTTTCTAACTCTCAGTCTTAAAGGTGGACTCCTTCACGGGCCAAATATCACAGCCTCCCTTCAACTTCACTCCCCAAGATGAATGCGAGCGCCATTATCACCATTATCAATTGGAATATAATCTGCACATGTAGATTAAACTCAAAATATGAAGTTAGCCGTGGTGTAGCATGCCTTTATGTACATACTTCCGAGTGCAATCAGCTAGACAGATCAGAAAGAAAATCACAACACTGCTCAGCTGACTATTAAGTAACATTTTTCCATCCTAACTTTTACAAGATTTAGGATTTGTGTGGGCTCATGGCTCGGTTAAATATTACCCTTTATACTAGCAGTGAGACAGTCCATAAATACAGCACAGCAGGCCACTGCCAGTGTGTTTAGGTGAAGCTCAAATGTGTGTGTGTGTGTGTGTGTGTGTGTGTGAGAGAGAGAGAGAGAGAATAGAACAGCAGGGGCCGAGCTTCGCCCATAGCCGCACATTGGGAGACGTTCTTTACAGTCTCGCTCCATCAGTGCATCTGATCATCTACCTGACACGGTGTAGCAGAGCAGAGAGAACAGGAGCGGGTCGGACTGGATAGAACTGATCCGAGACTGTGTCCGCGCCACAACATCGGCATTTACACCTGGGTCATGTTCATTAATGGATTTACTGTATTCCAAGAAGCGTTTATTGAAGTGTTCTTGTCCATCCCCTGACTTCTTCTTTTCCCACAGCTGACAGCAGGGTTCATTCACTGCAGATTCGTTGTTGCTGAGGGAGGTGAACACTTCGTATAGGCTGCGTATGACTGATGTCGTGTTTGCTGTTGCTCTGCCGCTTCAGCTTTAGTGGACACGGAAGCGACATCGACACAGCCCGGTGTGTTTCTGCTGGGAGCGGCGGTGGGCTCCCTTCTTTGTCCACAATTATTTAAGTTAGAGAGCAGGCCGAGACTTGGGACCTCACTAAAGGTCTTCATTTGTTTGTTGGTGCAGATCTAATTAGAGAGCTGAAGGACAACAGAAAGGGATGCACGGCCCTGTCTAATTAGTGGGCGCATCCAAAATCCATGCAACACCCTGCCATTAGCCTCCGCATCAGAATACATTAAACCTCCGAGTGTGTGTGTTGTTTTATCCATGGTCATTCAGAAATTATTGCAGAAATTGTCAAAATAGTTTATTTACATAATAGTCCACACGATGCCACAGCGGCTGGAATAACGAGAACATGAAAACAACTCAAACTGAATCCTCTGGCTCATCTTAACACGTGATAAAGCAAAGTACAATCTGCTTTAACTTTGCGTTGGTAAATTACTCTCCTCAGTGAGGAACAGTGACTCAAAGATTCACCATCACCATACATTATTTCACGTCATAAGAGGTCCGTCCTTTCTTTTGTTTAACACTGAAAGTTCTCTTCCCGCTGCTAGTTTAATAAAACACATTTTAACATTTCTTTTAAACAGTCAAGGTCCCCTTTGAACACAGACAGAGGTTTTGATCTGTTCACACTGGCCACAAAAAGATTGCGGCATTATTGGAGCTCTGTGCTGAAAGTGTTTATCTAAAGGAAAGTCACAAGGTCGCGTCAGTGTTGTCAGTCCAGTCCAGTTTATGGTCGAGGTGAACACTCAGGGACTTGAAGCTGTCCACCCTCTCAATGTCCGAGCGCTGGATGTTCACCAGTGTGAACGGTAGTGTCTTTCTCTGGAAGTCAATCACCATCTCCTTCGTCTTACTGGTGTTTAAGCACCATAATGAAAATGATGGATGCAATACTTACATTGGTTTAAAAAATGATAAATCAGCCCTTCAGTATCTTACCTTTGTCAATTTAAAACCTGCTTCTGCGTCTGTCTTTCTTTGTGCTTCAGAAACAACGAGCAAGCTGCGTCCATTAACGAGGCTTCCTAAAGCCTCAAATTGCGCCACATATTCACACACGTCAGGTTATGGTTATGGTTAACTTACAAGATGAACGACATAAAAACAAAATGCTAAAAGCAGCCACACTGTAGTACTTGCTTACTAAAGTAACCACCAGCTCTACGTTGTTTGATGATCATCTCACGCTAGAATCCAACCTCGGGTCACTTACGGACAAGTTCTGTGAGACGTTTTCTATTTTCATAGCACGTCATTTCTTTAGGCGTCAGATATTGAAGCGTCTGCGTTTCCATTGTGTTACAGGCTGAGCTCAGGGAGCCTAATTTTAATTGGGGAATGCAAAGGGTCTGGACTCATTGTCTGTGTGGTGACCGCTGCAGCTGTGGCACTTGAACTGAAAATGCTGCTGTAGTAGATCACGGCTAACGTGTCTCACATGTAACAAGCAGTATTTTATCCGTTTTTTATCCTATCGTCACAGTCTCACGTTATTGAGGCTTTGTTTCCGTTGCTGTATCACGAAATGACATATTCCATTACATCCCTGCTTTTCACTAAATGTGCCTAACAATCCGCCGAGCATCTGGGTCTCTTCATCGGCCGTGTTTGTAGCGAATCACATTTTCGTTGAGAAGTGCAAGTGAGCAGGAAGCCTTTGAATACGAGACCTCAAGCAGCTTCCCTGGCTCCATCTTACAAACCTGTCAGTGTCACATCTAAAATTAATGAGAAATTTCTGTCTTATTCTGCTTGATTTACGAGCACAGCCCAAACTAAATTATTGATTATTCGTAATCATCATTGCCTTATTATGACTCACTAAAGGTGTTTCAGCAGACTGTAGATTATTGCACAGAGGGTAAGAAGTTCATTCGAGCCGACAGTGTGGGAGGTTTGCCTTTGTTGCTTTTGTTGCTGGATTGTGCATAACAATATGAATCCTTGGTAATATGTTGCACATGAGCTCAGTCGGACGTCTGTGGACTCCTCCGTCCTCTGTGCTGATAGATTGTTTGTGCAGCTGCAGAGTTTATTAGTCGGGGTTGGTTTCTCGTCGAACAGCCTGGTGCTCCTTCGCCAGCTAAGCGTTTTTCCTGCATGGTGACAAACTTACGGCTGCCTGGTTTAATTTCATTTTTTTACATTTTTCCTGTTGTGTTTTTCATTACATGTAGACACGTTGTGGACATATATGAGGAAAGTGTCAACACATGGACTACGAGATCCATTCCAATTAGTCAAGGTCATAATAAAAGTCAATGATGAGTGCCCACTCATCCCCTCCCCTCCTCCTCATCCAACTCCCCCTCCCCTGTCTCCCAGGGTTCCCTGATTATGGGTTGTATTCCATGGCCAGCGGTGACATGCGGGGAGGAGCATCCTACTCCCTGGCCAACTATGGCTCCCTGGGGGCCCAGGCGGCTGCTCAAATCCTGCCCAGTGAGCATGCCAGCTCAGCCTGCAACTCTCCCACCTCCCTCCAGCACCACCTGCACAGCCCGGACCCTTTTAAGAGCCCAGGTGTGTATCTCTATGTCTCTGCTCCTCTCACGCATGCATGTAGACAGACAGACAGACAGAGCGAGTGGCATGACACTGTGCAGCCGAACCGGACACTTGCTAGAATGCTGTGCATGCTTTTGGTGGCGTCGCCTTTGGAGGTTTGTCTATTTGATTTCTGATGTTTTTTCATTATCCTTTGGTTTCACATTGGATAAGTGTTCATTTCCTGTTTTGTACCCACAATGCTTCACAGACGGGGAAATGCTTCGCTGAAGAGCGTCTCTGGTTGTTTTGGGCTACTGCATGTGTTAAAATGGGCAGCAACCAGAGCGATTTCCAGTGTAATTGTAATAGTTGGAGTCATTTATTTTTGGGACATAGTTAAGTCGTAGTAGGATGGACGCTGGGTCCTGGAAGCCTCAATATGGTGACACTGTGCTGTGTTACACCACCTGTTTCTAATTAGTCTAACAACAGATGAAAACTCAAGTCATGTTGGAATGTTTTGTCGCCTGATGTACGACACCATCACCCACCGTCACCTCAGTAATAAACTCATGAAATTATCACCTTTCTGACAGTTTCAGCATAAAAACTGAGAAGTTTTAACCGTGTAAAAGGCGAATTCATGGCAGAGCTGCTGTAGTTGGTGTTATTGGATTGTACCGGTGTCCCTAATAAAGTGGCCAGTGTGTATTTTTGCTGTAGTACATTATGCATGTGGCCTGTTCCACTGTTACGTGCAGAACCAGCTACAGGGCTGGGGGTCAAGAAGTCAGGGGCTCATGGGCCAGAGTGTCTGAAGGTTTATTTAAATAATGATGATAACCAGTGGCCTAAAACAGGTGCACGATGACAAACTGACCAAAAACTGTTGTACAAAATAGACATAAAATACATAAAACCGACATCCAATGACAGAGAACAGACACTAAAGGTCCAATAACAAGCGGTGGGGGGCCGTCCCCTGGCCCCGGGGGTTTATTTAAAGTGTCTATGACCATTTGGCACCACAAACACACAATGTTTGAAGAATTTCCCACGTGCGTCAGTTTGCCCTCAGGCGTCACGAGAGCACAGACTCTGTCAGCAGTGAGCAACAAAAGTGTCTCAGTCTCAGCATTTATTCGAGCTGTCACAATACGATGGTATGGATCAGTATCAGTGTGTAGATCTGTATTAAATATAATAAAGTCAACCTGAATCGGATCCTTTCATGTACGAGTGTCTTAAAGAAAAAAATCGTGGCACAAATGACTCGACTATGACTGAGCTCTGAGGCTCATTTCCTTTCGCTGTCATGTTGACAGCGAAAGTTGCTTGTCATAAAGTATGGCTCAGAGACAGACCCACCCGGACCTTCCCCTGGCCTTTGTCCAGTGAGAGGAGAACCAGTGAACAGGATAATCAGGGTACAGTAGGTACAGGGACGGACCATAGGGTCAGTAGCTTGATGCCCGGTCCCGGGCCGCGTGTCGTAGCGTCCTTGGGCAAGACACTGAACCCCAAGTTGCTCCCGGTGGGTCAGGTGAGCCCGCTGCATGGCAGTGTAATAACTGGCTGCATGGAATTTATGTAAAAAACAGAAAAGCAGGAAACACGAAGTGTGTGGGGCACGATTGAACAACATCGTCCTGTGTATAGCCAGTGTCATGTGATGCAATAAAACGTTCAACTTCACGTTGTAATTGTGCTTTTCTTTCCGATCTTTCATAAGCTAAATATTTTAGCGTGTCATGTGGTTTTAATTTTATGGCAGACAGCACGTGGCGCCCTGACTTTGCCGTTGTGTGTCGATCACGGCTGGCATTACATTTTTCCCATGATGACCCGGTCCCAACGCTGCGTAATAACAGTGTAATGTTTAAATATTATCCCAATGCGTTTGACCTTCATAGAAAAGTGTTCTGACTGCATGTATTTTTCAGCGTATTTGTGCAGATTTTGAACAGGGACATCTCAGCGGAGAAAGGCTCTGATGTTTTAATGATGTCTTCACATTCCTGAGCCAAAGTGTCATCACGTAAAAGACATTCCATCGTGCTATCAGCTGTTTTGTGCTCATTACAGTCGACATGATTCCATTATAATATATTCAAACACGGCGTCGTGTACTCATCGACTAATCTCATTATCACATGTCTGTTTTACCCTTTGTCCACTGTCCATCCGGAGTTGGGATCGCCCCGCTGCAGCAGGTTTAGTAAGGCTTTCCAGACGTTCCAACAGGATTCCGGGGCGTTCCCAGGCCAAATGACACATATCATCTCTCCAGTGTGTTCTAGCGCAGAAAACGCTTTGTTCACACTTTTGCCTTTACAAAAGTCAGCTACATTCCGGTGTTGTGGTGTGCACTCATGACAGTACGAGTAGTTTTCCGCTCTGAGCCTGTCTGGTTTCCATGCTCGTAGTTACTGTCTGCTGCAGAGTTTAAAGTCAAAAGTGAAAGTTTTACGCTGGCCGTAATCCTTCAGCGCCTGTAGCGCTGTGGTTGTGTTTCCGTCCCTCCTCAGCTCGTTTTCTGCCACAACTTGAATCAAATGGAGCAGATCAAATGTTTGACTCACGTCTGATTTGTTGCTAAATCAATGAAATCACTGACTCTCATTGTAATATGAATCTGCAAAGAACGCATTAGAGTAAAAAGTGCAGGTTTTCCCTTTCACGTGTAGTGAAGTGAAAGTGTCATACAATAGACATTCTCCATGAAATTACAGTACGGACAAAATGGCCTCGCTGACGTCAGCCGCGGTATATTGTCTCCCTCCCTGACACACAGCATGTGACCCACGGTGTCCAATAAATAAGGTCATACACTAACCAGGAAACGCAGTAGCGGTGGTGGTCTGCAGCTCTCTTTGTGAGTACTACTCCCCTCCCGGTGAAGCGAGTCCAAGGAAGGGCTCGCCCCTGCAATCTTTTAGCGCACATTACCCAGGACACTCTGTGTAATTTCCTGCCTGTCAGCCAGCGGGCTAGGTCCAATACCCCAAGCACTTTGGAGAAGATAATCACCATCATATATTTAAAAGAGGCTGGAGAAGGAGCAGGGGGAGTTATGGAGGGGAAGGGGATGTGGGTGGTGGTGAAGTGCAGAGGCTCCACCAGTGACAGGTGTTGATTAGATGAGGGGTGTTGTGCCCAATTCCCCTGTGCAATTTCTGCCAGGCATTCATAAACTGTCTGGCAGTCATATCTGAGGGTTCGGCACATTTTAAGGCACAGAACACCGATGGGAGGCTCAAGGTGAGAAGAGTTTTTGCAAGTTGTTCCCTTTTTTTACATTTGGCGGATGCAGGAAATGCTCTGCTTATGCGAACAAAATGCACAACTAATAACAGACGCACTACACGTACGTACATTCCTTCACCGAGACCACGGAGCGGAACGTTTCGGATTTCCTTCGAGCTGGTCTTTATTCTAAAATGTTTCCTGTCACTAAATCCTGTTGAAAGACAACACTCCTTTTCTCACCTTCTGTGTTTGGCCCCCAGCCTGGAGCCTGTTGGTTCCTACTAACGTTTGACAACACATATATACTGACATTTTGATTAAAGCCTTAATAATTAGTGATTAACGCTTGATTCTGGTTGTTGTTGGCGGTAGGACACTTGCCGTACTCCTGCTACTTGGCACACAGTAGATTGATGCGCTTTCCGCTGTGTAATCTGCTGAGACACGGAGACCTCTGCAGGATTAGCAGCTCTATCTGAAAAGCTCTTTACCCTGATGTCTTTGTCTCACTGTTTCCTGCACTGGACGTGAGCTTTGCCATTGGCCACGGGTGCATCCCAAGCCTCCTCATTGCGTCCTTGTGTCCCTCACTTGCGTTTTTCCTCGTGTCCAGATCCCCACGGTCACTTAACTGGCTCTACTCTTGTATGGGATTTATGGCGGGAAAATAATAGATCTTGAAGAGAAAAACCTTCATAACCTTCAAAGAGAGATTCTTTAGTCGGTCAAACACATTTGATCAAATAAACTAAAATCTCTGCTATTAGTACAAAGTATAAAACATACCCGCTTAGTCAAAACTGTTCAGTAGCAGCGTCCGGTCACTAACAGGTTTCCAATAAAACAGACTTTACGGACGTCCTTCAGCATGGAGGACCAGAAGGACAGAACAGGGATTTAGGATACATGGGAAGCACCTTCACAGCACGAGGCTAGTCAAGAATGGGCACAAATCTGACTTCCTTGCTTACAAACGGGACTATGTCCCAGCGTTAAACTCAATCCTGCTCCGTCCGTGTGAAGTTGCATTACTGAAGCATGAGGACTGTGCAGAAATGAAGTTCTTGTCTCTGAGAGCCAGGTGTCTTACAGTTTATTTAGCTAATCTGTCTCGTGGCCGTTTCTCAACAGGAACCAACCCAACTCGGCCCGGAGCCTTTCCTGGTGCCAGCAGTCCTGGCCCTGTGGCTGACCTCTATGGAACTGCCAGTCAGGACTCTGGTGTGGGCAACTACATCAGTGCCACCAGCCCTCAGCCAGGCTCTGGCTTCAGCCACGGCATTGCTGTGAGTACAAGGAGTTCTCCCTTCATCACTCGTCTAGCCACTGATTTCACCACAGATTACAGAAAACTGCTGGATTTTAACTAATATAGTATTATTCATTTTGAACGTAGTTTTAAATTCATACTTAGCTTACAGTAGCAATTCCCATGGAATACCATAAAAAGCACAAGGTTCAAGTTTTGCCAACATGTTCTGTTCCCTTTTTATTTATTTTTCCCTGCGGGTTGATAGCAAACTGTGAATTTGCACTACAGCTCCCTGATGTGTCACTTCTGATCAGTAGCAGATGTCCAGCAGATCCAAGTCAAACATCACCCATTACACCATTACAGGATTTTTACTTCTAATCTGTTGGGCCAGGAGTCCTCAAAAGGCCCGACAGGGCAGGATATCAGTTAGAAAGAGGCCCTTAGCAAATGAATGCAATAAGGTTTCTATGTGCTCTCTGATGAGCACATAGCTGATGCCATGAGCCAAATATAAGCTCCGAGATGGACAGAGGAAACCTAAATTATAGCTGAGATCTTCTACTAAGATCAGATAACAAACACTCAATATTAGTATTTCCTGTTTTGATCTTCTGTCCAAGTAACGTCACATTGACCAGGAATGTGTGTTTGATCCACCTTCATTTGGTCCAGACATGTCATGCAGCTGTTGGGCACCTGCACCTTTGAGTTCACCCACACCTTCCCAGGCTGGAGGAAACGTGTAAAGAAAGCAGCTTCACTGTGTTAACACAGATCTGATATGACCACGTACAGTGTGTCAGGTTGTTTTTCTTTTGGACACCAGTTCACTATGATAAAAAGTCAAAACATGTTCGATTCTGACGAGAGTTTTTTCTCCAAATAAACGGATCAGTATCACAGTCACCACCTCGTTTAAAAGAGTTCAGTCTAAACACATATCACAGTTTTTCAGCAAAGCCTGCAGTGCATGGTTCAGTTTGACTGATTTTCCAATTGCTTTGGCTAATTCTGGTAATCAAATGTGGATTGTTTCTATCCATTACATACGATGTAATGTCTCCTGAAGGACACTGCATCCAACAAGAAACTGAATCACACCCATTGCACTGAATCATAGAAACAGTCTTTATATCGAAGTGAAAACAGATCTCTACGAACAACCTAAACAAAGTAAAATTGTATGACCAGTTGGAGCATCACTATCCCTGAAGACAGAAAACATCCAGTCAACTCCACGAAAGGATCCACAGATCCGAGAATAATTCCTAGACATGAAATATGTCGTGGAGTACGGTAAATTCGTCATCAAGAAGCGTAAGGAACATAGCAAAGGTAAAGATCTGCCAAGGGCAGGTCAAACTGAAGCTTAGAAACCTGCTTTGTTTAAGTCTCTAACGATGCCCAACGCCAACTGGAAGAAGGTTCTTTGGTGTGATGGGAGCAAAACTGAGCTTTTTGTTCATCAGAATATAGACGTGAAAACCAACACTCACTCCACACGTGATGTAAAAAAACTCTCCGACCCGCTCGGAGCCCATAATTCCGGTCTCTCAACAGAAAATGTTGGCTCACGATCCGGTTTGCCAAATGAATGGGACAAAGGACCAAGGACACAGCTGCTGAATGGAAAGGGTTTAAACGTGTGCGCAAAACCCATTTTGAATTATTTCTGATGTTCCGAATACATTAGATTTGTTTTCACTTTGATGTCAAACAAACGGACCATGATTCCGTTTTTTTTATCTTTTTCACCTCTCCCCCCCCCCCCCAATCTGTCCAAGCCCACTGGTTTTTGTTGGAACAGATGTCAAAACAGGAGGAAACCATGTTGGAGACTGGTTTCAGTGGTGGCTTAATCCACATTTGCTCCCCAGTGAGTCTTCCTGGCAGCGGGATGGTGCGTGTTGGATTCAGTCAAAGTAAACTGTGCGTGTCCATGTTAACCAAAGAACGTGTCACATTGTTGTGGTTCTGATCCGTTTGACAGTGGAGCACTCTGACAAACACAGTACTCCGCAGCAGGATCAATTTACTCGAGGTCTGGAGTTTGTTTTGAGACTCGCCAGAAGGAGAAAATCAGCGGCAATATAAAGGACAAAGAAATCACATAATTAGGGGTTGCTGTTATGACTATGAAAATAATTTGATTCTTTTACACACTGGCGAATGCAACACACTTCTGTACACTGTGCCGAATCTCTGTTTTGCATGTTGTGTGATTTTCTTTGATTACGACATGCTCGCATGACAGGATGGGACAGGTCACACAACAAGAAGAACTCTAAAGTAAATGAAAGAATCGTTTATTGTCTGCGTGACGCTCATGACCAGGGGTCGGCAACCTGCGGCTCCGGAGTTCTTCAGCCTCCATGTAGCGGCTGCTTTTGGACTTGACCAAAACAAAAAGCAAAAATGCGAACGTAAATAAAGGTTATTTCTAATTCATTTTTATTCATATATTATCATTATTAGTTTATTTCGTTGCGCAGTTTCATGGCACCAACTCAAGTTCAAGTTGATGCCATGTCAGCTTAAAAAAAGCTGTTTTTAATTTATGATTCGTCAAGGAAAATATACGTCAGCAGCCTTCGCCTTTACCTGCTGGCGTCTTTTGGACTGTGCGAACTTCAGACACAGAAGTCAATTTTAAACAGGTACGAACATTAGCATTTATGAAGGTATTATTTGTCCGCGCTGATGTCGGTGTTTTGTATGTTCAGGTGCTTCAGTTAATTGCAGGCTGAGTAAAAAACCCGAAGAGGACGAGAGAACACTAACATGGACTTGTCAAAGACGTTTATAATTTTATATTTCTTTTAAATGTTTTATTTATATTAAAGTGGGCTAGTTTTTATTTTACTTTTACCCAAATATAGGAAGGACTTAAATAGGCTTCAGTTCACAGTCTAATGTATTTCAAAGAACACTGCACTTCTGTTGTTGTATTCAGTGGTTGTAACAGATAAAATAAAAAATATATATATTATTATTTTATTTTATTTTATTTTTTGCGGCTCCCGACAATTTATTTTTTTTTGACAAAGGAGGGGGCAAAATGGCTCTTTTAATAAAAAGGTTGCAGACCCCTGCTCATGACCGTAGTAGCAAGAACATTTCTCTTGCTACTTTCCCAATTATCCTTTTATAAATGATTAAAATCCAGAAATGAACAACCTTGTGAAGCGGCCTCCCTAAGTCAGCCAGCGTTGCTGACATCTTGGTGGAGGTGGACTTATGTAACTGTAATCCATGATGTCTGACAAGTAAAAATGATTCTTTCAATGATTCAAAGGCCACACTAGAGGATTTCGTTTTCACCGGTTCTCGTGTCTAGGAAAGAAAAAGCTGAGCTGTTTGATTCAGGACATTTCTCACCTAGTCTGTGCAGACGAGAGATTTTCGGCATTAAATAAAATCTTGAAGTAAAGCAAACAACGGACGAAGCTGAATGACGTGGCTCACAGTTACAGTTCAGTTCAAACCCCCAACTCGCAGATACCGGTGAGCGCCATGTTTGGGAAATCTCACGTTTTGGAACCAAACTGTGATGCACCTATCGCCCCTCCTGCTCACGCTGGCACTGCACTCTGTGAAAACACGACCCTCACCAATGCTCTGCTACTTTATGCTGCCTTTGTTCAAGAAATGCATACTGACGCCGTTGCCAATTGTGCATTTTAGGGTCCATTGATTGCGACAGCTTTTACAAATGGATACCATTGAAAGCTAACAGGTGACTGGTTGCCATCTCATTTGAGGTATTATAAACTATTTCTATATCACAGTCCTATCTATCCATACAGACAAGTTGTTCTCATTCCCCTTTTACATCTCCGCTCCTGTCATACGTAAGGTGGCCCAGCTTTTCACAGGGTGTGTAGAGTCAGCCCTTTGACAAGCCCTTTGAAAAGCTGTCGGTGAATATTTGATGTTGTGACGTGTATTCGGGATTCTAACGCAGACGTCCGTCTTTCACCATAACTGCAGGCGTATGCATGCGTTTGACTTTTCTGCAAACTCTGCTGCACTTGGATAAAAGCGTCGGCCAAATGACGACATGTAAATGCACCACAGCCGCTGTGGCCTCCCACCACATTTAGCCAGTTGTGGAATCAGCAGGTTCTTTTTAACATTGGCCATGGAGAAGGAACAGTCGACTGTGTGGTAGTGTCGTTGTTGTGACTCCAACTGATGAGAGTAATCACATAATTTCATACGTGTTGAATCTTGCAGACGTATCGTAAACATATCACGTTATTTGTGCCTTCACCAAACTGTGTTTCACTCTCGTAGCTCTAAAAATTCGGAGCCGTCCTGGAAACGTGTACGAAGCCGCAGTCAACACATCCAAGCAGAGTTTGTCCGTCTGGTGTCTGTCACTCACGGCGACACTGGAGCACTAGCAGTCACTGCATGTGTGTCTCTGCATGGCGTGCATCATACCAACGCTTGCTGCCTTTGCCTCCGTACGTCCTTCTGCTGTTTCCTCCATCATTGCGTCATTGCACTTAGCATGCAAACAAGTTTGTAGCTCATGATTAAATTGGCAACAGCCACATAAATGTTAACCATTAACCGAATTCTAATGTTGCAAATGAACTTGTGGTAACCTGAATGGAACTGAGCAGTTTGACAAGGGGCTATAGCATAAAAACATCTGACCAGCCTCCATGTGCCCTCACGTCTGTCCAGGCCACATGAGGTATTTGACTTTTCACATCACTGAATGGAAACAGCAGAGTATCTGTGGGTCCTTAAAGATGAAAATGTTCATTTAATGAAAAATAGTTTGTATGTGTCATAGCTCGGCAGGTTTGACCACCCAGTCTCCTAAAAACGACGCTCCGATACAACAATAAACTGAAAGTGCCATTAAGTTTTCCTGAGCAATGTAATTACATCTGCATCATGTTTCCTGGGGAATATGTTGACACGTAACATAAATGACAAATACGTTTGTTTGGTGCCGGACAACATATTTTTGTCCACCAAAATATCTGATCTTGCAGTAAACGCCCTGTTGTATTTCCCGTGATGCTCCTCTGTGACGGGACAGTGGACATGCGAGTGTCCAAACACATATGGAAACTGAGAACCTTTGTGTTCATAAAAATGTATTTACAGCATGTGATAAACTCACTCTCTGCTTGGATCCAGCGGGAATCAAAAAGATCCAGAGTGGATCTTAAACGGAATGCAGACATGCCTTGACCGTTCAGTCATGTCATGGGGGGGGGCTACCATTCGTTCAGGCGTGGTGTGCCGCGGAACGTTTGTCATTGTGCCGTGTGCGACATCCCGCCGATACTCTGTGTTGTTCCGGGTGAAGTGAAACTCCCTGCACACGTTCCGTGTCGACACCGTCGGGAGGCCGCAGCTTCTAAACTGCTTCTGTGCACAGGTGATGCCGTCCAGCACTAACCACTACAGCGTCCATGCGGTGAGCCAGGGCGGAGGTGGCACCAGATGAAGACCAGCGTGAAAACACAAGTTCAACATCCTCACAGTAAAAGATGACAGTCTGCTGTACTATAAAGCCTGACCTGCTATTGAGATCCCTCTGACTGTACTGTAGTCTGGTACCTTTGTGTAGAGGTTTCCTGGTTTTACTTTCACTTTTGATGATTTTCTTTTCTTTTTTATTTAAATGGCTTTTTTTGGAATTATAACGTTTTTTGTCTTGGACTTTAATAACGAAAGAAAATCGTTTCAAGCATTGAGTTGTACCGATGTTACTTTTGAACCTCATGTAAAAAAAAAAACGATGTACTTTCTTTGTGTGTGTGTCTGCTGAGACACTGTGGATACTTGTCTTTTTTATCTTTGGGTGATTGAAAGAATGTCAGTTTGCACATACAAAGACATCGGACACGAACCAACGGAGACGGTGTCGGTTCATCCAAAAACACGAGACACGCCAATAACACTTAGCAGCTTCGGTTCTAGCAACGTGGTCACAGAACGTACCTATTTTTGGCAATAAGAGGACTACAATATTTTCACAGTCCTGTTTTATAAGTGTTTCATTGTCTGGAGAAACAAGATAGAAAATGTTGTCCTTTAATACCATGCCAGACTTATAAAGACGTGTATAACTGTGTTCCACTCATTGCATATAGTGCTTTAGAGAGAGGCAGACGAGCAGCGCGGCTCGGATGTGACAGCTGAGCAGGCAGGAAAGCCACACTGTGCTGGACGGAGGCGTCCCACCCCGAGGAGACGACCCCCCCAGCCACCACCCGCCGGAGCCGTAGAAGCTCCCCGCTCTCCGACTGTGGCTCATTTAATACCAGCATATTTGTCTATGTAATGGCCAGAGCGTGCGCGGTTCGACCGGGGCGACGTCCAGCTGACGGGCTCCTCTCTCGCTCTCCTGTGTCGCAGCGACCCTGGAGCTCAAGTAGCATGACAAGACATCAATGCAAAGCACACGTTTTTTTGGGAATACTACAAAAATCAGTTGTGTCCTCATATTTGTTTGTTTGATACGCTGTTGATTGTCCTTCCACGTCTGGTGTCATACAAAAAAAGGCAATATTTCAAGTCGGATCTATTTTTAGTGACTTATGTTTCCTTGGGAGGAGGAAGCAGACGAGGGTTGCTTATTACCTCAGTCCTGTGTGTTTTGTAACGATGACCAGAGAACTTAGTTGAAGACGACGCGCTTGGGGAAAATACAAGTGGCTAACAAAGTGAAGTTGTTGCACTGTGATTAGAGGTAAGGCCAACAGCAGATTTCATTTGCACATTAGTTTGATCTGTGAAGGAGACTTAACCAAGTGAAGGATTTCTTTAACTTATAACTCATTTGGACATTTGTTTTCTAACGGTTTTTAACAGGCTGACATTTGCCGCGCATCCTGCGGCTGATCCATCGACACGACGCACACACACAATGTCCGCACGACTCAAACGTTATCAGGCCATTAAATGGTGAGTTATCAGCGTGTAGTCACGGTTTGGTGGGTGTGCCAACGTGATATACGGGCCTGTATATTCATATATGAGGTGCCCAGGTTTGGTTTCGGGATGTGACTCGTGTTTGTGCAGAGGAAGCTTTGGTGGATGGGAGGGTGAAAAAACACTGTCAGACAGAAGACATCCGCTTGTGTCCTGTCTGACGGTCGTGCTCTGTTGCTCGTGTGTTTTCGCCACCGTTTTTAACGCTGCGGGCACGTGGAGCGACGGCCCACTGGCTCACACATCTGGTTGTGATAGCAACGCCTAACAGCCCTTGAATGGCGTGATAACATCCGACACGGGTGGGTTTTTTTCACACAACACAAAAGCAAGAAAACAATAAAGAAAATAGGAATGAGTTCTATAATTTCATGTAAATAGGAATTTGCTATAACTAAAGATTTCATCTTTCCTTAAGGTTTGAAATGGTTTATGGATTGATAAATGTATATGCTGTTTCTTCCTCTTTGTGCTGACACAGATGTTTCACAGATTCCTTTTACAAACCGTGAGGAACTGAATGCTGGACCGTTTCTAAACTGGTGACTTCAAGTAATAATCAAGTACTCAAAAAAAAAAAAAAACCTCTATGTTGCTAATTAAAAAGAGAAACATGTATGTTCCCTTGTATGATTTACATTTCTAAGAAGGATTTGTATTGATATTTTTGTGGTTGTTTGATGATTATATGAACAATATCTATAAAACCAACAATAATAATATAATGTACTGTACATCATCCCGTTCTTTCTCCGTTCCCTGTCATCCTCTACTATAATCTTCAGTTGATCATTAATGTATTTCAGTAACGTAAACAAAAGAAAATCACGAAATGACGCGTTATATAGCCGTGCCGTCTTTGATCCCAGTGTAGTGGTCGATCCGCACATTCGTTACCCTCACACCTCTCGCTCCCGTCTCTCCTCACACTCGTTCTCCTAGTAACTAGTCGTAGATGTTCTGTAGTTGCAGTAGATGCTAGTAGCTTGTAGTCGTCGTAGGACCAGTAGGGATAGAACTTTCTGAACGCTCTGATTTTTCACGCCCGTTGGTCTCGCTCGTACTGTTCTTCTCCTGATGACTTTCTGTTCTGTGCTGCTCTCACGTGGTTTCAGTGAACCAAAGCTCCCATTGAAAACATTTAAAGGAAGACTTGCTGTAAGTCGTCGTCGTCGTCAACGAGGCATTAATTAGATCCCCACCCTTGAATGTTATTTAAAAAAGGGGGTGTGCCATACTACCTTAAATGCTTATGCTAGATATGCAAAAGACTTTGAGTTTGTTTTGATTTAATAGGAGGATTTTATTACACTACTGAAGCAGATAACATATTTTTATATAGTTATAACAGATTAATGATAATACACATTGATAACAATAATGACTATTATAAATATCATCAATCTCAACTCTGTTTGAATCTTTGTACTCTTGAACTATCCCAGTGGCCCATGGCACTACTACTTTTGAATGCAGTTTTTTACTTGTTAACTTCAGTATTTTTACATTTTGATTCGAATACATCAACAGCCGATTATATTTGTATTTATTCCTAACGCTCGGAAACAGCTCATACTTTAATCAGCGTAACACTGCCAATCACAGACGCTTGTTTTCTAGCTGCCTGCTGATCAATGCTCGACCCATCTGACGTGGACAGGAGGCTGAACTTCTTGTTCAGCAATAACTGTGTCGTCGAGGGCAACGGTGGTGACAAACACTTTAAAGAGTGGTTTTACTTCACTCTTTGCACGTGTTACTGTGTTGTCATTTTAATTCTATATTGAATAAATTGCTGCACCTCCTTTTTTTATTTCAATCTTTTAGAATTTTACCAAATTAATTACAATCATAAACCCACCCAAGGCAGTAATTACCGCTAAGAATCCTCTTTAATAACTTTAATGGGCTTCTCACACCTTGACTTGGGTAATTTATCCTGTTCTTCTCGGCACATCCTGTCAAGCTCATTCCGATCGGATTTCTTCCATCTGCAGGCATCTCTGCAGTTCTGTGGGGTTTGCTTGGACTACTCCAGGACGGTGAGGATGGTCAGCTCTAGGAACACTCTTTATTCCTTCTGTGTTGGGCGTCACGTCTTGGCTTTTGTTCTTGTATCTAGTGTGAATTGTATTTACCCTTCTGAACTATGTCCACAGAGGTGGACAGTGTCAGGGTTACAATAATAACATGGTTAAAGCCAGACAAGGATTGCGTTCATGGTGAAAGAAAACCGATGCTGATTTGTTGATTGTTGGGACGATATGGTTGGTAGAATGAAGTCCTACATTTTTGAGAGCTCCTCCTCACAGTGACTTCCTGATAAAAGCCGACCAAGCGACTGAACAGTAGCAGTTTTTGCGCCTCTCGCATTGCCCCACCTCAAAGACACAAAAGTGTAGCTCTAAGCACATTTAATCCATGTGTCTTCACTTTCCATTGCTTTATTGGAACATCGCAACAGTTCCCGCTTTCGCCCTTAACACTGCCACTGAATGTGAATTCACTAATGGACTTTCAGTTTCATATAAACATATTTGATAGGACAAACATGTAGAATTGTGTTATGAGGTTTGGAAGATACAACAGTTACTATATGGTGCTGTGCCTTTATTGGTAAGTGAGCTTATTGTGTAACTGTCATAGTGATAACTGTACTCGCATATCTTCCATAGATAGGTAGATGATATGTGCACATTAAATGTGGCGCAAAGCAATACAGTTTGTCAACGGACGTTCCTCCCAGCCAGTGTTTCTATGTGAACGTGGACCTGCTTGAGCCACTGTGGAAGGTAGCGGTTATTAAAGTATGAGCTGTTTATTCCACGTCCTCTTATGCAACACGCGCTCATTGCTTCATAGATTTCATTTAATTTCTTAGCTTGCACTTTAAGGTAGCATGGCTCTGTCGTCGCTGTACTTTTCGTTAATATTGACAGTTTACAGCTAATGAATGTTACACATCTTGTTAGAGTCCATCAAAAACAAAGAGTCGAGACATAGACATATGACCTGGAAAGTGTTGGAATATGTATTTTGAGTGTACTACTGTATCCACTTAAACTTGAATCTTGAGGCAAGTGCTAGGTATGGCCAACTGCACAAACACAGCTTCATGCTGGGGATCTTTGTGTAAAATCGTGCTGAAACAAATGTATAAAGTACAATAATTTATATGTCTGTGTCTAGAAGTTGTTTAGCAGTGGTGCAGTCACGAGTGTCTCATCATGTAGCAGCAGAAGCTTGTCCTTCACCTGGAGGTTGCTGATTGTCTTGCCCATCCCTGCCACTTGCCCATTTTTTAATGTTAACAGACTTTTTACCATGAGAGCTGACTGAACGGACTGACTGTCTGAAAGCTTCTTTCAGGTCTTCTTGTATGGCTTGCTCAAGCCCTGTTGTAAAAAAAAGTAATAAAATAAAAAAAAATAAAAAAATAAGAAAAGAGCAAAAGGTGGATGGGGGTCTCTCACATCCCAAATGTGGAAAGTATAATTTTATATTTGTATTTTCAAATAATGATAATAAAAGATGTTTGTGAAAGGTTTCCATCCTCTACTCTGGTCCAGAAATCAATGTGTTTGTCTAAAAAAATGAAATAAACAGTTTTCAATAAGTTCACCTAATGTTTTTAATGCCACAACATGAAGATTTTATTTAAATGGAAAAAAGAAAACACAGAAATCGCAGTCAGTTAACAACAGGCTCATAAATCAAAACTGTGATCACCAGCAACAAATCGCATCACAGGTGGAGTCAGTGACACTCACACTCACACTCGCCCCGTCCACCCCAGTCGTGGTTAATACGAAGCCACTGCTCTGCTCTGATTGGTCAAAGCACTTAAAAATAAATATGTCTGCGCCGCTGCTGCTGATTGGGTCTGTGTCCGGAAAGGCTTCCATCACACAAGATGAGTGTGAGCATATTTCCAAAAAAACATAAATTCACCGTAGCTTCAATGTGTCTTAATAACTGTCAATTACCATAGCAACAATTCTAGAAAATCCAACTAAGTTATTTCACCAATACTCAACGATAATATGAAAACATAAGCATATGGCATAAGTGGACAAGAGTACACATAACTACAGCTGCTAGTGCTACAGAGGAAATCAGAGCCAAATCAGCGGGGCTGGTCCAGACCCCACCTCTCTTTTAAAACGACGCTCAGCTGCTTTAGCAAACGTCACAAAAAACCAAACAAGATATTAACCTGGTCAGTAGGTTTCCACCTGGGGGGTAGCTCAGATGTGAATGAGCGTGTCCTCCTGGATCGAGCTGCTGTAGCTTGTCTTTCGTGTGTAAGTGAAACACTACATCTAACAGAAGACTTTTGTCAACTACCAATGAAGACCGGAGAGCTCCTCACGCAGGAAAAAACAGACCATGTCTTGATATATGAAGGTACTTTTAAAACCAGTAAGTGGTATTTAGTTGAAACATTTGTCAAATGGAGAGAAACTACAGGAATTTACTATTGTAAATACTGTGCAGACTATACATCAGGTCTCCGTATTGGATCGATCAAAGCCCAGGTTACCAGCCAAGTGTACTGTAAACCAGCAGGGTACCATTGGATCGTTGGGCGAGGAAGAAGAAGGAGAGAGGACTGAACCAAGAATCAAATGGTGGAAAGCAAAAGAGGAAGACTTTAGTGTAAAATTCAGAGAAAAGGTGAGTCAGACACTGGGTGGTGGTGAAGATGACGGTAAAGGCGTTTGATGAGATCGAAGTATTTGTGACGACTGGCCTTACAAAGGCACCGAACTGGGAAGGAAATGATGCCGGTGAGGGTGGTAAAAAATACAGATGGACAATGATCTGACCAGCCAGGATTGTGTTATGTAGTGGGGGGAGAACGTTGAGCAGCTGATAAATATAAAAAACAAGAGGGAGAGAGAAGATCAGAGGAAGCAGATATAGTTCACCACAGAGCGTGAAGAATTAGCAAGGCTGAAGTGAAGAAGACAATGAAGAGGTTATATAGGGGAAAGGCAGTTGGCCCAGATGACGTACCAGTGGAGGCGTGGAAGTGGTAAGGAAAGGTGGCAGTAGAGTGGGTAACCTGATTATTTAAAATCAGTAGTGGAAGTCGGCTGAGAGAAGAGGCTACATCAGCAAGCAGCGACGTGGTTTCATGTTAAGAAGAGTATTGAAGGAGAAGGAAAATGGAGGCCAGAAGGACCTACGTTGTGTGTTTGTGGATTTAGAGAAAGCTTTTGACAGAGTGGAGTTCTGGTTCTGCCAGATGTGTCAGGATTGGTGAAGAACAGTATGTGATGGTGGTGCGGGAGAAATGACTGAAGGTGGGTTTGCATCAAAGATCAGCTCTTAGCCCCTCCCTGTTTGCAGTGCTGATGGACAGATTGACAGATGAGATCAAACAGGAGTCTCCATGGACTATGACTATGATCTGTGCTGAAAGTAGGGAGCACGCTGAGATACACCTGAAGAGAAGAGGAACTATACACACATGCATGAGACGTAGGGTGGTGGAATGATCCAGTCACAAGGGACAGAGGTAGTAAAGGCGGATGAGTTTAAATGGTGACGGACAACTGTTGGGTGGAATGTGGCAAAGAAATGAGGAAGACAGTGAAGGCAGGGTGGATTGTCATGAGTGATCTGTGAGAGACGGGAGCTTTTGAGACCAGCGATGATGTACGGCCTGGAGAAAGTGCTGCTGACAAAAAGACAGGAGGCAGAATTGGAAGGAACAGAGTTGAGGGACAGTACGTGTTGGACAGTTTCGAGACAGTAAGAAAATCAAGACTTAGATGGTTTGGGCACGTGGAGAGCAGTGATGGGGATTATGAGGCTGGAGTTACAGGACAACAGGACTAGATGTTTGATTTGGACACAGAGGACAAAAGACGTTGGTGTGACAGAGGAACATTCAGAGGCCAGAGTGAGACGAACACAATGATGTGGCGACGCTTAGAGGGAGCAGCAGACAGAACAAGCAGGAGGTAATGACTAATACCGGAGGGGCTGTGCTGAGTGCGGTGGACCATGACGAACAAAGCAAAGCTGTCTCCGAGGAGAGCGGGGGGCTAGACAGAACTGAGTTCGAAATCTCAAGGTAAATCTGGATTTATACATTCCTGCATTTCAGTAAAAGTAAGTGTTCATCCGTTCACAGTTTCAGTCACTGTAGTTTGCAGAACACCAAGAGAACTCACCACAGTTTGGAAGAAGGAACATGGGGCACAGGGCCCCCACCACAGGGGCCCCACCACCACCTACCAGTTTGGCTTACAAAGACACTGTGGATAAATCCACCTTATCGCTACCTGTCTGGGACTCATTCGGATCACTGTCCGCGTTGACCACCAGGTTGCGATTAAGGAAGTTTAACTATTCAACTATTTTTATACGTCGCCAATGTACAACGAAGTCGTCTCAAGGCACTTTACATACTAAAGTCATTTAGAGAAAAGCCAACAAATCCCCCTTGAATGTCAAAAACGTCCTTTGACAATGTGATGAAAAAGACCTGACATTTGTGCAGGACCTGACTATTGCACATTGGGCTGCGATGTAACGCGACACATTCGTCCCTGTGGACTGTGAATAGAACGGCCCAGGTCTTTGTTGGTGCCTGTTGTATCTGTGGTTAGTTCTGTACATACATTAAAACGCTTCTGTGTCACAATGAGGTTAATGGTGCGATTTGTAACTGGCTCACGGCCAAGCCACCTACCTCGCAGGGCATCGACCGACTGACGAGAACCAAACGTGGCTGCCGGTGCAGGGAGATCACTTGAGAACTCGTTTGGTAAGACGCTGTCCTCTCCAGCGAGCATCCTGTGCACACTGTGAAGGTCCTGTACGAAGGCTTCGAGTTTCCCCGGCTTTTGGCCTTTCCCTCACCTCAGTGCTCCTCTCCAACTCATCTAACAAATGATTTTGAATAAAAGTGTGTTTGTTGACTAAAAGTAATTATCATTTAAGTTTTCACTATCAAACTGCACAGATTTGTTTCTCAGTACAAACACTGAATTCAGATATTGTCATTGGACAGATCATTCATGTTCTTTTTATTTGTATATGCCTCCTAGTTGAAGTAATAATAGTGCTGAATATCTCCATAACTGTGTAATAATTGCTTGTCTCTAATAAAAACATAAACACAGTGCGTGTCCGTATGGAACTAAGATGGCAGCATGTGTTTGGTTTTTTTACACATAATGTGAGTCCCACGCTCCTGCTGGATCTGTAAGCTTTGTTAAACGTGTACTTACTGTAGTGTGGAAGTGGTTTCTTTTCATTTACATGACTAAGGGATAATATCCCAAACGTTGGTACAGTCTCAGAAATCTGATCAAGCCCTTTTTCAGCACCGCACTGCAGCAGCCTCCATCCTTTGATTGCAGGGCCCGGCTGTCTACGGCAGTGGGCCCCTCTCCTGGAACAATTACATCCAGTCCCCGATGAACCCCCCACTCCTCCTCATCAACTCTTCCCTCTCCTCCTGCACCATGGAATATTTACTAAGGAATATTGAACTTCACCGCGCTCGTGTCGTTACACACTTACACTCCAATCAGCCTCGGGTTAACGGCTGAGTCCACCTGCTACTAACAAAGCGCATTATTTACGGGGCCCAATCAGTCGGCGCAGCAGTGAGCTCTTCAGACAAAAACTGTCGTACTCATAAAAACTGTTTTCCTTAGTTTCATCAGACAAGAATCCAAAACCCACAAGTGATGTGTTTCACACCAACAAAAGGTAACCAGAACATGAGCAGCAGCGTGTTCCAACGAGAAGATGCTGGAAGAGACACCACAGAGACTCATATCATAGAACACTACAACCCGGAGGAGAACGCAGAGGCAGCTGGTTAGGGTCGGAGGGAGGTTGGGCTCAGGTTAGCATAAGCATTATAACATATGGTTATTGGTCTATGTGGACAAAAACTGCTTGATCACGTTCTTTCGCTGCCTACGTCCAACTGCTTGGAAATGACAGTAGACCTTTGTGAGCCCTACTTCTCCTCAACCCATGGATGGATTATCAAATGGGCACAGGGGAGAGAAATCCAGGGATGCTCAGAGGTTTCAGGGAGTTTCTGAACTTATTGTTCATGTTTTTTGTTTGAAACAGCAATAAACAAAAAATGTACATGAAAAGTTGCACAACGACCGGCTCCCAAATCAAGGAACAGTGGCCTGACAGCTATCCAAAAGAAAGATGAACAGACCTGCCTATGTTTCTGACACTGAGTCCAAACGGTGTACGACACCGTGTGCAGAACCAAAACCTGTGATTGTTTTGGACTTTTCACACACAGGAAACCTCACTTGTAAGAATTTATTGCAAAAAGCTACGTTGTGCTTCACCCAAATAAGTTCACGGTGTGCAGACTTGCCATTGTGAGTTTAAACGTGACAAACCAATTTATTTCCCATTCTGTCACAGCGTAAACAGCTGCACAGCTAATTGATGGAATGCGATTGGAATTGGACTTGCGTGAGGAGTAACCAAATAGTCAGTTAGGTGAGCTGCTGACGGCCCTGTCTGCATGGAAATAGCACAGCTTAGCTTGGTTTGGAAAGGGGGCTGAACACGCAGTCTCATACACGTGGGGACATGTCCACACACTGCAGATCCGGACCTTAGTGAGCTGGACCATTACCCTCCTCAAATGAACATTGGTTTAGAGCTTTACAGTAACCCAGGCATGAGGTGCCTGTACTGTGTCCACATGGCACTAGGTCACTAGGTCTTGGTCACCAAAGTCTAGTCATTGTTCCACACATGAAGACATTGATAATTCAGCAATTCCATCAAGCTACACTGAGACATAATGTGGAAAGTCACAGGCTTTTATGAACGGATTTCCCTATTTTCTTTACTTGGAAAGAAGTTCTTTGTCGCCTTAGCTGTCCCGCTGTTTTGACTGCCACAGCTTGCAAGTATCTGACCCATTTTTTAATATTAATTAATCGGAACAACCCAGAGAAACGTCTAAAGTCTTATATGACATGAACATATGGAAGATGTGTCAAATAAATCCCAAACACAAAGTGAGAGCAGGTTTTAACGAGTTCTGAGTCTCAAACTGCAAAAGTGCTTCGTCTGTCGCATCTGCAGAGAACAAGAACAAATTCACATCAGTTGAAGTCGAAGCAAACTGCAACGAATAGACAGCAGGGTTAAAAACCACAATACCTACTGTAACAGCATGTGAGTTCACCGGTTTGTATCATCTCCATTTGTAACGTAATCAGTTGATGAATGAGGTTTGGACATGTTCAAACAATTTCTTTATTTTAAGTGCAAAGCAGTGACAAGTTGACAGGTCATTATCGTCATTATCGTCATTATCGTCATTATAAATAAAGCAATAAAGACGTAACAAATGCAACTAAACAGTTACATGCCTGATTAATTACAGTTATTAGCCAAAATGTTTGTGATTAAAAGAGGGTTCCGTCTCATGTGTTTCCTTTTAGTGAAGAGCTTGTATGTACGTCACTGTGCGGGACTGTCTTCTTCCACGATGGTCAGCAAAGACACTGGGACACACAAACTATCGGGGGGTTTTTGACCCGCAGAGAACTGGTCTGGTTCTCATTCACACTGAGCATTTTGACCAAAAAAAGTTTGGTTCACAACTTAGATCCACAATTCCAGTTTGACTCTGGTTCTATAACTTCAGATCTTTCCACAACCCACAACTTTTATGCTCATGCAACATTTCTTGAAACACTGTAACTTTGATAGATTCCAATCCAAAGTGGCTTATGCAAGCAGCAAATGTTTAACAAGCCAAACCCCGCTGAAATGAATAAATAGCACTGGGGTTTCTATTGAGATCAGGCTGAAATATTCCTTCAACCCGTCCCTCCTCCTGGGCGAGGACAAAGAGATGTCCCATCAATTAGCTATTTTTGAAAGCTGGTCTTGCCCTGAATATTGATGAGTCTTGGAGGATGGGAGGACATTCTGCTATAATACATCAGTGGGTCTGAAAGCTGTCATCAGCAACATTATGATATATGTAGCACCTTGATGACCAAAGCTGGCGCCCATATCACAGCAAACATCATTTCATTCTGGCACTGTTTGATTTTGAAATATGCCCCACAGTGCATTGGGAACCATCATCAGTGATCCAGCCTGGCTGATTTGGGGATCCTGTGCCCTGCTGATTCTACAGTATCAGCTCCTCTCTATATGAATGTGACGAGCAACTCATGAGCTGATTTCTATAAAACATTTTCCATTTTTTATAGGAATGTACTGGTTATAACTATGCTGCAATCACAGTTTTTAACATAGAGGCGTCAACTTCCTTGGAACAAACATCAGCCTAACCTAAACTATAAATCCTTGTCTTATATTAAGTATGTTTTTGTACAGCTGTTTTAATGTTATCAGCGATTGGTTGGTTCCAGTGCAACACATGCTCCCTTATGTTCAAAGTCATTTTAAACGATGGCCTAAGGTTCGAATAAATAATGTCCAGAGTGTCCCCCGTCTCTCGCCCAGCGACAGCTGGGACAGGACAAGCAGCGACAGATAATGGATGGGTGGATGTCAGCCGCCAACATGAAACACCTTTGACTTCAACAGCTTTATGCGTTTACAGTGACTGCTGTGTGAAGGTTCATTTAATTGGTCACTGACTAGATAAATTGCTGTTAACCCAGACAAAAAAGCCACAGCACGTTTGGTTAGTGTGAAGATGTGTGTATTTTCAAATGGGCCGAGCAGGTAGTGGAGCAGATCTCAGATAAGATCCGACTGTGGCTAAGGGATGACCGACAACAGGAAGCAGCACGTACATGTCATCCTGTAGATTTGGTAAAGACGTACATGGTCTAGAACCCTTTGGCTGAAATCTTGGGTTATTTCAAACTCATGTCAGAGCAGAACCAGGCTCAGGCCGTCCACCCTGAGCCTGGTTGGAGGTTTATTCCGTTGAGAGGAGTTTTCCTCTCCACTGTTGCCTGTAGCTGCTCAAGGGGGATTTGTTGGCTTTTCTCTACATGACTTTATCATGTAAAGGGCCTTGAGATGACTGTTGTAAATTGGAAACATAAAAATAAAGTTGACTTGAATTGAATTTCACTGAATAAAATAACACAGCGACAGTTACAAACACGTGGAAGCTGGATTTCAGAGTTTTTCCATCGGTGGTTGTACAGACACACTAGTTGTGTTGAACCTTAATTTGTAGAGACAAGGTGATGCAATCATTGTACGCAAGAAATCAAAATGCAGCATCTTCAAATATTTGTCATTACATTTATTATGTTTGTATTTTTCTCGCAAACACTTGTTAATGTTCATGGCACAAAAAGTGGAGCAGTCTGTGGGATGTTTGATTAATGATGGACTGAGTCTGGAGAAGCGCTGAGCGATGCCTTTCTGCAGCCATGCATATTTCCCCACCGTCACTTCCCTTTCGGTGGACACTGAAGTAATGGCGGACGTGCGGCTGTGTGAGAGCGCCACTCCTACAAGGTCACACGTCGTCATCGGTGTGAATGTCGTGTTGCTCCCTCCGTGCAGTACAGGGCCACACATTTCCTTCCACTCTCTGCACATTCATTAGAAGACAAACGCCGCTCTACCAAGGGCTTTATTCATTCAGAGGAGCTTAGTGCCATGGAAAAGGAGAGCAGGGGGTTTAAAAGAGCCGGGTACTTTTAGTCCTGGTTTGTTTTGATCAGGAGCAGCTCGCTTAAAGGAGACATTCACGTCACATGGTGTCCACTACAGGACCAGAGTCGGACGGGGTTGTGTCTCGGAGCAGGGACGGCTTCTTCTCTATTATTGTCCTGTGGCTTTGCTTCTGTTTCCCTTCGCTCAGCCAAAGGCGACTCGGTGACACTAACTGGGCAGTGGCAGGAACAGGAGGCTCGGTTAGCAAAATCTGGGCTGTCGGTTGCTATGGAAACCGAGCTTCCAGGAACTGGCGTGTGCCTCCGTCTTTACCTAAACCAAAAACTTAGGTAGTTAATGCAGATTAATCATCAGGTTGTGCTGGTTACATCAGTGTTAGCAGATGTTTGACTGCTAACTGCTGGAGGCAGAAAAATCTCACTTTTCAAACGTTTCAGACATGTTCTCTCCCGAGCGTTTTGCGGCTGACCCCGTGTTACCAATTCAATTCAATTCAACTTTATTTATATAGCGCCAATTTACAACAAGGTCATCTCAGGGCACTTTACATAATAAAGTCAAGACTATACAAACAGGTAGAGAAAACCCAACAAATCCCCCTTGAGCAGCTATAGGCAACAGTGGAGAGGAAAAACTCCCTTTAACGGAAGAAACCTCCAGCAGAACCAGGCTCAGGGTGGGCGGACGTCTGCCTTGACCGGTTGGGCTGAGTGGAAAGTGAAGAGAGAAAAGAACAGAGCAACAAAAGCAACAACAAAACATTGAGCAGGTTAATAGGACCAGTAGCTGCACACTGGAGGACACACAGCGCCAAAGCCATGGACACCTGAAGACAGGGAGAGAGAGAGAAGGGGAAAGAGAGGGAGAGACCAGCAGCATTAACTACAGCTTTGCCTGATGAACGCCTGCTTCGCTTCGGGCTGTGCCCGGCAACCACTCAGTGCAGCGTGACACTGCGGGAAACAGGTGCATCGATGGTGGAAACGTAGCTGAGCTAATTAAGGAGAATTGACAGCTGAAGGCTTTTCTAAAAAGCAAGTGTGTGAAATATCCTCATTTATTATTGTTTTCCGGAGGAAACTCCAGCTCAGTGCCGATTGGATCGGGCACACGGTACACGGCAGTTAGCGTTACGTCTGATTAGCTCCAAACTTGCACTGACCTCGTGCATTTACAGGCAACAGTCGCCTTGCTGTGACATTGAGGCGGCTGCAATCAGACACTAAGAGCCTAGCTCCATATTGCAGGGACATAAATAGTAAATGCTCTGCACTTATATAGCACTTTTCTACATTATTGGTACGTAAAGCTCTTTACACGGCGTCTCATTCACAATCACACACTCACACACCGACGGGGGGGCGGCTCTGCAGCTGGCCTGCAGTCACCGGGAGCAGCCAAGTTGGGTTTCAGTGTCAGGACATTTCAACATGTGACCGGAGGAGCCGGAATTGAAGAAGGTTTGAAAGAGTTCAATCTGAAAATATCAGTTAACATCGTGGTATCATCCTCTTTGTCGCTGGGGGTTTGATTTGGCACATTTGGAATGTTTTTCTACACCCTGAAAGTCGACGGCGCTTTTAGAGAATCAGTCACATTTTAAGAACTTCCTTTGAAAATAAGGCAAACTACCAGGCGGTGTCTGTTACTGCACATATGTTAACGACGTGTCTAACGGCGAGAATGGATTTTAAAAAATGCTTAAAATACTGAAGTTCATACCGACACAAGAGCAGTGAGGGTCCAAGTGTAAGAGTAGTATCTAGAGGTACCAGCTGAGGCGACTATAAGAAGCGAAAATTGGCTGGTTTCATTCAACCTGGAAAAGAGGAAATGAAGGAGAGAAGAGAACCAGGAGCACCTCATAAGATCGGTGGATCGTTAGTGACCAAAACCTGAAACCGTGGAAAAACAAGCCGCACTGTGGTTGAGCCAACGTGTAGCTTCCTGTGTGTCGCTGTGTTGTAGTGCTGATAGCGCTGAGGGGGAACGGAAAAGTGTCCTGCAGCGTTTTTACCAAAATAGAGAGACGATTTGTGAAATCTGATTTAGAAACCTTTCCAACTATTAATCAGGGCATTAGATCATACACACATTAGAATCATAAAGCACCAGCGCAGACAGACGCAACATATCTTTACAGAAGACTGTCCATCATCCGTCAGACACATCAGCATTTATCAGTCCGCCCATGACTCCTGTTTGACATACAAGACAAGTGCAATTCGTCATTGTCATGGCAACGGCCTTTGTAAGGAGACAGCCCAGCCCAGAGCCGCCTGTGAGGCCTATCAGTGTGTCCTGGATTCTTTTGTTCCTCTGAACCACAGGCAGATAAGATTATCCCCGACAACCCCAAGTCGCCCGCCAACCACCCACCAAAGCCTGATGGGAAACAGAGATGTGAAGTGACTTTTGGAACATCTGGATCTTCACTGCGAGCGTGTACGATGGGCAACTTTGTTTTGTCCTGCGTGTCCGCCACTCTGTGCAGACACCTGCATAACAAATCCCAGACAAAAGCTGAGACCTACTGGCACATCACAGGATTTAAATCGCAGAAGCACAGTGTGTGCTGAGTGAGAGCCAGAAATCATAATTACAGTTCTAAACATCATCTTTCTTTGCCCTTTGAAGGCTCTAAATTGCTGCTCTTAAGAGCTTGACGGAGGAAACAATAACGTAAAAAGACAGTAGCAGCTTTTTTTTTCCTGCAAAGCCAAGTAATAGTGCCTGTATCATCCCCAAATCTGGTGTTCGTGAAGAATGGATGAGAAGTAAGAAGGGGCGATGGCACAGGAAATGAAAGAAAGGGCAGCGAGAGAGAAGACGGATAGATCCAGATGAGGTAACATTATTTATTTAAGGCTGTAATTAATAAGGGCTGCTTCATCATCATCCCCCTCCTGTGATGACTTGAATTTTTAATGCTACTCATGAGGCCAAAAAATGGGAAAACGTAATGTGTTTCCCGTAATGGCTGATAAAGTCGGCGACACATCTTATGAAATGAGAGATAGTGAACCTGTGATAACTGGAAGCTGCCATCTGTGTTGGTGACGGTCCTCCAAACAGCTGACAGGCGGCGTGGGAGATTCTTCTGCAACAGCAACTGGATCCACGGCACTAAACCTGGTTTGTACCGATCTCAGATCAACACAATCAGGCAACAAGAAGGTGCCGGGACAAACATGGTCCTTTGAGGTTTCCGAGCTCCGTGGGTGAGACACATTTTCCATGTTGCTGCAGTGGAATAGTGGAGCTGAAGGCCTGTTGGACCGTCAAAAGTTGTGTTTTCAGACTCGTTTGCGTGGTTCCGTTCTGTCTCTCCCCTTTTCTCCACTTTTAAAGGTTCTGCTTTGGCTGGCACACGTACACGGATGCCATTAAATTCCCTCTGATTTCCGTATTACAATGTCTCTCTACTTCCAGCTGGACAACGCCTCCCGGTGACATCACGTGGACGAACCTCCAGTTCACGCGATGTCGTCTCGTCGCTCACACTGTGGAGGCTGTAATCACTGTTGACTTGCACCATCTTGAACTACTCATTTCCATTTTTAGTGACGAACTGATGAAACTGCAGAGACACGCACAAAGCGTGTGGAGATCCCCTGCATTTTCCTGCGACCTGGTTGCGTTCTCCTCTACAGCCTGTGGCCACGTTCGTTTTAATCCAGCGCGACTGTCACCTGTGAAATCCAACTTTGTTTTTCGGCTCTAAAGACAAAGCAGCGGTTGTTCTGAGTGTTCTGGTGGAAGGTGAACAGGCAGTAGATGGAGCTGGCAGCCTCTTAGCTCCTTCACTGTACTACCTGCAGTGAATGTAGGCCAGAGGCAGCAGGTGCTCTCTTACTCGCTCTTGCTCGTGGCAAAATAAATGATGGATAATTACTTTTGTGACAGTGTGGCAATTGAATTATCGCTAGCAAAACAACATAACAGATTTGTTATGCTCCAGCGAGCAGTAACACACCAATCATAATCAGCGGCTGAGAAGGCACACAGAAATCTGCATAGGACTCAAACGCAATTCAATTCCCCGTCCCAACTTTCTGTTCACTAACCATATTAAAGTTCGACAACGACATCAACCAGTGAGACACGGGTGGTGTTTGTGCTGCCGGATGAGCCTGACTGCCTGGGAGCTCTTAATGCAGCGCTCTGTCGAGGCTTCGGACGGGAGGCGAAAATATCCAAAGCAAAGTTCGAATGAGCAAAATTGTTTAGACATTGTTACGTGTGTAAAATGTGTCATTAATTATGAATAGATTTTATGAAACATATTTCCTGACTTGTGCCTGTGTTTTGTCTGGTCAGAGTGTCAGAAAGTTTGTTTCTTGGCACCGTTCGACACCTGATAATCACTTACAGGGTCAGGGTGACCCGCCTGAGACGCAGGACCGGTAAAGTTCGTTTGTTCTGTGTAGCGGGCATGTCACGCTGTCCATGTCCATAAATCAGAGACACACACACACAAGATGTCCCTCCGTTTCTTTTCTTAACCTGTTTCCTTTTGTGGTTGTTAATAGAATATTAAACCCGGCTTTTGTTGCATTCCACAGACAGATGGGAAACGACAAGGACAGTCAACAAAGGGGGGCGGGGGGAGACAACAAACAGCTGTTTCAACAGCGACTTTTGTTTGTGCTCTGCCTAATAAATATGGTTTTTACTTTGGAAAAAGTCGCCTTGCGTTGGTGGGATTTTAGCAGCAGTAGACGGTTAATACTACTTGGCAAGTTTGGCTTAGCACATGGTGTCCTTATGTGGTTCCCCTGAGACCTGGAGCCCCATTCATCTGCAGTACGTCTGTTCCTCTGTGTGTCTGCTGGGCCTGCTGATCTGACCAACACACGCACTGTTGGGTCAGATCTGATACGACTGCGGCGCTGTAATGGGGAGCACCGGGTGCTCTCCAGTCTACTTCCCCAGGACGGTAGGCCCCACAGATGGAATACGAGTTCCATGTTGAACAGCCGTGTCTGGCTACCGCATGCAAGGACGCAAACTGGGTTTCAAAAGCTATGAGAAATAAGCCAAAATGCACTAAGGTAGATCTGAGGAGTGAATGAGAGAAAGACAATCTCCTAATGCTCATGATCCACGGCCAAACACGCACATCTCAGCAAATGTCATTGTGTCTTGTAGTCATATTACGTAAGTAAAGCTTCTCTAACGTGTCCTCCCCAACAGTCTCTTGGGACTTTTTCTTTTCCAGACCAAAAACAAGGGAAAATCTACAAATTGAGAAGTAAACGCTGCAGTTGGAACGAGCAGTTTGTAAAAGTACGGAGTGAGGGAAAACAGGCTTGTAGCGAAGCTGTGTGAGTAGAAGCAAATGGAAAACACATTTGGACGAGTGTAGCAGCTGTCAGGGCGAGTTGAAGCTCCGAATCCTCAGATCTCTGACAGTGTCATCCCTCCTCTCTCTTTGGACTGGTGTGCTGTGACTACAGCATCTGCATAATGCATCCTGTGGTATTTGCCATGACTGGCGGTGGCTGTGGATGAGGGGAGCGGATGTCTGCCAGTCATCCAGCACACAGCGTGACATTTGTTCCTCTTCAGTTGTCATGGGGACTCGGTGATGTATTCAGTCTGCTGTTATCGAGGCCTTGTTTGGAGGGCTGTGACACTGCAAATGCAACCCTTGAAACCTCTCTCCATGAGTGACCGTTCCACTCCTGTGAATTTACCACTTTCACGCCTCTTATTGTCTAATTTATCCTGCACCTGGGCCACACTGGCGACAGATCTGCTGCTGCTGGATGGAAGTTCAGGAGAAGAGGCTTTCATTTGATCCAGCAGCAAAACGCACACACACCCAGGAGGTCATCAGAGTCAATGAAAGCTTATCTCTGCGTAATAACACAGATTATTGGAATTAGGAGCCTTATGGTTTCTTGCATTACAACTGTTGTATTTTAATACACATACACTTTACGTAGCTGCTCAATGCAAGTTAAAATTAAATGTCATATAATAAATTCATTGACAAACAAATCATAGTGTATTTTCACTTAAAAAGACAATTTGGTTCTAAATTGTGAGACAACAATTGCTAATTTCCATGTCTTTACTGGACACGCGCATGTAAGAGTCAGTACTGGTAAAAAAAAAGAAAAAACATAAAAAGGGAGTGAACCAGTAGATTTAATAACTGATTGAACTTTCTTTGGCAGCAATAACTTCAAGCAGACGTCCTGTAGCTGTGGATCAGATGTGCCAGCGTTCCCTGTAGAACTACTGCAGCACAGACATGTGCTCAGCATGTTCCTGTGACTGTGTCTCTAATGAGCAGACGTCTGGACTCCAGCTTCTTCAGAGCTTCAGTTGGTGGACACTGAATTTCGCCGTCTACATGGCAGCCCCGAGTCGTGATGCTCCCTCCACTCCGCTTCAGCCCTCCTCCGTGTTGCACAGCTCCATTTGTACACCCTTTAATCTTAGTCCCGTAGTGCTGTGGAGTGTCCAGGTGTTCTTTTTTCTGAGAGAGAACATGCAGCTCTGTGTTTGGGAACATAAAAACATCTCGACCGAGAAGTGCTGTGGAGGAACCACTAACAATTACCACGATATTACAACACACAGAGGCTAATACGCAGGGATACGTTTTAAAGATTGGATTTGTGTTCAGCCAGGATCCTTAAGCTGCGAGCGCTACATGTGTGGTAGTGTTTGCCCACTAACAGGAACCAGGAAGATGCTGTGTGCTATAGACCCCGGTTTGCATTAAGATCCATGTTAAGAGCAGATCAGCTTTGTTGCAGGTGCAGACAATGAGATTTTTATCTTAATAATAATAATTGGATGGAAATCTTTGTCCGTCGTCATTATTTCGCACGCCGCTGGCGTCAACTGGAGGCCCCCGTTTGAAAAGCAGGTAAAGATCCGGTCAGAGAGTTCATCTGTAGATGAAAACAAACAAGCTCATAATATTTTTATGGTGCTCATTGGTCCTTCTGTAGAAACCTTAAATCTGCATAGTTTACCCTCAGTCTGAATATTGTTTAATAACTGGACATAAGGACGGACGGTGGCCCAGTGAGGGCCCAGGGTGGGGCTCTGGTGACCCCTAGTGGCCCGAGGGCACATCTCGTCTCTGTAGTGACTCATCGTCCTGCAGCTATCAGTCAACAGTGACATTTCCCAGCCAATCAATATCTCATCATTTGTAGTCAACACAGGGTGACTTTAGGTCCTGGAAACAGTGTCTAAGCCTCAAGACGCTTGTCCTATTTCGATGTGTCCCCGTTTCCTCTGTGTGCAGCATGGAAAAAAACGGGACCTGAGAAAGTGCCCGTCCGTCACATGTACATATCATGATCACAGTCGCACTCACCGTAATATTTCATCAACCACTTCCTTAGACAAGTACATTTGTTGTGACGCTATAATCCGATGATGAGTCTCGAGTGTCACTGTCAGGGTCAGATGGTCAGAGCTGCTTGACGCTTTGCATAACACTGTAACATACATGGAAAAATGTTCTGACCAGAGAAAGAAATCGTGCAGCAGGACTCAAACGCGCGACCACGGAGCTATTTTATTTCCTGCAGCCTCTGTCCTCGGTCAAATCTCAGGTATCAAAGCAAGGCCAGTGGCTTGGGACGAGCCTTTAGAGACCACCTGAATCTGTGATGAAGTGCTTTACTGTCCCTCAGTGGACAAAGTCTGATGTATCGTCTCTCACCGCCCCCCATGGTTGGACTTTGATTGTCTGATCTTTAATTAGTTTTTATGCCGTGTTTCCCACAGAACATCTGAAAATTTGGTTTATCACAGGTTTGTTTCTGACCGGTGAACAATGACTGTAAGTGGATGTTTTCAAGAAGCCTCTGACCAGTTCAGCCAACGTCTGGGCGAGTTTCTGGACAAAGGAGGAGACTCAGTCAGCGCCACTGTGTGATTGAAAGTTCTGAAATGTTCCGATTATTTTATAATTGTTTTTTGTTCATTCCATAAACTGGGCCTAAACTGTGGAAGCTTTAATTTCATAACTTGGTGAAAAGCAAAGTGCGCCGCGATTACAGGCATTTTTAGTTTTAGACTCCCAGTTCTGGCGGCTCATAAATACTGTTGGCTGCTCAGCAGTTTTACAGCCGGCTCGTTTTAAATTCCCCCTGTAGTTTAGCCCAAAGAGAGCGTAGTACTGGTTCTTAGCAGTACCAGCTCTTTTTACTGTAAAAACACAATGAATCCATCAGCGAGATGATACAAACATTTTGTGTGACCCAATCAAAGACATTTTACATGAGCCGGGATCATCAAAAGCCTCGTTGTCTCCTATTTAGAGATGAATTGTTGAAGGTGATATCATCCATTCAGAGACTCGTCGGACAGTGTTTAGCTGGACAGTGATGTGAGCCGCAGACTTTTAAAAGGGAGGTTAATATTCGTAATGTTTAATTATCTGCAACAGCCAAGACGTGGCCAGAATCCAGCTGAGCTGCAGTTGCCTTGCTGAAACACTTCCTGGCTTTCCTCCTGCGACGGCATGCCGTGACTCTCCATAACCCAACGCAGGCAGCTGAGACACTTTCTGTTCAGACTGTGCAGGAACAAACTCTCAGTCTTTCAAATTAAAGCAAAGAACCAAAATAGCAGATTATTTAAAACGTGTGCGTGTGAGCTGAGAAATGTGCAGTGAATCAAACCACCGATAACAGCTCAAATGATGTGATATAATATGCCGCATATTGCTCTATCAAATGTGAACAAAGACACGTGATCTTTCACATTCGGCTCCGCCTGCCTTTCAAGTAACGCTACAGCTGTCCATCAAAGTGAGTGGCGTGTTGAGTCTTATCATAAATGATGGAAAAGGAAAAACAATTATTTCACTGCGAGGCACAGTCTACATGATGATGAGATATCAGTGTGGCAGTGCTGTCATTTCCCCGTAGGACAAAGAAGTCACCAAATCTAAGTCTATCTTTATTTTCCTTTCCTTTTCTAAATGCAAGGCTATGAAAATTATAGTTCTTTACACACAAACTGGCACAAATGTGAACACACTTAATGAAAACAAGGGTAAGCAAATTGTGATTTTTATTTACTGTACTAAACATGTTAGATTAAAGCCATGCATTAGGAGAACTGCTGGATTCTGGGATTATTGCGCAATGCACAGAAGGAATAAAAACATTCTTCTTCCATTTTAAAGTCTTTCAAATGAATTAAGTGGAACTATAGTTGTAGAAAAACTGGCTGTCTTGCCTCCTGCCTTTATTTAATTCTGTGATTAAGTACCAATATTAATAATACAAATATTTTGCATTTCTGAAACAACCTTGTGCCAAAATGTGATAGTCAGTAATGAGCCTCACAATTTTGAAATCAAACAAATAAACGCTTTTACGACACATCAGTGTTTCCCAAACATGCAGCGACGGACCATCCGAGTATATTTGGCCAACCTTTTATTTTTTAACTTTTCCCAGAGAACAAACACATCTGAGCAGTTGAGAACTGTTTTACCTTCCTAAAGTATCAGCCGGCAGCTCCGATCACCTGCACGAACACGTCGTCAGCGGAACCTTCTTCACTAAAGCACACGGAGAGGGGCTTCTGTCGCTTCAGCTGTAGGAATATAATTACCAGAACCACAGCTGCAGACACGACGGCCTCCAAAATGAATCAGCACATATGAAAGGTTATGAAAACATAAACGTTCTAACCTTCATGGACTTGGATTCATTGTTAGTACATTTGTTCCAGCTATGTGCACCCAGCTGAGAGTGTGTACAGTATTTCATGATTTAAAATTACAGTAAAGTAGTTTTATCACACATTTCGAATAGAAATTTAGCATGTTGCAATCTGGTCCTAAGTTATTTTAGGTTGCTCGTGCTAATTGTTTATTTTAAACTACTTGACATAATTCATATGATTTTAATAGTAATCAAATTTTTATTTAGGTTGAACGTATTTTTCTCTCGCTTGTTACTATTGAACAGTATTTTACACTCACTGGCGAACTCGATGTAGAACAGGTGGTTCTAATGTTTTGGACAACCTATTCAAAATGAAAACTGTTTGCCTCACTTCTCTATCAAGATCCTCAGTGGAAGGCAAACCCGTGTCCACCAAACTCTCGAGTGAAATCCTTCACCCTTTAAATGTTTATATCGTGTCAAGAAATCAAGAAATCCATAAGAGAATCTTTGACGTCCCCGTCCTCTGCTGCTGGCAGGGCAGCAACCGCCGCGAGTCTAATCAGATTCTGTGACTGAAATGACGTTTTCATGAAGTTGAAGAAACAAAGATTTAGTGATTCATTTCACCACAAACTCCACACGTCTGATTCATGTGTGGAGTTTGTAGCTTCCATAACTTCATGCAGGTTGAAAGGCTTCCATCCAAATCCTGCTCTAATCCTCAGGAGGAGCAAATAAAAGCCGTTCAACAGCCTCGATGGCTGAACAAAGGTTTGGGCCATGCTGCGCTCACAACTAACGAGCCCAACAGTTTTAATTAGAGGTTTTTATTTCGTCACCACAAGAAAGCAAAGTCATCACTGGGAACAGGACTTCGGGGAATATGACGATAAAATGTGAAGATTCTGAATACCACACTGTCCTGTCAATCATCTAGTTTATGAACACGGATCTTTAACCAACTTGTGCCGCGTGTCCACAATAGATGAGGTTGTTTTTCTATTTAAAGAAAGAAAAAAGAAAGCTTTGCGTCTGAGTTCAGTCCATCTGGCAATTAACTGGACCAAGACGTGTCCCTGATCAGCCTCCAGTTGGGCTTTGTGTGTGTCACTACTGGCAGCACACGGCAGTGATCTCCTCCGTCCATTCTCCCGCCCGGCGTGTTCATTAGGTTGGAGGCTGCGGCTCAGCCTGACTACCGGCCGCGATATTGCTTTCTCTGTCGCTCTCACACAATCAGCCTTTCCATTAAGCTGACAGTATCATCTCCCCACCTTGTGCAGGTGCAGAATAGAGATGGGCAGTTTTCTTTGTGAGAGGCAAGAATGTCGGCACCAAGGTCATCCCATCAGGAAGGATCAAAACCTGCTGGCAGCAGAACATATGACTGGTTAAAGGTGCACGGGACCTCCGCCTGCACTTTCTGGGATATATGAATTTTGAGAAATCGTATTTACAGTTCTGTACATTGTAATGTAACTGAGAAGCCTTGCTTTGAGTAGCTCATTATTTCTTTCTTCCACAGGTGGAAAATAAGTGAAATAGACTTTTTAGGTGGTACTTTGTACGAGAACGTTACCGTTACTACCCTGCAATGAACAGCTGAATATTTTCTGTGACAGTTACTTAACTTAATTAAAGTCCAAATATAATCCAACAACATAACAGATTTGTCCTTTCTAGAATTAATGAACAATTTTTGTATTACTATATCCTGATAACTATACATTTGTGCTTTCACTTCAGTAAAGTTTCCATTGCACGACTTTTGCCTTTGTCTTCATGTCACTTCACAGCTCATATTTTATGTCACAAGTGTCTATAGTAGCGTGTTCTTTGGGCCTTTGTCTGTCATTAAAACTTTTTCCGTATGTTTTACTTCTAAAATTCCATATGTAATGTGACCATTGTAATGTGCATGTTATTTTGCAGCTCAAGGTCAAAAACAATTATGCAATCCCTCTATTTGCCACATACCAAACAAGCAATATAGCGCACCAGAACCCAGTATGCCACACACAAATAACCTGGTGCAGTCCTATAAGATCAGGTAAGATAAGATGGACGACTGTAATTCTCTACTTTCAGGCTGCCCCAGTAACTCTCTAAAAAGCCTCAAATTAATCCAAAATGCTGCAGCAAGATTACTGACTGGGATTGGTAAGAGAGATCATATTTCACCTTCATTAGCTTCTCTCCGTTGGCTTCCCATTAAATGTAGAATAGAATTTAAAACCCTTCTTCTTACCTATAAAGCTCTAAACAGTCAAGCTCCATCATACCTAAAAGATCTCCTAGTACCATATCATCCTACTAGACCACTTCGGTCCCAAAATGCAGGCCTACTTGTGGTTCCCACAGTTTTAAAAGGAGGCAGGGCCTTTAGCTATCAAGCTCCTCTCCTGTGGAACCAGCTCCCAGTCCAGATTCGGGAAGCAAACACCCTCTCTACTTTTAAGACTAGGCTCAAAACCTTATTGTTAGTTCCAGTCCTGCTGCTATAGACTCAGACTGCTGCAGGACCAACCCCTGATGCACTGAGACACTTTCCTCGTCTCAGCCCCATTTGTATGTCACCACTGTAGGACATTAAATCTGAGTCTTCTTGTCCTCTCTGTCTCTCTCTGTCCCTGTCTTCAGGTGTCCCTGGCTTTGGAGCTACTGGTCCTACCAACCCGCCCAATGTTTTCCACTCAGCCCAACCGATCAAGGCAGATGTCCGTCCACCCTGAGCCTGGTTCTGCTGGAGGTTTCTTCCGTTAAACGGAGTTTTTCCGCTCCACTGTTGCCTATAGCTGCTCAAGGGGGATTTGTTGTGTTTTCTTTACATAATAAAGTCAAGACTATACAGACATGTAAAGTGCCTTGAGACGACCTTGTTGTACATTGGTGCTATATAAATAAAGTGGAATTGAATTGAATAACAAAGGATAAATCTTTATTCAGCCCACAGTGGGGAAATTTCCATGTTACAGCAACAAAATGGGCAAATGTACAAGGCCCCGAAAGCGACATGGTCGGAAAAAAAAAATTATGTGGAAAAAAATTAACTAAACCTTTGTGAGATCTCGCAAAACGTTCACGAGAAATCTAAAAATGGTTTGCGACATATACTGTACTTCCGGGTCAGTTGGCTCCATAGTGGTAAACCTCAGTTTTTATTGTAAATATACTCTGCTACGAAGCACTGACTTAATGTCTATATTTGAGGCCAAGCTCATTTGAGCTTGAGGCCAGGATCATCAAACACACATTCATGAAGGTTGTAAGATTATGAAGATGTGGTTTGTCCCTTCTTTGTCCACAGTGGACAGCATTAACCTTCCTGTGTTAGGTGGTGCACCAGCCTTCACTGTCACTTCACCGAACCCTCTTAGCAGCAGCCACCTCCTCGTCTTTGTCTCTCTCCTACCCGCTTCTGCTCATGGACAAGCCGAGTACAGACAACAAGGGAACTACGTCAGGATGTTCGCCCTCTTCAGTCCACAGTCCTCGTTCAAAGGGCCAAACCGGAGGGTAAATATAATACAAAGACTCACATTAGGGGGACCTGTAACCATGGGAAAAGCATTTATACAGTCGGCTGCGAAAGTTTGCATCCCCTTGTTTTGAGTAAATAACAAAGCTTGTATGTACAATTAACTTGTGCAAATGTTTTTTCGCCAGAAATGATCATATTTTACACTTCTTGAACCATATTTGTTCCTTCTGATGATGAAAGAACAATGGAACTAGCTGAATGTGCATTGTTATTACGTTACTGTAGGATAAGTTTGTTTGAATGCCCAGCTCCATACACAAGGCGTGAATTAAACGCCTTCACCCACACAGGTACTGCAGAGAATCGTGGGTGGTCAAAGGTCAAAGAGCATCAAGATTTACATCATCCAAGAATTGGTACAATTTTACAGGCGACTTATGATCTTCTGAAATATTGTTCATAATATTCCACAGACGTGGCTGTATTCAAAGTTATAAATTCTGCCTGAATTTCAGGGTGTTTCCATCATGACTCCACTGCATTTAGTTGACAGCTGTTCTGATCTGACATTTAACAAACTCCTAAAACATAATCAACTGTTCAAAATCCAACTTGTTACCTCACAGGAAAAAAATGCGTTTGAGGGTTTGAGGCTTAACTTCTCCTGAGAGACTGGGATGCTGGTCAGGCATTTGGGCAAATCAGTTTCCTTTTCTCTCTGTGTACATTATCATACAATAGGAAATCCTCCCAAAACAGTCTCACACAACAGTTGCTAAATAATATTCTATCACAGTGCAGAATGGAAAAGGACAAAATTGTCTTTAAGACACTGTCATTTTTATTCATTAGGACCTGAATTCTCATATGAGCCTCAGGTGAACTTTGAAGCACTTCTTACAGTGCAGTAAAACAGGAACTATTTGACTTATACATAAACAACACTAGAGTTCTTATCAAATCAAGGTGGACAGGTCTACCCAGAGATATTCAATTTAATATCTTAGTTCAATTCACCCTTAGAAATATTGTTTAACAGGAGGGTCATTATTAAATGTCTGTACTGGGAAAGCAAGGAATAACTCCCAACACAATATGTGGAGTAACTTCATCTTTTATTTTCACACATAATTACATACTACCCTCCCATACACACTGCATGCGTTCTTCTCAGCAGCCACTGCGGCTCTTGATCTTTAATAGTGTCTGCAGAATAAGGGAACCAGCAGAGGACACATGAAGGCTCCATGAAACACTCTATGGAGCTCTTGCTCGAGATCCCTGATGGACAAGTCACGACGGTGTTTTTGACGTTCATGTGTAGAAAACAGATTTACTTTAACCACAGTCAGTTACAGTCTTGTCATATCTGATGCGGAGGGCAGTCCGCTCATCAAATGGTCCTGGAGCCGCTGAGGTCTACGGTGTCTGTGCGGTGTGTTCTTCTGTCTCGGCACTGTGAGTATGTGCCGACTGCTGCTCTGCCAACATGTCCTTCAGCTTCAGAGTGAGCACGGGATCTCTGGACTCTGCTGCCACCTGCAGGACAATCACAATCCCAAATATACGTTAGAAGGCATCCTACTCACCCTGCGTCCTCAGACTTTAAGTTTTCAATTTGTGATAGAGCATCTGCCCCATAAACATCTGCACACGTAGATGGAGCATTACCATATTAAACCAGGAAAGTCTGGCCTGTAAACACGCGTAAGAAGGAGAACTCTGGCTTCCTGAATAATCATAATATTTCACTTCATCTGTTTTATATCAAAAGAGTTGTTCATGCAAGCGTAGTACCAAATTTTTGTCTGCAGTTACTGACAATCTTGATAGTTACGCTGCTAGACACTCAACAGAGTGAGCCTGTATCAACGTTTCCCGTAAATTGCTGTATTGTGCCAAACATAATAATCTGATGAACTTGTGTTTGTACTATTATACAGTTTATACTATTATTATACAACTATTAAAGCACTTGCTAATATTAATCTTATTTAATATTAAATAGCTTAATGTCTTATTAAATCCATAAGTTTTATTAGATGCTAAAATATGCCTCCCTGCTATACGAACATATTTATTGTTGTACTTAATTATTCATCCTGTATTAGCGGCTGTATTGTTATTTAGATGCTTACAGGAGGAGCTCCTTTCCTTCTAAGCACCACACCCTCCCTGAGTAAGGCCTTCCCAGTCTCCTCAAACAGAGCAGCGTCATCCAGCGCACTGTGGCTCTTCAGCTCCACGTACTTGTTTAGAAACCTGTGGGGTCAGAGTGACACGGTGCACATTGTCAGCAATTCTGGCGTGGAAAGCTCACAAATGAATAAAACACTGTGTATATATTTGATATAGTAAATTTGTTTTTTTGGTACACTTTGGTACATTACATGCATTTCACATTTTGCCTTAAAACACCAGAAGACATACCTCTGACATGTAGAAACAAATCTGGGATTGGAGAGATCAAAAGGCCGTTGACCGGGCCCATACTGCTCATAGAACTTCCTAAAAAGGGACACGGTTACGGGTAAGTGGAGCCCTGAAAAACATCTGCCATCAGTGAGCTCAGAAAACATCCTGTGTGACTCTGAATGATGATTTGCTCAGCCGAATGGGTTTTTTTTAATGTGTTGTGACACGATCAGGTGCCTTGACACATGAAGTAGTGGATTCTTGACAAATGCATACTTTGGTGTGCTGACCTGCAGCGGCCGTCATTCAGTAAACCCAGGGTCATGTTCTACTCCGTTACACTAAATGACATACCCCTGGCCACACACCTGATCTGTATGTTAATTTAGTTATGGTCACAGATCAGGTCATGGTACGGAAGCACAGCTACACTGAGCAGCTGACTTACGCTCTAACTTCGTCCTCTCTGTAGAAGATTTCGGGCACCGTCTCCTCTTTCTTGAGACTCGGCCTGGTGTGTGGTTTCACATAAAGCGGGGCCCTCTTTGGCGGAAAAGCCTTGTACACGTCGTACCAGATGGGCTTCTCTGTTGGCTTGATGACTCCAGAGCGCATCAGATCCCGAACCCTAAAGATCAGGACATGGAATAAGTGTTTTTCCCCTTGTATGTGCACAAATACTGTTCAGTCTGCACATAGTCACAACTACCCGCACAAGAATGACACCTCAGACATAAGTGACGTTAGAATTTTTAAGCCTTTGGAGGAAACTTCTTCTGTAAACAGCAGCCATGCAAACAAGTCTTTGTCGCATGTGTATGACGTCATCACACTGTGTCTTTACGCTCGTGTCACCGGGTCATTCTCTAAAAAAAAAAAAGCATCCAAGTATTTACCACCTATTCTTTTTTTATGTTTTCATACATGTGTTATCACGTCTTCTCACTTTCCGGCAGTGGTGGCAGAGAAATAACCGGACGTAACGTCCCGTCACACGGTCCTGAGCGGCTGCTAGCTAACAATGCTAACGACAGGAAGCGTGAACTTCACTGATTGTGTGTGTATCCAAATCACCAACACGTGACGTAAGCGAAACATTATCAGCGGGCTGGAGTTGGTCCATTCGGGAGCCGTGAATCGATGAAACACGCGAAGTGCTGCCGTCTTACCGGGTGAACACGGATCCGACCCGCTCCAGTCTGCTGCCCGCCATTTGCTCTGTCGGCTCTACGGGAGCTAGGCCGCCGCAGTCAGGACGGACCGTTTCCACACGGACTGTAAATAACGAAGGCACCGTCTTTACAGGAAGTCACCACCAACGCTCACATCCGGTGAACTGTCGTGCAACGCGGTCATCAGATCTGAGTTTGGCTGCTGAATCTAAATGATCGGACTGATTGGATTTAAAACTACACAAATGCAAAACAACCAAAATTAAGGAACTTTTTTTTTTATTCATATGTTAAATAAATAGACATTTGTGCAGATGCCTTTTTAAGAATGACCACGTGTCACAGCATTTATTCTGTTTGCAGAGTCCACGTTCCTATTAAAAACCCAGACTAATAAAATACGATCAGTTCACATTAAGGAAAAGAAGGAAGGCGACTACAAAATACCACAGTGTTAATCCAACAGTCAGCTGTTCTATTCGATGCTGATTTACAACATGGTCATGTCAAGGCAATTTAGATAATAAAGTCAAGACTATACAGACATTTAGAGAAAACCCAACAAAATCCTCCACAGGCAGAACAGAAGAAACCTCTCAGGGTCGGCGGCCATCTGCGTTTACCCAAGGCAAATAAGAAATCAAAGTCAAAGGAGAAAACAGTAATGTGCGTTGTAATGAATGTAATCAAACATTACTGGTAATTATTCAGGTGGAAAAGTGAAAAACATCTTCATGCGATTTAGGTAGTGCAGCGACTAATGAGCTCTTATTAAACACTGCAAAGGGCGACATCTGCTGGGAAGGAGTGTTAGTAATATGAATAGATAAATTTTGTAGAAATACAACTGTAATATAGGTGGAATATAGAGTTGCTCACCAATCTCCAGCCCATTTGCAACATGTTCTCATTCTCACATGTCAAGTATTGATGCGTCTGTTTCAGTGATGGTTTCTGATCACTTTTGATCTTTTACTTCAGAGGGAAACCTCCCACTTTTCTACATTTACTTGACAGCTATCGGTACTTTGCAGATGAAGTGTCCCTAATGATGGATAACCTTTAACATTAGTGATAAACAATTATATATTTCCCCCTTAAAAGTTGAATTTTCCTGGGGGGCAGCTGTCACCATTAACTTTTTTATTGCTACTAACTAAAGGGGAGAATTCTGAATATATGACATGAACAGTGATGGTGCTGTTTTTGAAGCGGTTCTCTCCTTAAATCACTGCACAAGACCTGAACATCTGGAATCTGCAAAACCTTATTAACGAGGGAGATGTGGAACAAATCTGGAAATTCCTATTATCAACAATGTCAAGTTCAGTAGTGGTTAAAATGCTTTGTCTCTACTGATGCCCAGAGAAATTGCTTTCTTAAAGTGAGATATCTTCTTGTGTGCTGTTTTTGTGCTGCTTGTAAGTTCATCAGTCTTTAAAATAGTTTGATTTTGTAAACTCAGTTGGGCCGATGCCCAGAGAGCTGCTGCTGGAAATAATCACTACACAAATAAATGTTTATTAATCCATTACTGAAAATAGGCTCCTATAAATGTGATGTTTCCGACTGTTTCCAACAAGAATTTATTTATAAAACTGCACTTTTTAGGGATTTGTTTTGGTTTTGGTTTCAATAATTCCATCTTGACACAGACTGGAGGTAAGTAACGGATTGGGGCATTGTAGGAATTCGTCATTTGATGGAATTGTTTATGAATGTCACTGCTCCAAGTGAAGTTCATGTTCAAGTGAGAATAAAATGAAGCACGGGACTGACAGGTGGATTGGTGTATTGGACCGTGATGGTGAAGACGGGAGCTGAGCGTGACGGCAAAGCTCTCCTTTTACCACGAGATTTACAATTTACAATATTAACCCTAACCCACTGTCACAACCTTGGCACCTAGAAAGTATGATTTCGTGGCTACGATACTTCCATTGGCTGGTTGGGAGTGGGGGCACTGTTCTTTCCAACTGAAAAAGCAGATAGCTGAAACAGGGGCGACAGGGTCGACCACCAATCCCAGGGTCGCTGGTTTGATCCCGGGCTCCTCACCGAACCCAAACTTACTTATTCCTGGTGAGTGTCCCCCATCGGCACATGGGTGTGTGTGAATGGGTGAATGAGAAGCAGTGTGAAAGTGGTAGAAAAGCTCTCTCCATTTAATGAGTGCCTCTCTCACAGGCAAAGCTAACTCGAAAAAGGCCCTGAAGTAGATTATACATCTAATTTGGTTGGTAGCCCATTGTTTCCTGTCATTGTATAGGCCGGGGAACTATACGACTCAGTAGGTCATTAATGTAACATACACCTCCAAACTGCTTTTCTCTCCCCCCAGTTAAGGCCGATGGCGGTTTCTTTCATTACAGGGAGTTTTTACAGTGGTTGCTCAAGGAGGATTTGTTGGGTGTGCTCTATAAATTTGTATAGTGTTGACTTTGTTACGTAAAGTGCCCAGAGATGATCATGTTGTAAAGTGGGTGTATACAAATGGAGTTAAATCGAATTGAACATTAACTAACGATTGGGACTCAACAAAGACTTTGTCCACTTTAAAATACATTAAAAAAAAAGCAACCGGAAGGCGAGTTTATGCTGAATTGAATTGAATTGGCCCCCCAGGACCAGCCGTGTGATATTTGATGTGCTGTTACCCACTTTGAATAATTTTGCACATTGCACAACTCGATTTGGACTTAAACAAAGTTGTTGGGCTTGAGTTGATCGTGAACATCAAACGATTATGGAGCGTTTAGTTCAGTTTTCTGGTGAAATATGTACGTGATGAGAAGCGTGACGGAGACTGTCTGGGAACAGTAGGACACGCATCCCAGGAGAATGCAGGGCTCTGTTACGACCCCAGCGCTGACCCGCTTCATCCAACCACTCGTTTGTGCTAGTGATCCCTTGTGAATCTCCCCATTTCCTCCTCCGGTGTAGTGCTGCAGTAAGATGGTACTAAAAACAAATTGTCATAAACATAATCCGTGCATTCAAACACTAATTTGTCATAGAGGGAGGGTAAAGCATTATCAGTTGCTTCATTCTAATATCTACGCAGACTGAAACAAAAGCCTGTGCAGTTTACTTTGACATCATAACCTTTGAAAGGCAGCACAGGCCCGACTGATGCAACGAGCAGAACAGGATAAAGAACTTTAAACTCTCTCTGTCAGCTGACTACAGATCCAGCCAGGGCACAGACATTAAACGTCTGAAGCGCCTGCTGAACGCAGGCCGAACGCAGGCCGTCTTGGTGCCACTTGTTGACCACGTTAACCTGACAGAAAGAAAAAGTGCAGGAACGAGGACGTACATTTTGTGCAGGGATCTGAGAAACCCTGGGGAAAAGCAGCGGAGTGAACAGACTACAGTCTGTCAGCAGGTGGCTTTTCAGGTTCCACAACAGCGAGCGCTGCCTTCACAGGCAGGCTGGTAAGGCCAGGTTCAGTTCAGGAATGTCAGCACGTAACAGGGTGTAGAGAGAGCCATGGAGGGAGGGAGGCAAACAGAGGAGGGACAAGAACAGGAGAGAGAGAGTCGCATATGCAATAATTACAGCTCAGCCAGTCCATACGCCGCACTCTCCCGGTTCACAGGCTGCCGGCGTAGCTGACAACACTGCCGTCCCGCTGCCAGGACGGAGACAGGAACCACGTCTTAGTCCCACGTATCACACCTGGATTTATTTTTCACCTGTATTGCTCCTTTTGAAACATGGATTTGCTCCTGGATTCAGGCTAATTATGGCAAAGACCTTTCTCCAAGTTCCCCCAGAGTCAAACAGATTCTCCCTAAATCACCTTTGTAAAAAGACAGAGCTGGAGTCTTTTACCATGTCTGTGACTGCCCTGTTCAGGGGGAAGTGGGGGCACAAGTCACAGGAACCCACAGAGAAGCAGGCAGCAGCTGTGGTTGCCCCCAGCCACGAGGAGGACGATGACGAGGATGACTCGCACGCTGGTTTCACCAGGGAGCCCATCCGCAGGAACTCCCGCTTCTACCGTTCGATGAGGAAAAAGAGGCTGGTCTCATCCGAGCAGTCTGAAAGTAAGTCCACACGTGACCTCTGCATTTCGACCGTACTTCTCAGCATCGGGTTCCGCTGGCACTAACTCACCGGAGGCAAAGCGAAAGGTTTCTCAGGAGCTCCGGAACTTTGTGGACAGTGTGTAATGCTGCTCTGTCTTGTTGTCCCTGTGACAGCTGACTCAGCTGGTATTGAAAGTGGAACAAAGGCTTGGTAGTCCTGTCCTTCACTAGAATTACTCCATGAATATAACCTGAGGAACTGGTTCTGTTGGAACAGTACAATAGCCTAGGTAACACCTGTACTTTCCATAGGTTGACCCCTGACCCCCTGAATTCAAGTAAAACTAAACTAAACAAAACTGATGTTTGTGTGTTTCAGTGGCTTGACCAGTTGCTGGAAATCCCACTGATACCTGAAATGGTTGGTAAATTCCCAGAACCACAATTCCCAGAACCACAATAAAAGTGTTAGAGCTTAGACTTTGCCCCGCAACTCGGAAAAGGAGGGATCAAAGCGATTAATTAATACATAACTTGTCAGCACCAGCAAGTCATAAACACCCGAGGCCACTGAGACACAGGAACAGGGTTAGTGTGGCTTCCTGACCAGAATTGGAGGCTTCACATAAAATTACGGTGACCTGCGATTGTCCGTCGTCTCCGGTTGTTGATGTTTGGGCACGCACTTACACCTTTGCTCTCCGTGTTTTTGCAGGGATATGCTTTGATCATATGGTATTTGCTTTGATAGCTCGTGTGATAATGGCTGCATGAAGAGGCAAGTGAACTTGCTGGGTAACTGGATTCCCGCACTAAAAAACATGTTTAGTGGGAACAGTTAAGCTTTTCTCGATGCCGTAAAATCAAAGTTTCTTTACTGCAAGTTAATTCCACTTATGATGGCTTTTTTTTTTATTTTACTTAAGTTAACTGATTGAAATAATAAGTGGGATGACTTCAAGGGAGTTCATTCAACCGTGTTAAATAAATAATAGCTGTTTTGTTTCCCAGTAAGAGAAACAAAGCTCCCCGTGATTTCAGGCCAGACACTGCAATAATTCAAATAACTGGGAGCAGTTTTACAAAATGCTGAATTTATTGATGCACCGCTTGGCCCGTGGTCCGTGGTTCGATTCCCCACCGGCTGCCTGGGGCCTTTCCTCATATGTACGTGATTCTTCTCCACGGTTCATTGTCTGTCACTCTGTGTCACCCATGGGAGGGTTGAGACCCGGCTGCTCTGCCAGTGGTACAGTGACAGCTGGGATCAGCTGCAGCACCTCTGCACCTCTTAAATGAGAGATGAGATAATAGTTGAAATTAGTTTTACATTTTAAAAACTCATAAACATCGATAATTGAAAAATGAAATGCACATTCACTGAATTCCTTTTTTCAACGCAGCAGGGGAACATGCAGTAGTTTGAAAAGGACGAGCCGTGTGGCGAGATCCAACCGTTCACATTGTCAGAGCTGGTGGTAAAGAAGCGTCTGAAAGGAGCCCAGCATCAGGGGCAGCATTACTTTGACTGTAACGTCAGTCAGGGGTTTAGCAGCCCGCTGAGACAAAGTTGGCTCAACTTAGCACAACCACGCCTTCCTTAGAGGTGTGTGACGTCCTCCGTCGTTTCCTTATTTACATTGTGTAAAGTATGTGTATTAAATGTGTGAAAACAGGAAATAAGACAATGGGCATCAAGCAAGAATCACTTGTACAAACCTGTTGTACAGGTCACGTAGAGAGAGTCTGCCTTTGCCTGCCCAGCAAAACAAATCGTGAGCGTTTTTTCGTGTATAATACAACGGGGATTAGTATGGACCAATCAGCCGCAACTTTAATACCACCTGCTGGTTTTAATAGAAACAGTTGTTTGTTTTTTATATTCAAAACTAATAACAGCTGATGATTAGCTGTCAGAACATAAAGTGGTTAAAATCAGCTTCGCCTTTACCAACAGGGACCTTGAAACCTTTTTAAAATTAATTACTGTCATAATTACCATAATCAGTATTGTTTCAAATACTTTTTGCGACCCGCGTAAAACTTTTACTTGAGTAAAAGATCTGACATCTGTGTGGGGCTGTGTAGCTCCAGACTGCTCAGAATGACCCGGCTGACCCCGGTCCTCCATGACACTGTTAGAACCACTAGAATTGAAGTTGTGTAACACCCCGGCTACAGTCTGTTCTTGGAAAAGTTCTGATATTATTGTCTCCCTCAAAGAAAGTTAAATCAGTTCATCCATTATCTTAACCGCTTATCCTGTTAAGGGTCACAGGGGGCTGGACCTTATCCCAGCCGTTATTGGGCAAGAGCCAGGGTCCGCCATGGGCAGGTCTCCAGTCTGTGCAACCGTTCACACTCACATGGTCACGCGTGTTTGGAGTGTGGGATCAAATCAGCTGGTTTAGCTGTGAGTTGCTAGTCACTCCACCACTGTGCTGCCCAGAAAAGTAAATGTCAAGTTCATCTCGATATTCTGAGACACACGTGTTTTTCCATAGCTGTCAACTTATGGCGTAACTTTAGACGTGAAGACATGACTAGTATCTGAAATATACTCTTAAAGGCTCCTGTAATATTTTTAGCAAAACTGGTTCTGAGTCACCTGGTTTTCAAAATACACAAAAGAATGTTTTGAGATTTGAAAAAGGAGTGTTTGAGTCACGATCACTAGGCGCTCAAGTGCAAAAGCGAACGCGTGTTGTGAGAAACAACATCCTGGTCTTTTCTCTACAAACTCATAAAGTGAAAGTTCCATTCATCACAATCATAACCTAATTCAGAAGCATTTATTATGAAAATAATCATCTCCCTAACATGAACAGGTGGCGTTCATTGGATTGAGATAGGCGTGTAAAGAGAGATTATTGAATGTGAAAAGCAGAAGTTTTTGCGTTTGGCCCCACCTCGGTTACAGGCGCCTTTTCCTCTCTGTACGTTTCAGAGACTTGTGAGTTGCTGCGTAATAACTGGAATTATTTGAAATTGCATTAAAAAGGATGGTGTCAAAACATTTTGGCCTACAGCTGCATCTGTTCTACGAGCAGCATTTCATGGCAGCTGGTCCTGCACAAAAGAGCCACTAGCTGCTTGGCTCAGTGTGTCTAATGTTCCTGCACGTACCATAAACCTGCTTCTGCCGGAGCATCAGCGTGTCAATCATATTCCAATGTATAACCACCAAGCAGGAATCGGTAGAACCACTCAGTTGTTATTACAGCCACACTTCAAGTGCTGCTCACACACCAGACAAAGTGGCCCCACGTGATCCCCCGGTGTCAGTGTCACATGCTTTGGCCTACACAGCAGCCAGGCAGTGGAGTCCGTGACCCCCAGTAAGCCTTGGGTTTATGTGGGGCTGAGAACCTCATATGCACAAAACGAGCATCGACGGCGCACCGCAGAACGCCAGATGACATTTGACCAAAATGACACGAGCCCTCATCAAACTGTGACTCACCTGGTCTGTGTGTGTGTGCCACGTAACGGAGCATGCAAAGACACCACCCTCACCTCAGGCTTCACCTCGTGTTACCTCACCAACTCCTGCCAACATACCCACTTCCCCTTCGTCATCTGCTGTCATCCAGCAGGTTCCCTAACGCTGAAGTCCCGAATGCGCAGTGAGCAGCTCAGTGTGGCTTCTTGTTAATGATTAACCACCGGACTATTGGAACTCTAACCCCCTGATTTCCCTTTCCGCCTTCCTCCAAAGCACACAAATCAGATAACCATCATATTCATAGAGTAAAAGAACATAAAGTCAAGTGAAACTCACAGTAAAGTGACTGTAAAAGTCACAACAAAGAGCCGTGTTCATCAGCTGCTTGTTCCTGCCTGTCCTGTTTCAAGAACATGAGCACACAAAATAAAGTTATGTAATTATTCTGTTTAAGTTAGGCAGCCTCGAGTGGCCCACTGTTCACATGAAGTATAGATGAACCACAGTTTATTATAGAATGTTAAACGGGCATTTTTAACCAGTCACAACAAAAAACAATACACTCGAAAACTCTTCATGGAGCCGATTTTAAATAAGCGGCTTCTCAATGAAAGGCTGAAAGAGGGACAGTCTGTCTTGTCCCCTCCGGCAAGTCCTTCCACGGTGGAGGAGTCCTCGCTGCAAAGGCTGCGTCACACCTGGGTATCACCGGTGGACCAGATTAAATTATTGAAAAATTACTAAGATGCATTAAACAGGCGTAGAAAAGAGCTGTTCCCCAGCTGACAAGAACGTAAAGAGGAGCACAGATCATCACTGCTACATTGGGTGTGATGAAGAGTGGAGTGGGGATCATTGCTTGATATCCAGGTGATAATTGAACCATTTTCCACACCTGTAAATGTCAAATACAAAGGTTTTTATGTCCATGTTAATGATGCACTAAGTGGATTCTTGCATGTCTTTCAACACTCATATTGTCAGGTTTCTCTAAATGTTATAATGGAGGGTTTTTACTCAATAATTATCCTTTCTATGTCCAAATAATGGGTTATGCATGCTGGATGATGGCTTTCCTGTGTACGCTCACACTGACTAACAGGTTTAGCTTTGTTTACATACACAGAAAATGAGCTTTTGCTTTTCTGTAGAACGGCTGGATTGCCTTAAAATGAGAAACGCCTTGACTTTTGCACGGCAGCATGGTGCTTTATTATGTTCCAACAAGATACCGCAGCCTAGCACACTCAGGACACGGAGTGATAACATCGATGTAATTTCGTGGCCAACTTTGCGTTCTGATTCTCTGTCACCGACTGTCTCTCCAGATTCCAACAGACTGGGCTCGGACAACAGTCCATCTCACAGAACAGGAGACGCTTCCCCGAACGCTCCTTTACCCCACAAGTCACCTTTGCTGCCCGGGGCTAGACGGTAAGTCTGCATGCCGTCAATGCCCAACCCTGCCACTGAACACAAACACACCCAGGAAGCAAACAAGTGCGCGCACACACACACACACACACACTTACACACACACACTCACACACGCCACTTTTATACTTGGCTCTCCCAATAGCTTATCGTGTCTATGATAAGCACAAAGGCCTGTCTAGTTGCTCTGAAGGTTAATCCATTGTCGCTGAAGCAGCAGACTTCTCCTGTATTCAGACTGTGATCACAGCAGCCACAATGGTGGAACTTCAGGAACCAACACGGGATGTTATCGTTGCATTTTTCACTTTCGAAACATGAAAAGAAAGAGCCGGAGTCATTAAATCAATGTCTTTGTCAGCCTACACTTTGCAAAGTGGCTGAGTTAAAACTCTCCTGAACATGATCGCCCTCGTGAAGAAGGACTGATTGCAGTGCTTCATTTTAGACTTTGACTTATATATGGTGCAACATGTCTTCAACCGACAAAACCAGAAATGCTACAGAACTGAGGAAATAAATAAAAATAAGGAGAATAATGAGAATACAATAAAATATGATCAAAATATAGACATGTATGCAAAAATACAAACAATTTGTACATGGAACCAATTACGGCTTTAGTTGTGTCTTCAAACCAGATTAAGACTGTCCACCTCTGAATTCAAATCTTATTCAAAACCAGTTTCAGTAGAGAAACATCTTATGTTGGCGTGTGGGTTAAAACGTTCAGAACATCTTAAATCCCGGCTGTAGATTCACACACATGCTCAGCAACGTCCCCTCGCTGCAGCTGTATAACCTGCTCTCTTTTTTGCGTGTCCAGTGAATTAATGTGATGTTGTTCAGAACCACAGGCTTCCACAGCTGGAGGTCAAGGTGGCGGCAAGTGTATTTACAGAAATGTCAGGTCAGAAAATGTTTCATTTTGACAAGCAGTGACAAATGATAAAGCTGATAAAGACGGAGGCCTAAGCAGGAGGGCAGCGGGTGTACAAGTCCTTCTTAACTTCCTGTTTGGCTTGGTAGCGTCACAGCTTTCAGTCTACGTCCACCCGATGGAGCCGGCTCACAGGTGTCTGTCTGAAAGTGGTCACTCCTGCTCCAAATGTGTAAAAGGAGTCAAACAAACACCCTCCTCACACACCAAGTGGTGTTCAAAAATACGGAATGTGCAGAGAGAAAATGTCGCCTCAGCAGACACACAGGCCTCCAGAGCCAGCTGAGGCGAGAGTTAAGCGTCAGGCGACAGATGCAAACATAGGGCAAAGCATTGTTTGGAATTGACACAGCAAATCGTAAAATTGTGCAAGAATAATCTGTGGGGTTTTTTATTTTCACCAGAGCCGTCAGTGATCTTTCTTTTCTGTTCACTAATGTTAAAAAAGATTAAACCAGACTTTCACATCTTTGAAAGCGTCTTCAGGACTAGGCAGTGGTGACTCTTTTCTGTCGGCTCTGACGAGCAGCCCTCCCGACTGGGGGAACTGTGTCAGAGTGGAAGCGCGCGCCCACGGATTAATTAACCAGAACCCGACATGCACTAAGCGGAATAAATCTGCCAAAACCAACGTGTGTGCCTCAGTTTTAGAAGACGGCGTGTCTAACGAAGGCTACATGACAAGCCACGTTTCCAAAATAGTTTCATAAAATTAAAAGTGAACGCAAGTTTTCCGCTGGCCAATGCTGCCACCTCCCTCCTGGAAGGTTTCATGTTTGTACCGTCACCTGCCGTGTCCCATCTGTGTGTGTGTGTGTGTTAAAAAGCTCCACTGATTTGAAATAGCACCGAGGCAACACGCAGTGTCAGGTGCTCAAACTAAGCAATTTGATTGTTTTAGGAAAAAGATTTGGAATTTGATAGAAATATTACTTATTTTGAAAGTCCATTCTTTCCTCATTGCTACTTGACATTTTGAGCCGGCTCTCTTTAATTCACGTTTTTGGCTTCATGAAGCTTCAAGTGTTTTCACCTGAGGTGCGGGCGGGTCCGTTTACCACCCAGACTCCCTTTCTGCAGAACCATGTTGTGACAGTGTGGATCCAACATTCGATGCGTTGCCTCCGAAGCCCTGGATTCCCTCGGTTTTTGGAAACGTGGTGATGCTGTGTAAAGCATCTCAGCAAATGATGATGACTGCAGTAGATGATGATGATGTGAAGTGATTCTAACGCATGTTTTTCTTGTCAACTGTAGCATCCAGCCTTTATCGCAGCCCCATCACTCCAGGACTGTGTTGCCAAGCAATGGTGAGGCCAGCAGCAGACATGCTCTGTACAACAAGGATGCTGTGGATAGGCGAAAAGGAGGAGTGGGAGGAGGGAGTGTGAACATATCCGCTGCCTCCGACAGCCGGCACAGGGATTTTACAGCTGACATGATCACTTATCGGACTCACGGCATTGATAGCAGAGACATAAAAAAGCTGTCGGAACAAACGGCTGCAGCTTGCTCGGTACAGGAGGTCAGAGGGACAACCATGAGCAGACAAGAGCCCAGCTCCGAAGGACCGGACCAGGAGAACGCCAACCTCAGGTGAGAGCAATTCACTGTACGCCGAAAACAGGCAGGCGAAGAAACACAAAATTCATAGAAATCACGAGAAAACGTGTAACAAAGAGGTTGTGACTCATTGCACGGCTGAAGACGTGCAGGACGATGGTTTGTCCATCGAGCAGCACTAAGCGTCTTTGAGTGTGGGAATGCACCGACAGTGCGACACTCAAAGACGCAGATATGTTTGTCCACCTGTGTGCCTGTCCAAACACGGATTTCCTTTTTCTCTTTGTTTTCAGGCTGCTGAGCAATGGACAGAGCTCTCAGACGATCTGCCACAGCCTCAACATCGTCAAAAACATTGGTGAGCAAAGGCTTGTCAAGCGCATATATTCCACCCACTTTTTCCCACCTCCAGAGCTGTTGCTACAAAATGCTCTCTTATTTCTGAATATATTAGGCTTTATGACTAAGCGTTGGTAAGACACTGACATTCTAGTCCGCAGCGCACTTTCAAACACACGTTTCTCCTGCGATCGAGGCTTCCGAACTGCATCGTATCTGTCTGTGGCTCGGACGTGTTGGTGAAGGTTGAGTGCCTCTCTAAGCTGAGAGTCTCCCGTTGTTGACAGGCTGCTCCACATAGTATCACTGAGTGTGTGCACAGCATAATGGGTTATTTGCAGAGATTAGTTCAAATTTACTCAAGGTGGCAGCTCACTGTAGCTGCACGATTTCGGTAAACATGTCAGCCGCTCAACCAAAGAGCAGGAAGTCTTCGAAGAGAATCGATGTCAGGATCCACTTCGCTCCCTCTTCAAACCTGTGCGTTTTCTTGGCTGCGTGTCCACGTTTCACTCACGCTTATGTAAGGCTCGGTCCAGTTCTACGCCCACCAACGCAATCTGCAGTATGCGACTGAGGGAGGTTATGCAACAGGCGCTTGTTGTTCAAAGTCACCTTCCCTCTTGATATAAACCCAGCCGACGTTCCCCGAAAAAAAGCACGTGTTCTTCTCAGCGAACTTCCAACCCACCTGAAACTTGGTGAAAGTATCAGTGCCGTTCCCCAGCCTCTGCACTGACTGCATCAGGGTAGAGAGCCGGAGTCCTGCCCACTTCCAGGTTAGTGCAGCTTCTGTTCCTTCACCCAACGAACGGGATGATGGAGTTTCTGCTGCTGCTGCCTTCACTTTGTCTTTCCACTGTCTCCCGTGATCCTCCGTGGAAATTCAGCGGTCATCATGTGATCATCCTGATTTAAATGGCGTGATTGAAATTGATCTAAACCCTGGCGAGGAAGCAACCTGACGTTGTCACACAGACTGTGTTAACCAAGCTGCCTGTGTGATGCAGCAGTGCAAAGGTTTCTTTGGAGGAAGTTGAAGATTATTCTGTTTTACTAAACCAGCTTTTATTTGTTAGTATGGAAACTTGTTTTGTAAATAAATAAAATAAAATACAACTACATGCATATTTTATTAATGGGGATTTCAAAGTTACCACGATCATCATCCCCACACAACTAATTCTTTTGATGTGCATTCTGGTTGACAAGCCTTAGCCGCGCCTGTAGTTTAGCAATCCCAGCACCCAGTGTGGTAGCAACCACGACAGGACAATGGACAAAGAACAGTTCAGCTTGAAAGCTCCGTAACGTTGGCAAGTCACACTGAACAGGGAGGGATCCGTGGACACAGCAGCAGTGCGCGTGCACTAGTCAGCTGTAAAATGCATTCTCGCAGCCTGCAGACCACCGAGGGAGATGGGGGTCCGTGTGACCAGCTTTACTGGCCAACGTCAGGTTGCTTGTCCGAAGACTGTGGAGGAGCCGGGGTGAACGCACATTAATTGACCTGCAGGGGAAACTGTGTAGCATGTTGTGAAGACAGAGAGGAGACTTTTTCTTGCACTTCACAGAGAACCCGACACTAAACCTAAAGCCTCAGTGTCTACTCCTGTGATGGAGTATTGAAGCTTGGACAATGTGCAAATCATGAATACATAAAACTTAAAAATAAATTGTGATTGACAGTCATGCAATCAGTCCAAATTCTTAATTCTTGTTATAAATAATCATTCACAAAAATAAGTTTGCTAAAAGAAGAGGCCTTTTGTGATCATATTGTCAGAAGCAAATCCCAACACGTTCTGATTATTCACCGCGACTGTTATCGCAGTAATGTGGTCAGCTGATCCTGGTGCTGCGCAGGAGAACTGAACTCGGTGGTGGGTGTCTGTCAGACCACTGCAGAGGAAAGGCTTTTATCTCCTTCCAGCACTGTCAGTCCTTCACACCTTCCGGCAGATTATAAAACAGCACAGACAGTATCTAAAATGCAGGTGGAAGGCGATCTCGAGCAGAAGGTGTCAATTTGCACAACACAATAGATTCCAAGTTAAAAGACAAGTACTTGGAAAGTTGGAGCACTGTCGTCAGTTTGTGCAGCAGCTTCACTCTGCTGCCACTATCGAGACTTTCAGTTCATTAAATCTCTGCAGCATCGTTGGACGGCAGCACGCGTGTTGCACCAGACCGCAGTGCCACTCGGTTAAATCCCAAACGACACCGGGCTGCCACTAAACAACCACACGCCTCTGCAGACACATTTCCTTTACAGTTTTTACAGCAAATGATGTTTAATTCTTCATATGTTTACAGTGAGAGAAAATAGCTGCGTCATAATTGGTGATATTTTGTTACACTATAAGATAGATAAGAGGGAAGAAGCTGTGGATTGATTACAGACAGCCACACGAAACCAACTGTCTTAAACGAAAAATCAAAAAAGAAACATTGCTTTTGGTGGCCCAGGCCTGACTCGCCGTCTCTTGTGACCCTCCAGCCTTCCTGTACCAGGAGTACCGGGACACCTCCAAGCAGCAGGAGATTGAGCAGCGCAGGCAGCAGGAGAACCTCTGTCCCGAGGTCAGGGCAGGAGAGGCTGCGGCGGAAGAGTCCGGCGTCGTGTCCCCGCCAGCGCTACAGCTGCAGCTGAGGAACAGTGCTCGCTCGCTGAGCTTGTGGCAGAACCTGGAAGCCGTGCAGGCGAGTGGCCTGCTCGGCCAGCTACCGCACAAAGAAATCATAATGCAAGAGGTGAGCAGTTTGGGAGCGGTGACGTCAGCCCAAAGAAGTCACGAATATTTTACTGACAGTCAGACGCCAGTTTATTAGGTCCATCGAGCTTCTGTAAACTAACCATGTAAGTTCAAAAGAACAATGCTGCAGGAAATCCAAGAGCCTGGTTCAGCCATACGTACAAAGAATGAAGGGATGAAGAATTAGCTCCCAGTCTAATGATCGCCGCGTTTATTAGAAGACAGTGGTAAAACTCAGACAGGTTACTACTCAAGTTGTTTCATACGGTACATCCACGTTGGCATGTACGTGAAAGGAAAGGACATCGAATAAGACAGTCCTGGCGAGTGCTGCAGCAGTAACAAGACGAGGTTAGTGTCTGCACAGGTTAACACCGAGTTTATCGATTTTAACTGAAACCATGGTGTAGCACTGCCGATCAGAATTACTGCACGGCTCTGATTGAAGGTGTAAGATACTTCAGGTGGAGTTAAAGAGGCACACGCAGTGTCATCTCAGGGGGAGAGAGAGAGAATGTTCAAAGCTGCAGCTGGTCCGAAGGTAAATGCTACAGCTGCTCAGCTCCTGGGTTCGATTGTCAGCTGCGGCGCTACAAAGCTTCAAATAGCATCACAGCAGCTGGTATTATAACATATAGATACACTTGTACTGAGGTAAATTTAATTTAATTACAATATTGATGAAATCTGTGCTGTGATGCAACCATCCATGCAAAAGTAATTACAGTACGCTCAGCTTTTCGCCTTGGGATAGTGAAGGCTTTGTTTTCCAGGTGACAGTCAGGACGACCTGTGGAGCAGGTTTGAGGCCGTTGATAGGAGACTTGGGGATTAAAAAAAACATTGGTTAAAATGTCATGAGCTCACATGAGTCTCTATTTTCACTTCGCTGAGAATGAAGAGAGTCTTGTAAAACTAGCTGTTGAAATGTGTGCGCAGTCAAGCAAACACGAAAAGCTAATCATTAACATAGCTGCAGCACTGAACCTCCGGGCTCCGCTGGAGAACCTGGTCACAATCATCACGTAGGATTGCCTCAGTAGTTATTTCAGCGTTCTGTCCACATACTTTTGGTCAGGCCCCTGAAGCTGGATTCACGCGTCCACACGCCTTGAACCCTGCACGTCGATCTGAATTCTGGTACAGAGTATTTTTTAACCAAAGCAGCTCCCACTTTACTTTCTCTTGTGCATGACGAGAAACAAAAGCCCGGCCCACAGTCCAACCCGGGGATCTGCAAGTGGCAGGAACATGCCAAGCTGGTGTTTGCTGTGCCAGCAAGAGAGCAGGCAGAAAGAAAAGTAAAAGTAACTGAAGTTTAGGTGACGTGCAGGATGATAATAATAAACCACTGCTAATGACATTTTCCATTTTTGAATTAATTAAAATGCAGATTAAAAAACTACGCAGGAGATGTTGAAAACCATGACCATGACTTCAGTCATCTTTGAATAAAAATTGCAAAACAATGCAGTGCATGGTCCTGACAGATGTTTCTGCATGGACGTCATCATCAGAAAAATCATCATTCTTCAGCATGCTAGTGTTTAAATTGACCTGAATAATTCTCATACTTCCTCATTATAATTCCCATACTTCCTCGTGTTTGACAGAGCATTCACACCAGTGAAATCCACCGGGTGACCGTATTGGCTCCCAGCAGAAATGAATTGAAATAATCCTGCAGCTCTCGAGACTTGATGATACTGCACCAAATAAATCATATTCTAGTAATAAAAACAGTCAATGTGCAGGTTGGTATGCTCAGCAAAATGTACCGACCATTTTAAAACTGCTGTTTTCGTAATGAGAAAACACAGTCTGGGGCAGTGTGTGTCATATTGTCGTAGTTTCTTTAATGGCTTCTGTGTCTGTCGCTGGTGCCAGTGAAATTAAAATGGGAAAAGTGTTTGACGCCTTTCAGTATCACATGACACAGTTCAACCGTGGCACTAGAAGACCTCTTCCAAACGATCTAAAGCTTGTATTTGGTTTCTTGTGGTGACCTGAGGGTGATGTTAATTTTGCGCAAAAGTATTTTTAAATAATACACATTTTTTTGTTAGACAACTTTAGAAACTATTTATCCACAAATAGCCAGAATGCTGATCGAAATGATGCCAGATACATGTAGTTATATGTTTTAAAGGACGACTTCACTGATATTAAACTTGTTCTTTTGGTTGTAGTGTTACTAGTACATGGAAATGAATGCTGTTAAACTTCCCTACTTTAAAATGTCTCTCTAATTCCAGCTGTAAAAAAGGCCTCCAGATGACATCACCTGGAGGAACCTTCAGTTCAGATTATGTCGCCTTGTTGCTCACACTATGGAGCTTCAACCTGGTTTCCAGAGCTGCCCCTAGATAATATCACACGAACTCCTAATGATGAACATTTTCCTTCAGGTGATGTCATCTGGAGGAGTTTTTCAACTACAAACAGAGAAATTTAAATTCAGGGTTGTCAGAGGGAAGTTTAAAAGCATTAATGTACAGTCAGAGAGCAAGTTGAAAATTGGGGAAGTCGTCCTCTGAAGGATTCTTATTGTGCATTTAAGGATTTCAGATTCAGAGCCTGAGAGATCCGAAGCATGCACGGCAAGGCAGAGGTCACATGACTGACCGAGGTGACCCACGGCATCAGCAGGCCGCTTAAAATGAATCTGAAATGAATCACATGGAAAAGTGAAAACCTAGTAAAGCTTGTTCCACAGTCGGCTGTGTTTACAGCCACGAGACGAGCGAAGTCAGCCTGTTAAAATTAGCTGCAAAGTCAGGGGATTGCCACAGGATGTCTGACCCAAAGTCATAGTAATCCACGAATACTCTAGTTATCAAAGCTATGAACTGGGAACCATGACTGTGGAAAATTCTGTGCCAACCAGCTGTTTCACCTATTATCATGACATTCATTGGCTGATTTCTGTTGACAACAGCACCACAGATATGGGAAAATAAAATGAAAGTAAAGTTTTTGTTCATCAAGGACGATGCAAATATTTGCATTATTTTACCACTTTTTTGTGCACAAAGCACTTTGGCTGAGTTCGGCTCAGTGTCTTGCCCAAGGACACACGTAGGGAGGAGGGACCGGGGATCGAACCACTGACCCTGTGGTTCATAAATGGTTAGGTTCTAAAGGAAACACGGGCAAAATGAAGACCCGAGCAGCCAAGCTGCAAAAAAGAACACACGGTGATGAATTGATTTTCAAGCAAATGGATTATTTCACGACATAAGTCATTTCACTTCTCCGTTAGTCCTGCACTGTCAAAGACTTTGCCCCCATGTTCTTTGTTGACTTCCATGTATCCATAAAAATCAAAGAGATAATGCTGATAACACTGAACTCACAGAGCCGTAGATAACGTCTGATGATTCACAGAGCCGAGGGAGACCAGCTGGGAATCAGCTCGCCAGCTCAATCGCTTCATTATATGCTTCATTTCATATATCTCCCCAGCGCATTGTTCAACCAAGAATAAAGGCCGAGAAATTCATATTTTCACATCAGGTGACCTCTTCCCAGGCTGCGATCGCCTGTCACACGAGCCAACGTTTGAATGCAAAGAACTTTTACACACTATTAACGTGGCGTGATTTGCTTTTTTTGTCCAGGCCATGTTTGAGCTTGTCACGTCGGAAGCGTCCTACTACAAGAGTTTGGAAATTTTAGAGACTCACTTTCTGCGTAACCCTGTTTTAATCAACACTCTCAGCCAATCCGACATGCATTTCCTGTTCTCCAACATCGAGGAAGTCATGAAAGCCAGTGAAAGGTAGGACCCTGTCAAGTCCAACCAAGTTTGACGTTCTCCCCAGCAAACAAGCTGTTCCCGCGAATCACTGGATAATGTTCTGATTTGAATCTTCTCAGGTTCTTGATGGATCTCGAGCACCGAATCGAGAAGTCGATTTTGATTTCGGATGTGTGTGATATTGTTTACCACCACGCTGTGGAACACTTCAGCGTCTTCATCAAATACGTTATTAACCAGGTGTACCAGGAGAAGAACTACAGACGCATTTTGTGAGTACCTGTGGTTACTAATGCTTTGAAATTTGAAGGGAGAGAATTTACCCGAATTCTCGTAGTCTGTGTCCTGCTTGACTAGTGATGATAAATACGTGTCTGGGTGTAAAGGAACTTTGAAGCAGGCGTCATCCTCATACGTCTGTGAATGTTGTCAGTCCGTATCCATTCACAGAACAGGTTTGGTTTTGATCTTTTGAAAGGTGTGGTTCATTCTGATTATTATGCTCTTCATCAAACACACATACCTGTGTGACATTCCCACGCACTGCAAAGGACAGGTACCTCCGCTGTCCCTTCTATACAAAGAGAACTCTCCAGCTGGTTTAAAGTGAATCTGAGGCTTGTTTATGAACAAGCTGGAGAAGCAGCACGACAAAAGCGAATTCATCCAGTGTTTTATAGATGTTCACCACAGCTGCTCCGATCACAGTTTTGTCCACATGACAAAACTTCTGTGGTGGCAGGGAGGTTTTTACTGAGAAGGAAAGTTTGGTCCCAGTGCAGGCTGGCCGACTCTGAGGAGCTTTTCGCTGCCATTCATTCCAGGGCAGATTATTTCCAGGCTGCATATCATAAAGCAAAGGCGATTTGCTCCCTTACTGAACTTCCACTCGCAGAGGGGCAGAAGGAGACATTTTTGATCCTGTGGGTTACAAAACATAAAGTGAAAAGGCAGGTTCTTCATTATTGTGTCTGTTTATTTCTGAAGGATCAGCTGATAATTTTTCCTTAGAGCCATAAAGTCCTTTTAAAAAGACAGCTAAACTGGGGTCCTGGAGACTCCACATCAGGAAGTTGTTGCTCGTCCTTCTGGTATTTCTCATCATCATAACTTAGCATAGTTTGGTCTACATGTATTGTCTGTATTTCCTGGTGCGGAACTGGGCTTTAAAGCAGCCGAGAGCTGTTCTCACACAGGGAAATAATAATCGACAGGAATAGGGCGTCACTGGGTGTCAGCTATGACGCGTAATTGACATTTGTCTGACTGGTGTTAGGAGAATCCCGGCGTCAAACACAGACGTTTAACTGAAAAGATGCAGCTTGTAGTCAGAAGGCGATAGCAGACAAACCCTCAGTGTTTTTCAGACTGTCCTGTGGTCAAATAACCAGCATTGAAGCACTGACCATGGGGCAGATGGGCGGATGGGCCAACCCACCAAACTCCAGTCCAGCAGAGGGCTTCCCCACAGCAGACTGGAGCTCAAATCCAGTGTGAAACTGACCTTTGTTGCTTTGTTGCAACACGTCATGTGACCAAAGTCTTGTGATGAATCCGAGAATTGGATTACAATCACGACTTTTTGCATTTCACCACAACCAACCATGTTTATTTAGAACCTACCTCAGGCCAACCCTGGTGTCTTTGTGCCTAACTACAATCCAGCATTTTTAAATGTTTAGGACAAAATTGTAGTGAATGTAGTGAATGCACACCCCAATAAAAGCCCATACAGTGTGCTACATTTTGTACAAAAACTGTGCACACTTGTTCTTATTCGACGGTGTTTTTACATGATTAATTGGTTAAGTGGCTGGAGGTGAACGGAGGGTGACACTGACAGGTGGACTGTGATTTCATCGGTGTAACAAACTGTCATGGTGGGTTTTCCACTCGCTCAGTGTTCTTCATCAGCCTGCTGTGTTCTGCTCATTCACTGTTCATGGGATCTGTTGACAATGGGAAAATTACCTGGCAGCTTTATCCTTTAAGTGGACAAAGCGCTTACGGGGATGTTTTTTATCCGCTCTGAACACTGACACTGTGATCGGCATCCAAACAGGATCAGCAGAAACCTCATGTCACAGGTTAAAGTCATTCTCTTTGTCTGTCTCTCATCGTGATATTGGTTATAGGATATATAGATATAGGAGCGACATCGAAGCTCTTTTCTCCCTGCTGCTGTCAGACTTTACAGAGCTGCTCCCACTGAACCACTATCACTGTTAGTCACTTTAAAACCTGTGCTCTTAACCGCACAATTACTTGCATGATTACACGTGTGATACATTTTTATTTTTAGATTGTGTATATACTAGAATGTACATACTGTTTTGTGATATTCTTCTTTGCCGTAACTCTGAACATTCTCTGCTGCCGGAACATGGACATTTCCCCACTGTGGGACGAATAAAGGTTGAGCTTGTCTTATCTTATCTCATTGAAGACGAACTAAACCCTGGGTGTGTGTGTGTTGTCCTAACACAACTGTCTGTTCAGAGAGGGGAACCAGGCATTTCGGGAGACGATGGCTGCGCTGGAGAAGCATCCACGTGTCAGGGGTCTGTCCTTTACCTCATTCCTCATCCTTCCCTTCCAGAGGATCACGAGGCTCAAGCTGCTCGTACAAGTGAGTGCGTCGACGGGATTGCATGTGGTACCATCAAGGAGGCTCTTCTGTTGTACCGTAGATGTCAGGGTCCATAGTAAAGGGTGGCACTGCAGAGGCTCTTTGTTGTTTTTAAATGTGCCTTTGTTTCTTTATGCAGAACATTCTGAAAAAAGCGGAGGAAAACTCCGAGAGGGAAGCAAATGCTATAAAAGCACATCAGCAACTGGAACAGGTGAGCATCAGCCATTGGTGGGCACAGTCGAGGGTGTGCATTGAGATAAAAGGGGAAAATATTTTAGCACTGAGAATTTTAAGCGTGTTGGTGTCCGACTTCCTCCACGGTAGGATGTCGGAAAGACGTGGTCTAACTATTAACTTTATGTAAGAGGAAAGAGGGCGTCTGCCTCCCGGACCTGAGCTGGGAGCTCAGAAACTGAGCCAAAAATAACTGTAACACCTTTGACAGGTCATTCAACTAATATTTGCATTTTGCACCATCTGGACGTCCTGAAGCATAAATTGGAGCAGCCAGCGTTTTATGGGTGTCAGTCAACATTGTGCTAAAAGGCAGCAAATAGGATTTCTACAGTAGTATATTAGTGTCAGGAGGAGATGGTGTTCAGCTTTTACATTCTTATAAAGGGCCTTTGTATTCACTCCATATAAGTCACCAACAATATTTGTCTCCTTCAGATTGTGAAAGAATGTAACGAAGGAGTGCGGAAGATGAGTCGCACTGAGGAACTTATCAGCATTGAGAAAACGTTGGAGTTTAAATCCAAGGTAAACTGACTCCCGCGTTTTCATTCACGGACACACTTCTATTTTCATCCACTTTATGATGTAAGGGGATCTGGCTGCAACAGAGTGCAAGGCCACTATGGGGCCCAGGATTTCCAGAATCACCGTCCACGACATTACCACTGGTGCTCTTGATAATGTCACAGAGAACAACGGCCACACACTGCAGAGGTTGTACAAGCACACAAACTCAACACAGATGTTAGGAAGGAACCAAAAATGGTTTAAGTGGGCACGTTGCAGCTTGGCACAAGCAGGAAAATGGCCCCAAGCCTTTTTTTATGGCCAGTTTAACTCTGTTGTCATTAAGTGTCTCTTTTTCATTGTTTTAATGTCAGTGTTAACTGATTTGGAGTCCATCGTTCGACTATTTTTGGACTTTTGTTTGTGTTCCTGTCCCCGTGGGCCCTTAGGCCTGTGCCTGGTAGGTGTCTTCGGTAATCCATCCATGTCCGTAATGAGCCGTGCTTATTTAAAAATGTGTACATTGAAAGTATTGCATGGCAGTATCATATTTCTAGTATTTGCATTCAGATGCTCGTTAGTCATATACAAAACAAAGATCACTGCTCTGGGAATGGAAACTGTTAGTCATTACTTTATGTTATTAAAAGAAATGATAAACTACTCATTCCCTCGCATGGACATGTTGTTTGTGACTATGTGTTGAATATTATCAGAGTATCTTTGTGACATTCAAAGTCCCATTTTACGGCTTTGTTGGTGTGTGGCCAGGCCTTTTAAAAATCACACGTGTTGCTTGTTGTTACCACGACACGCTGAAACATACAATGCAGTTCAACACGTCCTCATCAAAAGCAATGTGAAGAGGCTGCTGTTTCCACTTTGGCCTCATTTGTAATTTTACAAAGCTGTGTCCTGATAATGGCCGAAAATATTTGAAGACATCCACAGTAACGTGGCTTTCCCTTGGTTTTGTCACAGCAGGAGTGACGTGAATTGTGATTATGTAAACCTGCAAATCTTATTTGCAGTAAAGAATAGAATAGAACTTTATTGATCCCACAGTGGGGAAATTCTTGTGTTTTTAGCAGCCATAGACAAAGAAACACAGAATCTGCACAGAACAATGTGCATTACAGTTTAACTGAAAAGGCATTTAAAATTTGAGGGTAAACTAAAAATATGTATATACATATTTACATTGGAAAATGTAACAGATGAGTATTGCAACATCCGGTTTATTAAACAATAAATAAGAATATACAAGTAAAAATTGCACATTATGTGTCACTGCAGTGACACATTAAATAGTCTGACGGCTGTGGGGAGGAATGAGCGACGGTCGCCTCCTTCCTGCACTGTGGGTGCAACAGTCTAGTGCTGAAGGAGCTGCTCTGAGCCTCCACAGTGTGGTGCAGGGGGTGGGAGGGGTTATTATCCATGATGGATGTTAGTTTGGCCAACATCCTTCTGTCCGCCACCTCCTCGATGGAGTCCAGTGTGCAGCCCAGGACAGAGCCAGCTCTCTTAACCAGCTTGTTAAGTCTCTTCCTGTCTCTGTCCGTGCTGCTCCCAGCCCAGCACACAACACCATAGAGGACAGCTGAGGCCACCACAGTGTCTCTCTGGACACCCCAAAGGACCTCAGTCTCCTCAGCAGGTGGAAGCGACTCTGGCCTTTCCTGTACAGAGAGTCTGTGTTGTTCGTCCAGTCCAGTTTTTTGTTTAGGTGGACACCCAGGTATTTAAAGGTGTCCACAACTTCAATGTCCGAGTCCTGGATGCTCACCGGTGTGTGTGCTGGAGGGTTTCGTCTGAAGTCAAGCACTAACTCCTTTGTCTTACTCAGGAACAAATAATTGTTCTCACACCAGTCCACAAAGTCAGAGATGACCCCCCTGTATTCCTGCTTATTCTCACCCACTACACAGCCAACAATGGCTGTGTCGTCTGAGAATTTCTGCAGGTGACAGAGGTGGGAGTTGTACCTGAAGTCTGACGTGGCGTGGAAAGCTTTGGCCCCCACATGCTTCTGCCATTAGGTTAACCATAGTCATAGTGCTGACAGTGTTAGACTGTGTAATTGATTAGTTTTGATAAAAAGCTTTTAAAGCTCGTAAAGCTAGACTTCAGTATTCACAGATCTCCAGAACAAAGAGATTATCTAAAGGATAGATTGTTTGTGTTGGCCCTTATTCTCATTACTGGCACACCATTGCAAACATTTGGCTCGTCGTGCCAGAAGCCCCCTCAGTGCCAGAGCAAGCGCTTGCCAACAATCCCAGCGATTTCAAATCCCTATGGAAGGAACCAGCAACAGGACTATAGTACGGGGGAGCGATTGGGAGAGGATCTGTGTCTGAAGGCAGGTTCAATGGCACTGTAAATCTGGTCACGCCTCCATGGTTAAAGATGACCGTATGCGACTTAAAGCATCAGAACAGCATTGTGCAGAAACCATAAAGTCCAGTTTGGTTTTAGCACATGGAATATTACAGTAAATCTTTATCCTCCTTTCTGTATCTCTGTTAACCCCTGCAGTCTGTGCCCATCATTTCCCACTCACGCTGGTTGCTGAAGAAGGGCGAAGTACAGCTGATGGCCGGACCTAAGAGCACCAGGACCATGCGCAGTCGGAAGCTTTACCAACCAGTCTACCTGTTCCTGTTCAACAATCTGCTGTTGGTCACCAAACCCAGCTCTAGGTAAGTCTTGTTATGCTTTGTTGAGTCAATTAGATGCACAACTAAAACTACTGCAGTCTAATAGAAGAATGTCAGTCCACCTGGGTGTTACTCGATGACACACACGGGATTGAAAAACAACACTACGTCCTCTAAAATGGTTTGAGTAAAACCTGAACATTACCATTATGAAGGAGGATGTACAGTGTTGGACTAATGGATTAGACTGACAGGGTCTGGACAAAGTGGACTGACATAATCTGGCAACTGAGTGTATGTTTATTTTCCGTTGTCGGGCCACAGACAGGGAATGTTAATTCAGTCACCTTGTTTTCAGTGGGGACAAGTTTCAGGTTCTTGACTCATGCACACGGGCCATGTTGAGGACTGAAGATCTTGAAGACCAAGGTCAGATGCTGGCGTACGTCTTCAATCTGAAGCTGCTGGAGAATCAGGAGGAGCGTCCGGTCAACTACATGCTCAAGACGGCCAGCATGTGAGTATGAGCGGCAGAGCCAGTTTAGGATTCCCTCACTGACTACAAATAGGAAGTGGGGGAGGTAAATGAACCGAGCAGAGCACTGCTATATCAGTCAAGTGCACATGGGAAATTATTTAGGAATCAACTTTAAAATTTGGTTATTTGTGGTACAAGTGTGTACAAACCATTTTGTAACCGTGGCAACGTATTTGCATGTCACCATGTGGCTGCTGTGGTTTTCCTTGTCAAGCCCCAAATCAACAGCAGTCAGATGCTTATTATGTGTTTTTTACACTGGTGGGTTATCAGAGTCTGTTGTCTTATGACCCAGGGGACAGAAAATAGCTCTGGCACATAGAAAGGCAGGCATCTGTTGAAATTCCACACCTTTTGCCATCAAACAACAAGAATGATGATGTTGATGTGTACAATTGAGCCAAAATGGCAGCCAGTCTAACATATTTAAACTATGCAAGTACAGCGGTTTGGTCTGTGTTAGGCACAAAAAAGTCTGAGGTTCAGCCACCAGGGTCAACAGTTAATCCTATACTGGGATTCTAGGGCCACAGTTCTGCCTGTTTTCCACATAGCCCTGGACAACCCTCGTTCTTCAGCTTCTGATTGATTGAACACACCTGATCCCAGTAAACAGCAGTGAGCTGTGCAGAGGTAGCTGGAAAACAAGCAGGACTGGCCCTCGAATCCCGGAGTTGGACAGCCCTGGTTTAGAGCAACAGAGAGGGTGGAAAAGAGGTTAAGAGGCCTGTGCAAACAGGTTGGAATGGGGGGAGAAAAGTGTCCGGCGTGTTGTGTTATGAGGGAGGGTCAGCGAGAATGAAAGACGGTGGTGGGACCAGCGATGTCGTACAGCTTGGCGACAGCGGCACCGAAGAAAAGATCGTTCTCTGAGGGACAGCTCATGTTAGATGTTTGGGAGATAAGGTGAGAGAGGAAAGACTGAGGTGGTTTGGACGTGTTCAGAGGAGAGACTGTGAATAAATCGGTAGAAAGATGCTGAGGTTGGAGCTGCCAGGCAGGAGCAAACTCCCTTATTATTCCTGCTGTCAGTTGCCGTTCCTAATACTAATGTTGATCTTTTCTTCACAAGCTTTTTCTGACACAGCATAAAAGTACTTTGACATTATAGCAGATGTGTGATTAGCAATGGCACATGTCACCCAAGTGGTATTTGGCTTATGATCAATAATGGGTATATGTTGAGAGGACAGAGGGCAAAGAGGACAGAAAACCGGACTTTGATGTGTGCTGTATGTAGGTGAATGGCATCTGACTTGTCCACATGCCTGAATGGGCTGTGACTTAATGAAGAACATGGCAGAAACAGCAGGGAGTTTGGTTGGCACATTTGGTGTTTGATAAGCTTTTGCAGGAGGTGAAAATAAATTACACAACGGAATAAAGTGTTCAGAGCGTGTGTGACAGTAGTAGTTTTTCCTAATCAGTGTCCTCCTGTGAACAGGAGTGACAAGCTTCGATGGATGTGCACCCTCACGCCCAACCGGCGCACACGCTTTATGTCTACCAGCGCCCACCAAGCAGGTAAGACAGAACACCAGCTCTAACTGTGACTGCAGTCGTCCGCGTCCAGCAGTGGAGATATGAAGTCACACCGCCACCTCTTTGTCAGACTCCCCGCAGGTGCAGTGTATCCAGTCATATTCCTCTCAGGAGCCAGATGAACTCTCCATCGAGATGGCAGACGTTTTGAACCTCCTAGAGAGAACAGATGATGGTTTGTACAGGCCTAAATTTGCATTTTACGTCCTCCATCCTCTTTGTCCATCTTCATGTCACCTCCATTCTTTCCATGTTTTCTGTTCCCCAGGCTGGATGATGGGTGAAAGGCTCCATGATGGCGAACGGGGCTGGTTCCCTAGTCGAGTAGTAGAGGAGATCCAGAGCAAGGAGGTCCGAGCTCAGAACCTGAGAGAGGCCTTCAGGATCCAGCAGGCCCAGGAGGGAGGAGGAGGCCCACAAACTGGAACCAGAGTTGGTTTAAGGGCGGGGAGACGCACCCCAAAGGTCTCCAGCTTCTCCAGTCCTTGGATTGATCAAATGGGGGAGAGCAGTGACGTAAAGCAGTGAATCAGCGACGAGTGTCACCCTTCAGGACCAAATGCACTAAGAGAAGCATAACGATACATGTGACTTATCTCCCTGACAACGACTTCTTGTTCCCTTGATTTTCTTTCAAAAGTGGATGGTTTTAGAAATCCAACGTTTTGGTCTTAGCCATCTGGGAATAAAGTGCTCGACTCGGTAACCTTGTACAAACAATGCTGCATGTCTCCTATTAAGTAGTGAAGGTGTTTCGTAAGGCCACACACCCTAGTGGGTAATATTTGGTTTGAAGCTTTATGTGGGGATGGCATTAGCCCCATAGGTTTTTGTAACGGTACTGTACATGTCCCTCACCTGCATGGGCAAGTTTCAAAACTCTGAATGTATTCATTCCCATGTAAAATACCTTTCAGTACTGAATGTTACCCCACACACACCCAAAGCAGACATGACGTGTATGGTGGTCCTCAAAGGTCAGGGTGCTGCAGCTTGAAGGAAACTTCAGGTCTGGGGTCGTTCAAGTCTGTCTTCAGACTACTTTTGCGAATGTGAGAATAGAGACTAGGGATGACTTAAGGCGACGTTCCGCGCCTGTATGGACGTGCACTCCATGTTCACATGAAGCTTCTACAGTCCCAGTGAAAGCTCAATTATATCTGGATAGTCACATGCAGATGCGAAAATTAAACCTGTTTTAGTACAGACTTGAAAAACGAGCATCCAGACGAAATGAAAGCAAAAGAAAAAAAAGATCATTGTCAATAAGACAACATGTGTAGAGTAAAGTGATAAAACAACCAAATGCAGAGAAAATGAAGCATGATCTGCCATGAATTCAAATATGAAAGCCTCCATTTTTGTTCCACTGCTGACACTGGACTTTGTGTTAGCTAACTTAGTTGTCTTCATTTTGGTAACGAGTTTATTGCAATATTCTTTTCATTTGCCAGTGTTTTGTCTATTTGCTTGTGAGCAGTGCTATGAGCTTTTGGGGCCACATTACAAGTGTGTAATAAAATATTCCCAATGGTTACCAAGGTTAACAAAGTCTGCGTTTGTAAAAATTGAAATAAGAAGGAGCTGAAGTGATACGCCGCACAAAAAATACAGTTTGTGAGAATGATTTTAAATGCACGAGAGCATGTCATTTGTTATTGAGCATCGCCTCCATTGACACAAAGGGGTCAGACAAACACCCGCCGCTACAATACGCTGCAGTCACACACTTGCACTAACCGCATGTGAAACTGCCACATAAGGAATGTCAACTTGGTGACTAGATGGCACATGGATGTTCACACACACACCCTGCATACCTACTTTTATCTGAATGGCAGATGACAGAATCCTGAGATGTGTCTATTGAAGCAAACTCACTTGTTGTGCTTTGCCACACGAAGGGAACAGCCTGTACAGTTGTGCTGATTATTAATAAGTAGCACACTGTCCCGAACTACAGCTTTTGTGTGACTCCCACGACCCCAGCTTGACTGCAGCCTCCACTGCCCGTCACAGCAAACGCACCAACAGCCACTTTCTAAATCTGAGAGTTCGCTGCTCAATATGTGCATTTTGTGTGTAATATCACCTTACACACACACACACACAAAGGATAAACCCTGTAAAAGCAATTTTAGCCAAACAACTGCAATATGTTGTACTATATAGTATATTACCACTATGAACAACTATGGATCAGCATGATTGTGAAGCGTTGTGTCTTCAAATATGGTCTGTGTACAGTAATGCAAATATTTGGTGTCTAATGTAATAATTACTCAATAATTATTTCATTTTGTAAGATGTAAATTATTGTTCATAAAAAAAATAATTGGAGATCTGCCTGACTTCCTGATGTAAATGTCATTATTTTGTTCCTTTCTTTCACTCGCTGCAGAACACACACATTTACACACAGGTGATTATCGCAAAGTGCCTTCGATGTTTGAGTTTGTGTATAGTGGCAGCGAGTGAAGCATAATTTACAGCTGCTTGAGATTCAACATTCAGGTTTTTCTATTAGATTATTAGTTTTAATATTAGGTTAAAGTGTAGAGTGTTTGATATTAATTATTATTTTTAAAAAGTTTAAATAAAAGCTCGACTTCACCAAGAGTAACAAGGACCACTTCAGCCAACATACCTTGTAGTTCCTGAGTAATTTTGTGGAAGAAGGATATGTTCAGTGATTGCTCATGGAAACATTTTTTAACGACTTCACCTTCATGTCAAAACAAACGATCAGTTACATATGCACTGAGATTCAAGTCCTGAGTTGAATCGTGTCACCTTGGAACGGGGGAACGTTAGGGGGCGTAAATAATCATCGACCATGAGATGAGTTTACACTACAGTTTCATCTGGTAATTATAAAATAAGGCCCCCACAGGGACCGTACTTACCTACAGTCTCCTCTCACTATGTGTCTTCCAAGATTGAATTCAGTGCGTCTCATACCATGAACTTTTTAAACAGATGCCTCCTAGTTACCCACCAACCAAGGGCACATGCCATGGATGACTCTTTTGGTAAGAAGAAGGAAAGTTTTCCTCTTTCCAGGACGTCTCATGGAGCAACTTTGACACGGTGACTGAGGTAGCAGGGCATTGACCTGCTGGACAACCTGCTCTAGTTTACCAGGTGCAGAATCCAGGTTTTCTAGGAAACTTCCTCACTTTCACAAACCGGACTTCCTGTTTATGTGACAGTAAAGCTGACTGCAACCTGGTTACTTAAGCGATGGAAACACACTGAATGTTCAGCTGCACTGACGCTGGATGGATCTGCTCCAGATATTGCTCTGCTCCAGATGTTTTCATCTTTAGGGCAGAAACCTCAAATGCCACAGAGTAATTCGGTTCTGTTGGGCTGCGGAGGTTTTGGTTCGGTTTATAAGCGTTGGCTTTTATTATGATTATGTTTGTGCAAAACCGTTTAAGGAAAGAACGGGGCTGCAATGGGTGATGTTTTCTAGCTGCCCACATCTAAACACACCCAACCATTTAAGAAAAAGTAGCATTTCGCCCCAAAATAATAGAAACAAGCAAAGTAGTACATTGCATTTAGTGCTTGAAAACTATTTTATCATAAACAATTAACATTTTGAGACTTAAAAGAAATTTAACTTGTAGAACAGACTAAAGCTTCTTAACTAATAAGAAGCTTTAGTTAAAAAAAACCAACATTCTCAGTAAAAGTTCAGCTGCTTGTCAATGGATCCCAATTTGTGTTTTTACATTGAGTGACCGGTGACAGACATTTGTTCTGTTTGTTTGTCTTCGGACGGTGCAATTAATGAGCTCCCTGGTTGGGGAGGGGCCCAGATACAGACAGGAGTAATGAGTTCCCAAGTCACGGAGGTGTGAGAAGTCAGGAGAGGAGGCCGACATGTGGCTGCGTTCCCACCAGACCGTCGTTCACACGTCTAATTGGTGTTTGTGCTGCATTAATTACATCAATTATTGTCGTGACAAAAACAAAACCCTCAAACTTTTTACCATAATGGCTGTTTTATTCTGTGAAAATTGAGATGTGGCACGATGGCACATTGTGCAGTGGCATTTTATTTATTACTCTGGATTTATAATTGAGCATACTGTATGTCAGATGGCTGGGCTGAGAAATTAAAAGTACATTTTCTGTACATGAAATTTGCCAAAAAAAAGGAAACTCACACACACACACACACACACACACACTCACAGTCCACATGCCAGGAGGAATAGAGCCTACTTCCTGTTCCAGCTTGGTGCAGTTGGTAGCACGGTTGTCCACCAATCCTACAGTTGTTGGTTCAACGCCCAGCTCCTCTGGTCAAGACACTGAACCTCGCTTAGTTGAGCATCAGTGAGTGTCAGTCAGCTGCACCATCGGTGTATGAGTGTGTGTGAATGGGTAGAGAAGAAGCAGTGTAAAGTGTTTTGAGTACCAACAGGTAGAAAAGTGCTATGTAAGTGCAGAACATTTACCGTAGTCTTTGACCTAAAGTCATCAGTTACATCACGATAACAAATCTTTGCAAGCTGAGAATGGCTTTCTGCTGTCATCTCGTCATTAGCTCATCTGGAAAACAAGTGCAGAAATGTGCCAGCAACTGAATGATTATTTGCATGATGCTGTGCACAATGGTTTCTTATATATACTGTTCCTAACAATCAAATAAATGCAGTCGAGCTTTCAGTGGGAAGCTGCTGTAAACCTGAGTGCTCATCAGTACACAAGCAGGTTCGATGTACAATAGCCTACTGTACCCCTGCTCCTCGCCCACCCACCCAGTGAGTAGAAGACCCTCCCAGGCAGCAGCTGCCTACTGAAGATCACAGACAGAGTCGGGGCGTCCACTCCTACTGAGTATGATCATTGTGACTTTTAATGTTTTTGTGTGGGCAAGTCTCACCCGTCTCACCATTGACCAAGTCTGCACCTGTGTACAGTTTGCACAGGATATTTGGTCACTGGTGCCGTGTATCAGGTGTAGCTGATTGTATTAAATCATTGGTGGTAAAAAGTAAAGAAGCATCTGCAGCTGCTGTCAGAGGTGATGGTACGTTCTAGCACACGCTCCTGTGTTGGAGTTGTTGTTTGACCAGCTGACAAAAACACATTTAACTGTCAAACTAACAAAATGTGATCTGGCTAAAGCGATGTGGGCCTGTCTTGGTTGGATGGAAGTTTAGGATGAGGCTAGTCCTGTGCAGACTGAGGCGGCGGCCATTGGTACTGTATCTTATGAAAGAACTAAAGAGCTTCTTGGGGACAGTCGGGTTTTACTGCCGGTTTGGTTGTGTTTGGTTCGATTTGGTCGTGCACTTCGTTTTCTTCAGCGTCATGTAGATTTCACAACATTCATCACTGAACATGTTTGTCCACGGTTTTTTGTTCATGAAGTACTTGTTTCTTTAGCTTGTTCCTTTTGTTGTGTTTTCATGAGCCAGGATTAACAACGTTCTACGTTCGGATTTTTGGGTAGGTTTTTTATCATCTAGGTCATCTAGTGGCTTGATCTTAACATGGCTGTGTCACTTTAAACCACCATGACTGGAAAAGATTGGAAAATAGTGTAATAACTAGTTGTTACTGGTTGTCAGGTGGAGCTACTGTAGTTTGGTGACAGCTCAAAACAAACACAGGGTGAGAAAGCCCTGATGCTAGCGTGGCTGCGCTAAGGAACTGCTGCTGCGGGGACATGCCATTCTAAATTCCAGTGGGTTGACATCAGAACAAATGATAGTTCATCAGGATCCACCACAATGTACCGAGCTTTGACATGTACACTGGCTTTACAAAGCTCATCTCGTACAGCAGAAACGTACCAAAAGCGATAAAGTGAGAGGTGGAACTGAGCGTGGAAGAGTTTCCAACTTGATTATTCAACGTAAGACAATGTTTTTCTTAGCACATACAAAGTCGGATGTGAATACTTTTAAATGTTTTAAAGGTATAAAACTAAGACCAAATTTATCCAGCACTCTTGAGTTAGGCCTACGTTTGTAAAAAAAAAAACACATACAGCAGATCATATTCATCATTAGTTTAACAAGAGCAAAAATCTGAGCATCATCAATCCAATTAATACCACAAATCACCAACTCGCCTCAATTTTTTCAAAAATGGAAGAACGCTCCATAAGAGCAACAGGCAAAATATTCCTCTTCCACTACAGACAGGAAATGTATATTTGTATGATCTAAAACAATAGGATGAACTTTCCAAACCTCACTTTTACTCTTTTAGACTGTGTGTAATGAACCGTAAAGGCTGCTGCCAGTGTGCATCATCCACTGGGACAGACTGTCCGTTCTTGGTCCCTGAGGATAGAATATTTAACCTGTAACTTGACTGGCCAGAGAAGCAGAGCTGAGTCTGGCTCCATCCAGGGACAGTCCTGTGTGGCCATCAAACGTCTGCTCACCTGACTATGGAAGGTAAGTGTCGGGGCGGACACACACAGAAACGCTCATTCTTGAAGTGCTTTATGAACCGTCTCTAAATCATAGATGCTAATAGTAACTGCCAGCATGTTATAAATAAAATAGCATTTTCTTATTAATGCATAATGTTAAAAGTCAGACATTAGATTTTCCACGACTGCCGCTTGTGTTTCTTCATTCTTGTGTCCCTGTACACAGATGGAGCCAGTGCTCTGCTATGAGTCCAGGAACAGTTCATGTCTGAAGACCATCTATCCTTTGCCCACACGCGTCACCCTCTACATGATTCTCGGTGCCACAGTCGTCCTAACAGTGTGTGGAAACCTGCTGGTCACTGTCTCAATAGCCTTTTTCAAGCAGCTCCACACTCCCACGAATTACCTGATCGCCTCTCTGGCTGTGTCTGACCTCTTCTTAGGGTTGTTAGTCATGTTCCCCAGTATGATTCGCTGTGTGGAGACTTGCTGGTATTTCGGTGACTTATTCTGCAAAGTCTACATGAGTTCGGATGTGATGTTGTGCACAGCATCGATTCTAAATCTGTCCTTTATTTCACTTGACCGACACTACGCTGTGTGTCAACCGCTGCTCTACAGAAGGAAAATAACTGCTAGGCTTGTGCTGAGTATGATTCTGCTCATTTGGAGCATTTCAGCTTTCATGGGCTTTGGAATGATTTTTCTGAAGCTAAATATTTTGGGGATGGAGGAGTTCTACAAGAGCTACGTTGCATGCGAAGGGAGGTGCGTCTTATTTCAAAGTGGACTTTCAGGAACAGTCTCTTCAGTTCTTTCCTTTTACATTCCAGGTCTAATCATGCTCGGTGTTTACCTCAAGATCTTCCTAGTGGCACAGAGGCAGTTGCACAGCTTGCAGAATGCAAGAAAGTCCAGTAGGAGCCAGACAAAAGCCACTAAAACACTTGCTATAATAATGGGGGCGTTCCTTTCCTTTTGGACCCCTTTCTTTGTTTGCAACAGCATCGACCCCTTTATCAATTACTCAGTGCCCCCAGCTGTGTTTGAAACACTCGTATGGGTGGGCTACATGAATTCCACTGTGAACCCTTTAATATACGCATTCTTTTACAGCTGGTTCCGAAAGGCCCTTCGCTTATTCGCCTCAGGTAAGATCTTGCAGTCTGGCATTGCCGAGACGACCCTTTTCACAGAGTAAGCTGGAAACGAGTCGAGGAAACGTGTCGTTTCGCTCTGTTAAAGGGAGACGTCTCAACACAGACAGAAGACCCGTACTTGTATTGCATTGTCACAGCCACCTGTCCACTCATCCGCTCAGTGTTTGGACAGCACCTCCACGTTTCCACGGGTCTCTGTACTGTCACTGTCCCTGCCTGCTCTCAACCCATCCTGTCTTGTTGCTTTGTCTCTGCCTGTTCAAGTCTTAACTCTTATTACCAAGCTGGAAAATAAAGGTAAAGTGGGCGACCTTTAAATTGTAGTGTCTGACGTCGTGCTTTTGAGCTGCTTCAAATCTGCTACGAGTTATATTTCTTTGCTTTATTAATTCCCGAAAGCAGTGATGGAAAAACTGTGAATCCAGCAGTGTATAAACACCAGGATACAAATCACAGGACTTAATCACAATGTGAAACGGCTCATTGTATGAGTGAATATGATATTATCAGATTACAGTTACCAATGAAATATCGTGTTGTTTACTGGAAAGATTTTCTAATGACTTTCTACACTGTTTTGATGATCCTATGGTTTGAATCTAATATTCTAATTCCAATTTTACAAACTGCTGTATGGCTTGTAATGTTCACACTGAAGATCAATAAAACCGTATAATTATACTGTATTTTTGTGGGTAAATATTTAGTAAGATAATAAATGTTAATGGAGTAAAAGTATGATATTTGCCAAGTAGAGGAAAATAAGATGTCTGTCCACCCTGAGCCTGGTTCTGCTGGAGGTTTCTTCCCTTAAAGGGAGTTTTTCCTCTCCACTGTTGCCTATAGCTGCTCAAGGGGGATTTGTTGGGTTTTCTCTAAAGGTCTGTATAGTCATGACCTTATTTTGTCAAGTGCCTTGAGATGACGCCTTGAATACCTTGAAACTATACTTTCATGCATTTACATACTGTATTTAGCTATATACATGTATGTAGTTATGTTACACTACTGTCTGACTTAATGGAGATGTGTAAGATTCAAAGACTGAAAACATAAAAAGAAGCTAAGCTGGGCGTCTTTTTGTTTTACAAGATATTATTAGAAGTCGTGAGCTTAGAAACCACATTTCTAGAATCGTGCTTCGGTATAACACTTGGTTTACAGAACATATTGAAAATTAAGAGACAAACATTTTTAAAAAATTTAAACTGGCTTATTTTAGTAGTTTAATGTAGTTAAATTCTTAACCTCGAAAAAGCCTGAAATCGCACATTTGAGATGTCGACTGACTGGGTGATGTCCAGTCTGCTGTAAAAAGAACTGGATGTGGTGCGGCCACTTAAAATTTGAGCTGATTTTTTCCAGTTTTCATTTGCAGTATTGCCACAACCATATAAAGATAAAATGTAAAATATAATAAAACAAAAAAGGTTTATTGTTATTACGGTTATATTTTCTCCTAAAGGTAATTAACGGACATTGTCCCTTTCTTAAATATGTATAGAATAAAAAGGAGCGAGATTATAACATGCAGCAACTCAGGACACTGCTCTTACATGTTGCCACGTCAGGCCCCTTTTTCCTGATCCAAAATGAAAGATTTTTTTATGTGTTTGAGCAGTGTGTACTTCATGATAAAACTACAGAAAATAGAACAAAATCGTACAACTCTTTTAAAAATTATAAGGTTAAAAATAAAAATGTTAAAATACGTTTCTATCAAAATTTGGGCTTGAATTGACTGGCTGGAGAAAGTGTCGAGGAAGAACAAGCAATTAGCTTCAGTAAATTAAAACAATTAAAACAAGATCCCTGACTAAAAGCTACAATGATTTTCCTTTGTAATATTCCAAAGTCTAGTCAACCAAGAGACAAAAAGAGGAAGGGACGATGGGAAGACAGCAGCCACCTTTATGTCCCTTTAATGCCAAAATATGCTTCTCTATCAATACAATAAATGTCGACATAGGGAATTATGGCTGAGCGTAGATCACAGAGGCCCAACCTGTACACCTCCCAAATCTCAACAACGCTTTGTACTTCTGTGAAAATTAGTTCAGTGGACCAGACTTCGGCGGAGCCTCCTGCCAAAGAACCATTCGTGCAGACGTCTGCAAAAAGTTCATCAGGTCCTATCTTTTCGATTGTTGAAATCCGCATTTAGCTCCAGATGCTGAGTGTTGCATTTAAATTCTATTTTCGAATTGTTTGGTTTTCAGCAAATTCGGGTTTGTTGAATGTAATCCGGCCCTTTGTGGACACGTACATAAAAAAGCAGATCATTCAGACACATAGGCAATGTCTTTGACTATTTAACAAAAACAACCATTTCATTTCAGGCTGCACCCACTAGGGGTCCTACATAGGGTCTGTGCGGTGGGACTGTTGTTAAGTGTAGCAGTAACTCAACTTTTAACACCTTTGTCTGTCAATGTATCAGGAGTGACGACAAATCTCCCAGACTCAATTTGCTCATGCTGATTATCAGCATCGTGCATTTTTTGCTCACAGTGTCACTAAGGCGCAGACCACTTTCAAGTCACTGCTCCACCCACCTTCACCTCCACCACCCAACTGTCTCACCGCCGACGACTTTGCCTCCTTGTTTACTAACAAGGTGGCAGCCATCTGCTCCCAGTTCTAACGACGCATCACACTTCATGTTCTCAACCCCGTCAGAAGACAACGTGTCCACCCTCTCGAATCACCCGACCACCTGCTCTCTGGATCTGATCCCCTCCACCCTTCTTCAAGCTGTTGCACCTACACTTACACCAGCCATTACACAGATCATCAACACTTCTCTCACAGCAGGCACCTTTCCTACCTTGTTCAAGCAGGGCCAGATTACGCCCCTGTTGAAGACGCCGTCTCTTGATCCCTCCCTTGTGGAGAATTACAGACCAGTCTCTCTTCTCCCATTTCTGGCCAAGACCCTGGAACGAGCAGTCTTCAATCAACTCTCAGACATTCTTTCCCAAAACAACCTCCTCAGTGTCAACCAGTCTGGCTTCAAGAGTGGTCTACAGTGCTCCACAGAGATGGAACTTCTGACTGTGGAATCCCTATGGGCTTCAAAAGCTGCAGGTAATTCTTCTGTCTTGATTCCACTGGACCTGTCTGCAGCCTTTGACACTGTTAACCATCAGATCCTCTTGAATACAGTCTCTTACTTGGGCATCTCTGGACCATCTCTAGCCTGGTTTCGGTCTTACTTGTCTGGACGAACCTACAAGGTATCCTGGCAGGGGCGTGAGTCTAAATCTCATAAGCTCTCCTCTGTTGTACCGCAGGGCTCGATTCTCGGTCCTTTTCTTTTTTCCATCTATACTTCTTCCCTGGGCTCTATCATCCACTCACATGGCTTTTCATATCACTGTTATGCAGACGACACGCAGCTCTTCCTGTCCTTTCCGCCAGACGACTCCACTGTCTCGACACGCATCTCTGCCTGTCTCTCTGACATGTCTGCTTGGATGAGAGAAAGACATCTTCAACTCAACATCTCCAAGGTCCAGAGGTTCTAGTCTTCCCAGCCAAACCGTTGACACAACACAACATCAGCATCAACACTGGATCTGCAGTGATTTTTCCCGCTAAGTCGGTCAGAAAATCTGGGGGTCATCATTGACGACCAACTGAGCTTCACGGAAAACATCGCCTCAGTCTCTAGGTCGTGTAGATTTGCTCTCGACAACATCAGGAAGATCAGGCCGTACCTCTCTGAGTACACGAGCCAATTTATCGTGCAGGCATTGATCATATTTCGTCTCGATTACTGCAACGCACTGTTGATGGGGTTACCGGCATGCACAACCAAACCCCTGCAGATGATCCAAAATGTAACAGCACGCCTTATCTTCAACCAGCCAAAAAGGACTCACATCACTCCGCTCTTCAGATCTCTGCACTGGTTTCCTGTGGCTGTGAGGATTAGGTTCAAAGCTCTGTCTCTTGCCCACAGAGTGGTCAACTCAACAGCCCCGGCTTACTTAAACTCAATCATGTCTATCATCAGGTCTACAATCCCTCCCGTCTGCTGTGTTCGGCCAGCGAGTGAGGTCTGGTGGTCCCAGCAGCACACAGAGGACACCAGGGAAAACTATTCAGCTCACTGTGGAATGAGCTGCTAAACTCTGTGCGCTCAGCGCCCACACTCACTACATTTAAAACACTGCTGAAAACAGAACTCTTAGTCCTTAAAAAAAACAAAAAACTTCTGCTCTTTCTTATACTTGCATCTCATAAAACAGATTTTTTTTTTATGGCACTTTACTTTGATGTTTTTCTCCTTGACTTAGATTTTTTGCTGCCTTGTAGCTTTGGATAAAAAGATCTGCCAAGTGACTAAATGTAAATGTGTATCTGTATGTGAGATTAAAGTAGATAAAGTTAGGTTATCTTGTTAATACCAGCATAAGTTTGGCTACTTCTTCCGCTGCCGAACATTGCCTCCAAAACAGGGATCATGTCAAACACACTGAATTGAAACAAGTGAAAAGCTCTTTTGGCTACATATGCCGGTATGTGTGGAGTACGCCTTACTTGAATCATGGGCCTTAACAGTACAATTATTATCCAGGGACCCGTGGACATTGGACATCAAGGGACACACCCAAATCTTAGGAAAAATCCAACAATAGTCTTTTTGCCCTTGTCCAATAATTTTTGAAAGTTATTAATTTAAAGCCTAGAATGTAGAATGTTGTGACACTGTTTTTGGATGCATCATTGTTATTGGGTGGATTACCGTGTCATATTTGTAGGTGGAGCCCACGTTGTGTCTTTAATTAAAAGACTGAGGTCACCGGTAGGTTTGTCTAACGCAGACCTTTGTGTTTATGATGAGTGTTGAGCGGTCTAATGAGCAGCACTGTTTCCCGGGCTCTAACGTCTCCTGTGTTAGGGCGCAGTTCAGTGTGGGCGTCAATGCTGCCCTCTGTGTGCTCTTTGTTTCGGCCATGCTGGTCACCATTTTAGGGAACTCTGTCGTCCTTGTGTCCATCAGCCATTTCAAGCAGCTGCACAGTCCTACTAATGTCTTCGTTCTATCTCTTGCTCTAGCTGACCTTCTTGTGGGCGTTATGGTAATGCCTTTCAGTAGCATTCGGACAATCAATGGCTGCTGGTTCTTCGGTGATGACTTCTGCCTTCTTCACTCAAGTTTGGACGTGTTTCTCACCACTGTCTCTATCTTCCACCTCATTTGCATTGCTGTAGACAGACACCAGGCAATCTGTCGTCCTATGCATTATTCTAGGAATATCACAGTGTCTGTGGCCTGGATTATGGTCTGTGTCAGCTGGACACTTGCTGCTGTCTACTCTTACGGACTACTTTACTCAAAGGCAAATGTCTCAGGGTTGGAGGAGTATATGTTGTCCGTAAACTGCCTCGGTAGTTGTAACCTTCTATTTAACTCTCTGTGGGGAATCGTAGACAGTATTACCGCCTTTTTCTTCCCCTGCGCTGTAATGGTTTGTTTGTACACCAAAATATTTGTTGTGGCTAAAGATCATGTCAAAAAGATTGGAAGTTTGCACCATTGTTCAAATGACAGAGGAAGGAGTGGGGTAATTAAACAGTCCGAGCACAAGGCTGCAAAGACTCTGGGCATTGTGCTCGGTGTGTTTATCTTTTGTTGGATGCCTTTTTTTGTCGATTCGATAATTGATGCCTACACCGGCTTCATCACACCTGCTGCCATCTATGATGTATTTGTGTGGTTGGGTTACTTCAACTCGGCTTTAAACCCAATCATTTATGCCTTGTTTTATCCCTGGTTCAAGAAATGCTTTTATCTGATGGTCAGTCTGAAAATATTTAACCCTCATTCTTCAGGCATGAAGGTGGTGACACATTTATGACAGTACTGTTGAGTGTTTTCAGACTTAAATGTATTTGCTCTGTTGTCTTTTTTTTATTCACACTGTGCATCGCTGACAGTTTTAACTACACCCCCAGATTAGACAGGGTAAACGCCGCCCTGGGACTTGATTGAAGACCGAAGCAGAAGCTGCAGCATGTCCGACAACAGCCCATTCTGTCTGTCTGTGAAACAACAGAGACGATGCGTTGCTTACCTTTGTTGCTTTGTCAAAGGCATCCGTGATAAGTGCGCGTTTGTCAGAGATATTTGTATTTGTATTCTATTAAAATCTGATGATTGACTTGTACAATAGTCCGTTTTCAATCAAGTGGCCCCAGAGCACATAGTAACTTAAATTTACATATAATTATTACTATTATTATTTCAATCTATCCCTTTTTAACATGAACGAAACAGGTTTGGTTTTCGATAGCATTTAATCAAATTGATCAAGTAAGTTATCGAATTAATACTAATTAACATCAACTGATATAATCCATATTTACAGATGAGTGGGACCATTACAAAAGAGAAGCTGCTATCTGACTGCTTTTTACACAGAGCGCGCTACTGAGAAGCAGGGACAAGCGTGGTGAGGATTTCAAACATTCTTTATCTCTTATGAGAGTGTAAAAATGACTCTCAATATCCAAGGACCTGGGTCAGGATTGGAGCAAAACAGATTACTGGAGAACTGGAGCCGGTCCCTGCTGTCAAAAGAGCAGGGTTCATTCTGAACAGATCAGCAGTCAATCTGTCACACATGCGCTGGAATCCTGATCCTGATCTCTTCTGGCCTTTACCCAGAGGTGGTGTATGTAAGAGTGCAAATGTCTAAATGAGACGGTCCAGAGACTACCTTTATCCGGCAAGCCCCCTAGTACAAAGTCAAGTCTATGTGTGTGACCCTGTTCGTGGATGGAGCACTCTGCTCCATCCCCAAATTGTCAAGAGGTTTCAAATCAAAGTAAATGGGCACGATACGATGTTTCTATTCTATTCGGCTGCCACAGTGTCTTTTTCTTCCTGATGCACAGTTTAAACGCCCAGCAAACTAACACGGTTCCCCAGAGCCTAGTCTTTCTATCATATGGCACCTCCAGTATGTACTGAGCCCTCAATGAAATCAAGTCGTTTCTCCAGTGAGACAGCTTCTGACTCCGACTCCCATTTTGTGTAACATGTGTGAAACAAGGAGTTTATATGGAAAAGAGAGACGGATAACCTTCACACTCACCTTTACACTTAAGAGGAACTGATCCGTCACCATAGACGGGTTATAACTACTTCTAGTGTGACATTAAGCTATAATTCTTCTAGCTTTGTTAATTCCTTGCTGGTTTGGGCGTCTGACTAATACCAATGATGGTGGACAAGCACAAAAACTCGTCCGACAAACAGTCACAGATGGTCCTGTGTTGGCCAACTGCCGAGCGTCGGTTTGGTCAGTCACCAGTTGACCTGAGGTAGCTGGGTGGGGCTGAGGGAGAGACGGCAGCATTTGTTGCATTTGATGGAGAATGATCTGAGAAACTTAATGATAATTAAGGGCAAAAAGAATAAATTGTGAGTTCAGATCAATGAGAACTGAGGATCACTTTAATCTTCGATTTCTTCAACATTCCCAAGTATAAATACTACAATTTTGACCATCTTGCTTTCTCTTAAGGCTCCAAGTGCACTTGCCGTTTTCTAAAATGAGTGCATAGACTCGCCAGTGCCACTGGCATCTTTGCATATTTTGTGAATGTCTTAAGGATTTTAAAGGTTAGTCATGAGACTGAGGCCTAATGATCCCTGACTGACAACAGAACTTCTTTGTGGTGAACGATGGAACCAGACACCATGGCAGTGCTCAAAGAGGTTATTGTTGGGCGCGTGGCACAATACAACAATGGTATAATTGGCAGGTATGTGTGGATGTGTGTGGTTGTTTTTAGCCGCTGCTGAGATCATTTGATACTCCTCCACCTGTTCACACTAATATTCTGAATTACTTTCTCGCTGAAACAAACATTTTTTCTTATTTTTAATTATTGATTTCTTTTCCAAATAAAGGTACTGTGACCTAAGGGCTTTTTATTGGATGGCAGCGCACATCAGGTGATTTGCCAGTGGCCTCTATGGTTTAAAAAGAGAGATATCAGAGGGTTTGTCATTAGGTTTATGATGAGTGTTGAGCGGTCTAATGAGCAGCACTGTTTCCCGGGCTCTAACGTCTCCTGTGTTAGGGCGCAGTTCAGTGTGGGCGTCAATGCTGCCCTCTGTGTGCTCTTTGTTTCGGCCATGCTGGTCACCATTTTAGGGAACTCTGTCGTCCTTGTGTCCATCAGCCATTTCAAGCAGCTGCACAGTCCTACTAATGTCTTCGTTCTATCTCTTGCTGTTGTGGACCTGCTGGTGGGCGTTATGGTAATGCCTTTCAGTAGCATTCGGACAATCAATGGCTGCTGGTTCTTCGGTGATGACTTCTGCCTGCTTCACTCCACTTTGGACGTGTTTCTCACTACTCTTTCTATCTTCCACCTCATTTGCATTGCTGTAGACAGACACCAGGCAATCTGTCGTCCTATGCATTATTCTAGGAATATCACAGTGTCTGTGGCCTGGATTATGGTCTGTGTCAGCTGGACACTTGCTGCTGTCTACTCTTACGGACTACTTTACTCAAAGGCAAATGTCTCAGGGTTGGAGGAGTATATGTTGTCCGTAAACTGCCTCGGTAGTTGCAATGTCGTCTTTAACCGCCTCTGGGGGACTTTGGACAGTGTTATCTGCTTTTTCTTCCCCTGCGCTGTAATGGTTTGTTTGTACACCAAAATATTTGTTGTGGCTAAAGATCATGTCAAAAAGATTGGAAGTTTGCACCATTGTTCAAATGACAGAGGAAGGAGTGGGGTAATTAAACAGTCCGAGCACAAGGCTGCAAAGACTCTGGGCATTGTGCTCGGTGTGTTTATCTTTTGTTGGATGCCTTTTTTTGTCGATTCGATAATTGATGCCTACACCGGCTTCATCACACCTGCTGCCATCTTTGACGCATTTGTGTGGTTGGGTTACTTCAACTCGGCTTTAAACCCAATCATTTATGCCTTGTTTTATCCCTGGTTCAAGAAATGCTTTTATCTGATGGTCAGTCTGAAAATATTTAACCCTCATTCTTCAGACGCAAAAATATCTGCCCACCAACAGAGCTACACTTAAAAAAGCTGTATTTTACATTTTGAAATAATGCACATAAATGTCCCTCATATAATGGGTGATTTCTTTCCTTTGTTACAACAGGACTTGGTGAGATCATAATTATTGTACTGTGTTCGTCTCGTACCAGTGCATGCATAAATATTAAAGCTTTTAAAGTATAATGTACGTTTGCTGTTGGATTTAGTGCATTGTTTCTCTTTATAGAAAAAAGCAAACTGCAACAGCTTCAATTGCACATAAATCAAATCAATCAACATCTGGCAAAAATGGCACCAATGACAAATTTGTTCATCAATCATTTAAAAAAATGATTGTCTTATATTAGTTGTGCAGAATACAGTCATAGTAAATAAACAATGTCTATGTATCAGTAATAAGTCCTGTGTCATTTTCTTCGGGATAATAATCTGATTAGAGGACAAGTATCATCAAATGTACGCTCCTTCTGTTGGCAGTCGACATCATTTCCACTGCTGAACTTGATGTGATGATAAAGAGACACAGTAAAACTCCTTCCTCCCGTTAGCTCTGTCAGTCCGAGCACCACAGACAGAACAACTGCAGCAGCCTTCTGTTTGAAATCCACATTCTCCTTAAGCTGCTGAGAGCGGGATGATGTTACGAAGAGGCGGAGGAGAAGAAAGGGGCTTTCAGGGAACGTCAGGGAAATCTAAGCACACGGCGACGTTTATTACTATTACACAGGAAACGGATTCAGGTCATGTTTAAGCGAAGGGACTTCACTGCGATACTGAAACCATCAAATTAAAATTAAAATTAAAATAAATAATTGTGGTAAAGTAAGTAATGAAATAAATAAATGCCCTCATAAAGAACACGATTGTGACTTTTGGACTTTTGAGATTTTTAAATAGAAAGCGACCAGTTAATTAAAGCAACAAACCTTTAGAGAAAAGTCCTTATATCAATAATCGCTCTTTCCTTTTTGAACAAAGTATCTGTTAATATTGATATTGATGACACCACCCTGAGTCTTACTGGATAATGTAAAAGGCAGTAAGTGGCATCAAAAATCATTTGGAGCATATGAATTCTATGATTGCTACTCATCTTTGTGTTTAGTCGTAAACTGCACTCATTTTTTCAACATGGTATTATCGGAAGATTTTACGTTACAAGCTGAAAAATCCTAAGTAATAAAATCCAAAAAAGGGCAGATTGCCTAACATCAAACACAGAAATACTTGAGTGAAACTTATGCCGAACAGTTTAAAAGCATCTCTGCACTCCATGACTCCCCTGATTATTGCCTGAAGTGCAGTCCATGTCTGTTTAGTCCAGCAAATGATACAGAATTGTTTACAACTGCTACAATAAATGATAAAGCAAATCCAAGTCTAATTAAAACTTAATGTCAGTGTTGAACATTCAGTAAAAACTTTGGCTTATTAGCTGTGATGTGGGTGGGATATTCTTTAAATTTATCAGTGAAATGATTTTAATGTGTAACTTATTAGCTTGGATTTGGTCTAAAATGAGACTGAAATACTGGAGCGTCTCTGAACATCCTCCCATATGGAAATACGGATGGATGTTTTTGTTTAATGTAACAGGCCAATAATGATAATCTTTTAAATATTTAAGTCATGTGTTGTTAGAATTTGAAAGTGGAAAACATAATGAATATGCCACAGATGCAGTTTATGCCATGTATTTTACTGTGTCTGTGTGTGTGTCACTCCCCACCATGAGATGATATAAAAGCATGTATGATCATCTCTATATCTATGGACAACATTTTCCTCGCTTCAGAAATATTCTGTAGATGATAAAAAGAGTTTTTGACCATCTATCCTGGATGCTGATTTATGGATATAGATTGATCAAATACAACAACGAGCTTCTTGAAGCTTGACTGATCACAAGAACCCAAAGAACCAAGGTGTTGCCTTTTCTGAAATTCAGACTCTCTGAAAGAACAATATAACCGAATGCCATCAGCATATAAGTGATAAGACACAACAGGGGTCATATACAATAAAAACAGCAAAGGACCCGAAACCGAACCCTGTGGTTCTCCACACGACAGAGGTATTGAGTCAGACATGACTTGTTATAAGTTGGGTGGTTTTGTCCCTTTTTGGTTTTTCACTCCTTATATGGGCATTCATTTTTCTGTTTGTGTGTGTCCCTGCAGGATTCCTCTTTGTCATTCTTCATCATTAGTACCTGTTATCCTCATCTTCGTCACTCCTGCATTTAGTATTTAAGGCCTTGTGTTTAGTTTTGGGGTTGCTAGTGTGTCTGGTTCTGTTCTGGTGCAACTCCCTGATCCTGCTTGGCTTTTCCCGATCTCCAGCGCATAATCCTGTTCGTGAGTCTGTGGTTGGTTTTGGTAGTCCGGGTTTTCTTGTTATAGTCTTGATCTTGCTGCCTTTGAGTTGGTACGGTTATGTTGGTTAGTTTTGTTACACCTTTTGAGGGAGTTTGTTATTGTCTAGGTCTCTGCTTTAAGCTTATACTGTTTTATGACTTAAATATAGTTAAACCCATTTTGAGAAAGAGTGCTTTGTTAGAGTTTAGGTTTCTGTGTTATGTATTTTAGGAGTGTGATTTTTGATAACTGTACCAGTGGTTCTTGTGCTAATAAAACCTGTTGCATTCTCTGAGTCTCAGCTTCTGCTTTTGGGTCCTCTAGTTACAGTTACCCTCACACATGATCTGTAAGATACAATGAAAACTGCTGAAGCACAGAGCCAGAAAAACCAATAATATTGTGATGCCTAGTGAGCGTGTATGACATCTGCGCTGGGTTTGGAGGGAGCTAGAGTGGCTAACCTGGTTAACTGGTGCAGCTAGGCTACGGCTAGCAGGGTTGCTAGCGACTAACCAGAACCGGAAGTGAAATCACTTGTGCCCCATACACCGCACGACTACAAGTGATCTCCAGAATGGACAGGGGACACAGCCCTTTGTCTTTTATTGACTCCCTTCGGTTGGAGACAGCCAGCTTTGTTTAAAAAAAAAAAAGGCAGAATAGCCAACACGACATGAGCCGGTCACCGTGAGGGTCACTCCCACACACAACGCCCTCCTTCACGCTGCCGACCAACACTTGTACACAGACACCAGATAAAACACATACAACATCCCCCCCACAATCTCAAACATTCCCCACAGCCACAATTATTAACACAACTACACTAAAACACAACAACCATTTACATTTCCCATAATCCTTAGCGGCCCAGCCTCCGGTCCACCGCGCCAATATTTTGAAGACAATGTATCTAAATTTCGTGGTCAGCTGTGTCCAACGGTGAGGTTAGATCCAGTACAACCAACAACGTGTACTGGCGGGAGTCCGTCACGGTCAAAATGTTACTTGACACAATAAGAAGGGTTGTCTCTTAAAAAATTTTACTTTTGGACATGAAAGACAATTTTGACATAGACGTATAGTTTGTAGGGTCAGAGGGACCGGGGTCAGTGAACGTGTGCGAAAGTGTAGAAAATCTGACCAGACTGACCCAGCATAGCCCCTGTTAGGTGTCCATTGCAGTACCCAGGCAGCTGGGAATCCAGGCTGGCAAAGTTCATTGTAACCCAGCTGTACTTTTAGTGGTTTAGATGTAGTGTAAGGCTCCTTTAAGGACCTACCTACGGTAGAAGCGCACCTGCAGGAGACAACGTGGTCTCAGATAGTTGACTGGGTCAGAGCGAGTCTCCTGAAGTCGTTGCTGCACTTGTTTCACTCCTTCCCTTCATGTGATCGACTTACCTTTGCCTTCTGCAAGGTTGACTTCCGAGGGACACAGTTTGCTGTGCTCACCTGCTGCGACAGATGGATGGCCTGTTCACTGGGTATCACGACTATAGGAGATATTTTAGAGGGCCCAGAAAGACACTGGAGGACGCAGAAATAAAAACACAAAAGCCAAGTTTATTGAACGTTGTGATGGAAGTGGAGTGCTACTGGCCAGGGCCGAAGGGAACGACGGAGGGGTGAGCGGTCGTGGTGTAGATGAGTGGAGGAGGCAGTCTTTGGAAGGGGAAGGATCGGCCAGGAGCAGGTGAGGTTGTACAAATAATACAAAGTAACAAATTAGGAAACAAAGTATCAACAAAATGCGGCTACCCGTAAAGGACAAGCGAGAAACCTTCGTGTTGCAGGTTGGCGAGGAAAAAACAAAAACCAGAGGGAAAAACACAAAATCTGCCGAGCATTCAAAAATCATCAAAAAATAGAAACCCGGAAACAAAACTCAAAAACCAGAAAGTCTACAAAAATAAATGAATCTTCTTACTAGTAAATTAGCTTGAAAAAAAAAGGCAACAAGGAAATCAAGCGACAGAGAAACTTACAACAAGAGCGTGTGCAGAGGAATGAATGAAGTTGATCTGGCGAAGAGAAGCAGGTGAGAGGAGCTTAAAACAGGGAGACAACAGGTGACCAGTGACCAGAAGCAGGGTGAGACAGAAAATGCAGAGAAGCATAAACCACAGTAACCAGGACAACAGTGACCGGAGTGGGACGCTCTGAGTCCTCTAATCAAACTCTACTCATTTATTTAATTTTTTAAAATTGTTTTAGCTGGCCAGGTATAAATGACACTTAAAGGAACTTTTTGAATTTGCGCAATAACTATTGCCACTCACTTGGAGAATCCAGGACTGTCTCCGTCTGCTTTCCTTCCATAAGGATTTGATGTAAGGAGAGAAAACAATCTGCAAGTCTTTATATATTTACAAAAGGTTGAAATTGTCTCATTCAGAGATGTTTTGCTTTTTTATAAGGTTAAAGTTGTGTCTGGATTAGATTCCAACATGTGTTTAGCATTTTGAGTACAAATTCTGTTTTATACCAAGAGTAAATTTGGTTTAAGTTTCCTTTGAGGTCTTCTCTCTAACATCGCCCGCTTCGGTGTTCACGGGTAAAGAGTTTTTTTTAATGATAATGAGAAAAGGGAAGCTCCGGTATTTTTATTATTCTGGATTAAGGTAGTAAACTGCTGCCAGACCTAAAGAACTTTCCTGGATTGTGTGTCGGTTTTATTAATCACTTCATGTTTTGAATCCATTTTCCCCTCTCAGCGACACACCCTGGCAAACGCTGGTTAATGGCGACTCTATACTCCGCGTTACATCCTCTAAGTTTTAAGAAGAAAGTCCCGGGATCGGAGAATGAAACATATTGTCCGGCGTGTCTGGCAGCCACTGCAAGTGGTGGAGCTACAGCTACGCTAGCCTAGCATGACTGGTGCTGCTAACTGGTGGCTAGCTTGAGCGCTAGCAGGCTAACCTGACCCGGAAGCTGGTCAGGTGGAGGGGAGGTCACTCGTGCCCCCTACGCCGTACGACCCCGAGTGGCTCATGCTGGCCGACAGACAACCGGATGACGCTGCTCTTGTGTCTTACGGCTGCTTCTTTAACAATATGAACAAGAACTAACGCACAGACTCAAACACCATAGGCCGGTCACCGGCCTCACGGGGCACAGGCATGTTGTTCTCCTGAGTTTCCCTGAGAATTCTCCTCATTTTTCCTGTCTGTTGTGGCCATGCTCCTGCAATATTTTGGGGAATTTGACAAAGGCCCAGGATGGGTACCTGCAGGTTTCGAGTGCTTTGCAACCCTCGCACCCTCACTCCCACGCCCGCTGGCTCACGTTCATCCTGGTGCTGTAGGTTCTGATCACTGCCAGTTTGTGCCTGACAGCTTGCTGTGAGTCAGTATAAATATTGATCTGTGTGTGGGTTTCCTGTATACTCAAATGTTTACTGCATAATCTAAGAAGACCAAATTTTCCTTAAGACATCTTCCTGTGTTAACTTGATGTTTTTGTCTTCTGTGTTTTAATATTGACGCCGGTGTTTTGACCATACCTGAACCAGTGGCTGGGTGTTGCTGTGATTAAAAAGTAGAGAGACATCATGGGACACTGATCCCGGGTGAGTTTTCGAACCTTGCTGACAAAGTCCTGTGAGTAATTGATGTGGTGCCAGAGGTAAAGTATTGAATCAATTAGTTGGATTAACAGGCTACAATCTATGTGACCTATACAACTTGTACCAAGACAAAATGTTATTAAATATTATTTTTGCCTTTAAGATTCCTATTTATATAAGTAAGTGTTTTGGAGATTTTTTGTACTTCAGTGCTTTTTAGCTTTTTAGTTCGATTTGTGTGAATGTAGTGCTTTTTATTTCAAATTTGTGTCATTATTATTATTGTAATGTTATTGTTGTTCAAGTTTAAAAGTGAAAAGGTCGCATAAAATTTTAGTGGTGAGGTCTGTGTGCTACAATGTCCAAAAACCAACTGATTTTGAATCAACCAGAAGGCACATTATCAGGTGACAACTGCAAACTTCACGTGTCATTAAAGCTTTCTTCTGATAAGTGAGGTCAAGTCCAGTTTATTTTATGAAAATTACATCCCTACAAAATGTCTACTGACAGAGTACAAGAAAAGTCCCTGACCCAAAAACGTTGTCCGACTCCAGCTGCATGTGCAGCAGACCAGGACAGACGGCATGAAGACAAAGACATTTTCACTAAGTCTTCTTTGCTTAATGACCATCAGCGCCATCAAGTGGTGATTTAAGACAGTATTTAGATGTTCATGTTAAAAAAACTAAAAAATAAACTGAATTGTAAAATGAGGAAGTTCCAAACTCTTTTAGAAAGTTTCTTTTGGGTATGTGTGGATGTGCAGCTTTGACCCTGATTTTAATGTAGCTGGTTTGCTGGAGCTGTGCACGAGGTGGTAGAAGTGAACAAGCTCAGTGCTCAAAGAAATGAGAAATGTACCTGCCTAAAAATACTCCACAAGTAGAACTATTAATGCAATTTTCCATACGCAAAGTGCATGCTGTGAAATTTACTCCAGAAAACACAAAAGCAAAGTACCAGGAAAACAAGGCTTTTGATAGACTGTATATTTGTGATAAAGTGGATGTACAAGTTTAGTCCAGATTAGCTGGTTTCTCAGCTGATAATTTTGGCGAGGAACCGCAGCAGGCCTCTGTCTACGTCTGTCCTTCACACTCTGGGACAGTAGGTGGCGGTGCGCAGCTGAAGGCGCTGCTGCGACTCGCCATTAATTCCAGAGAAGAAGAAGACAAACAACATCCGCCCACGGTGCTGCTGATTAACGGGACTTCCGGAAGAGCTGCCAGACACGGTGGGTCTCACCATCTCCCCTCTGTGCTTGTTCGGGTCTTGTTGACAATGACTCTAAAAATTAACCTGCGTGGTTTTGTGTGTTTAAAGACATTTGGCTCTTTTATATGCAATATTAATTTAGAAAACGTCTTTAGTTATGCACATTTCAAAGGGGCGTTTCGAGTTTGAGTAATGTTGACGTACGTCAAAGGAACCCGGGAGGTTTTATATGTGCTGCATAATCCACGTAATGTCTCAGTGAATTCGTTTTCCAACGTTTGCTCGTGAAATGTAGCGGTCAGCTGATCTCCGGGGAACGAGGGATGCCTCCGTTAGCTGGAGCTGAGTTGATCCAGACGCCAGTGCAGCTCTATCGGTACCTGCTCAGATGCTGCAGGCTGTTGCCGACCGCGGCGATGCAGCAGCACTATCGGCACGCTATCAAACAGGTGAGTGCAAGTGAACGTCTGTCCGTCCATTGTCTTGAAGTCTTTCCCACAGGGCCAACGCAGGGACAACCATTCACACTCACGGGCAACTCGGAGCGTCACAAACTGAGGTTCTATAATAGTTCATGTTTTAATGGAATGCAAAGATAAAGTTTTGTGGATGTAGATTTCTAGAAGTAGACAAGACGGGGGTTGAATTCAGCAGACGGAGATCTGGAGTTATAGATGTCTTCCTGGAAGACAAGGAAAACAGAAAACAGCCATCTACACACGGAAAAAGGCAAAAGCCAGGTCTGGGCCAACACAAGAGACACCAGTTAACTTTAATATGCATGTCTTTGGACTGGGAGGAGAGCAGAGTACACGGAGAACATCCACGGAAACACAGGGACAACATGCCAAGTCGACCAGGGATGCGAATCTGCAAATTTCTAGCTGATGAAGCGGTATCATTGTGTCCTCAGCTTTTTTTTTTTTTTTTTAATGACCATTTGGGCATTTTACGTCTGTACCATGAGCTAATTGTATAATGTCCTCCGTGGTAGGTATGATAACAAGTGCAGTAGGTCAACATTTTTTTTATTCTAAATGTTGTTCGTGGATGGTTCAGCCAATGTTTTTTTTTTCCAATTCCTCTTCTTTATTTGGAGACTGAATTCCCACATCTCAGCAGACTTTGATTAGTGTCACTGCAGATAAGGACATTAGCCAACTCTACAAAAACCCCAGTGGTAACCTGTTAGAGTGAGAGCTGCCTGTAAAGGTTAGTTTTCATTCTCACTGGCTGATTTCTTCTTGCTTTGTTGGTTTATTATTATCATAACTAGCGCCGACACAATGTTTTTTAATATCTCCTTTTGTTTGTGATCCAACATCTATACATTCAGACTAGAGTGAAGAAGTGAAATAATAAAAAGAATCTGCAGTCACACAACTGATGCTTATTCTGTTTCTAACAATCAATTTACAGATTTTTTTTTTTCTTGAGCTCCATGTTTTTGACACATCAGTTCGATTGTGGTTTCTGTGCTGCAGCAGTAGATGGCGCTCTGACCCACTGATGGTTATGACATTGAAGTTTTGATTTGCAGTGTACATTTGCCAGGGACTTTTCCCTATAGCCAGTTACTTTTCTGAGCCTCCCTTGTGTAACAGCCATCTTAGGCTTTCTATGTTGTTTCCAGGGTTACAACAGTCACTCAGATGAGGATGACCCAGACAGGATAAAGATGATTATCCACAGAGCAGTAGCAGACGCTGACTGGATACTTGATAAAGTAAGTAAAGTCTCTTTTCACATTTTGCTATTGCACAAATACACGCTGTGATTTCTAATTTTCTACTTGATTTGACAGTATACAAAGAAGAAGTGAGTTTCAGGAATCACAGCGTTGTCACTGTTGCAGAAGCAGTTTCTACTGTAGTTGTTTCTCATGCTCTGCTGCCATCAAGAAATATGTAAAGTCACAGCTTAATTCAGTAAAATGTTAAAGTGTAAAAATACTGTTTGAAATGTGTTGAGTGTACACTGTCAGTTGTAATAAATAAATTATTAATGCATTGTGATAATTGTCCTTCTTTATGGATACTTACCATCCACGGTAATCAGGCTTCATTTTTCAGGCAGCACATAAGATACAAAGGTTAAGAGGTGCAGAAAATTCCTGGAGGGAATAAAGCCAAGCTGCCATAGAGGGGACACTTTTACAATACTACATGTACTAGGTAGAAAGTCCTGAATACTGTGATGTAAGTTACACGCCTGTATCATGTCGAACAGTGGGGTATTTTAATTTGTGGGTTACCTATGACCATGTGACCAGTGTGGGTTTTTTTAAGTAGCTTTATTTATAGCGCCTACTTACAACAATTTCCTGCTCTGTAACAACACGTCACATTTAGTTTTAGATCTTGCTGAAAGTTTCATTACAAGCATAATCACGGAACTACTGAACAATCTCAAAACATATGGAGAATAGCATTCAAATCTGAATTTACATGTCAAACACGACAGATTCCTTTTTGTCAGTTGCCCACTTATTCTTGGAAAAATTCTGGCCCGCAGACTTAATAAAAGGGTTCTGTGTAATCCATCAGGACCGAACACAGCGTGATTAAGAGACGAGGTCTATGGCAAACGATTAAAGAGAACACGTAATGTTTATCGTCAGTGTGTATTAATGTCCGACGCAGGTTATAACATTCCGTAACGTGTTCTCGGTTGCTGTCCTGTCCTGCATCTTTGCTGTTAAAATACCATTTTTCTTGTGCAATACACAGGATTTATTCAATAATATAACATACATAAAAGACAATGTCATACACAATAGAAGACAATGATGAAGGAGACGCCTCCTTCTGTGTTGTGCCCCCAGATTGGTTGTATCAGAAGGTGAAATCAGAGCACCAAGAACAGACGATCAAATCAGAATTTCAATCTTTCTATCATTTAAAAGCAATGTATTTACAGATGCATGCGCATGCATTATTTCAATTAATATAAAACGTAATCAAACTAGATATACAGAGTAGTTCTTTAGTATAAATAGTATAAATAAATGTCTTTTGTACAAATAGCTCCATCATCCTCCATGTTGGTCTGGGTTGATGACATATTTGGTCTGAAGTAAAAGTTCAAGCTTACAGCACTGGAAACCCTCCCACCTGCTGACCAACAACGTGGCCAAACTAAGATGGAAGAGGAGGTGGAGATGTTTCAAGTAGGAGCTTTGAATTTATTGAACTGAAGCACAGTAAATTCTCCCAAGTGGGAAAACAGGACAGGCACTCAGGGAGTTTGACTGGGGAAGTCGAAGCCTTACTTCTGTAGAATAAATTGGTCGATGAATTCGTTCTGCTCAGCCTCCACTTTAGACAATGCTTCATACTCGATACGATACCTGAAAAAGGAACAAACGCAAAACACGAACCATTAGAGAATTAGTGCCATAAAACAAAATCCATTACTTTTGAAAGTGATTACTGTATAAATGCTGTGTGTAGCAGACATAACTACTTTTAGTTGTTTCTTTCAGTAATGACAGTAATCCATCCGCCGCTGTGGAAGTAAATCCACATGGTAGGATTCATGAATATACGTAATGCATTACTAAATTCATGAATCCTACCATAAGTGGTAGTAATGAACAATGATTCACAATCCTGCTTCACAGCTGGACCGACCCAAGACAAAAGCACAAGAGCGGGATGTAACGATGGTTACGTACTGTAACCCTAACTTCTATAACTATGTTGCGCAGCCTTCTATGACACTGCTTCAGTTTGCGCTTCACGCAGGGATTGGTTCATTATGCTACAGCCAGAGGGCAAGCAACATAGGAAATAGAAGCTAGTTACAGTACGTAAATCATTGTTATGCCACATAGTCGCAATGACAAAAAGAGTACAGACGACTGTATCCACTGAACATCTGTCATTTGATAACAATGACAAGAGGCGTGTATCTATCAGGTTGACCAAACTTTTAACTGATCTTTGGACAGCGTGCAATCACAACGAATTTGGGTCCAATTTGCCCCTTTAGACAACTGAGGTCATTCATGACTCACTAGTGACCCTTTGGTGTGAGTGTCCCTGATCTCCTGTGGTGAAATGGAGCAGTGATCCACCATCCACCACAGTTTTTTCCCACAACGCTTGTTTCTCAGTACAAAACAGCACACCTCCGCACTACTAGACCACTCCAGGCTGCCCGTGTGTTGGTTTTGCTGTGAGTATCACATTTGAACACCAAATGTGTCTTACGAATTCTGATTCAAATGAATGTTCCAGTTTGTGTTTTTAAGTCTCCTGCGTTTTTAAAATCAGTCAAGACTTTTTTTTTCTGTGTGCATCAGGCCTTACACAGAACACACGAGGCATTTTGCTGTTTTTGGTGCCCATCTCATTGTTCAAAATGGACTGAAAACACATCAAGAGATGGACTTGACCAACATACTTTTTACCTCTCAAGTTGCATCTTTTTCTCAGCAATCAGAGCCTGAAGCTGCTGCTGCTGAGCTTCTCTCTGCTTTGCCACTGACTTCAGTAAGTTTCTGGCTCCTATTGCCTGAAGAATAACACAAGACAATTATTAGTTAGGTCATGCTCTCGTTAGCAGACGAGTATACTGTACTGTAGTATATCAGAAAACAACTATGGTGAGCTGAGGTTCAGTACACGCAATGACCTCTGAACAGCAGCTGCAGAAATCAGTGCTTACCTTCATTTTCTCCGTCTCTACTTCTTTTGCCAATTCATCAATCCCCTCAATAAGACCTCCAACTATCTTCTGAAAATGACCGACTTCTGTAAAAGATTTGACAAATTAACATACTGAACTCGTTCTGCTATTGGAGCTGGGAAACCCTTATGACAATCTTTAGCCCTTACTATCCACAAACTCTTTGCACTCCTCCTTGAGCTCCGACGTCTTCTGGCTGACTTCCGGCTCCAGTACCTGAAGCTTGTTGAGTTCATCGAAGTAAAAACCCGCCTCTGCTAATGGGTCTTTAGCCATGACCACTGGGCCTTAGACCAAAGTTGACGAAAACAAAGGGCGAGTGAACACAAGAGGGAGGCAGACATGAAGGACATGCAATAGACTGAACTCTTACAGGATAATATTACAGAGAAAACGTCAGAAAACTTGAGATCAGGCCTCATCATAAGCCAACATACATGCGCTTTGCTGACGGCAGGTCGATCGACATTCAACTCGCTTTAAACGCTGTTGACATGGTTGTTTTCAACAAACAGAACTTGAACGTCTTCATTCAGTGGCGCTTTAACACGGCTCTGGTTGCTTAGGATTAGCTAACAGGCTAGTTACGGTCCTTCAGGTGAAACATAAACCTTCTGGTTAGCATGAACTGCACCGTATGTCGGCAAGTCTCCAGACTTACTTAACCAAAGCTAGTCTTACGATCGTTAGTTAACTCCACATTATTGATATTACGGTTAACTAGAGAGCGTAAAACGGGTTTTCAAAGGTTGGGAAGTTGTTTTTTATCCCGGAGACGGAACCGGCTTCAATGTAAACTGCTATTCGTTAGCTAACGGAACAGCTAAGCTGCTCCTAAAACCCGACTGGACGACGGCTCTGACACGGTGTCGTCCCTCAGACCTGTGCGCTCCCTTGGATGTTTGTGTCAGACTGTGTGTAACTTCACTCAGTTCCAGAAAACGGGTCGTTTACCTGCTCGAACCGAGTCCCCCACTGTTGTGTGACTATGTGGCACACGAAGCACAAGAGGCTCCGCCTCCTGCTGCTGCCAAGGAAACCAAACGCTGCAGGTGCGTGTCTGTTTCTTTCATTATATCTCATGACTTATTTCCACCATCCACAATAGAAACAAACGCAAATTAAAATGTTTTATACTTTTATATTTTCCTACGCCCAAAAGTTTAATAAAGATTACCTTTCTAATTTCAGGTTGAGGTGCTTTTGCTTTGAAATTAAGACGGAAACTACAAACTACGGCGGCCCACAGCGGACATATTGTGGCGCTACGACGACACTGTTGTCTCCACTATAAAATGAGTGTAATCAAATGGTGTGAGTCAAAGAGTCCCACCACCTTTGCGTGTGTTTATTGTCAGCATGTGCCCCAACTCCCGGGGATTTTTCAGAAAAAAGCTTTACATTATGAAATAAACTCTCAAGATAGACGATGGAAATGACTCGCAATGCCCGTCGGTGACTGTGGGAGGCAGCATTCTGTGAAAGTGTGCACATGGCAGCAACCTCGTCATTAGAAGAATAAGAAGAAGAAGAAGAAGCAGGAGGAGGAGGAGGAGGTGGGGAAAGTTTAACTTTAGGTAATTTTTGGATAAATTTAGATGAATGTCCGTGTCATTCGGATATAAGAAAAGGTTCCCTAGACATACCGTGTGCGCTTATCTGACAACAGCTAAAGCAAGTACGGAGAGGTCGGTAAGTAACGCTCAACGACAGTTTCTAATCCAGCATCCGGCTACGCTTTGACGGCTCAGGGCAAGCTAACGTTAGCTAGGAACGACATGAACTTCATAGAAAATACGGAACGTTTGTGTCGTTTTTGTTTAGAACACCACGTTACACTTCACACCTTGAACTCGGTTAATGTCATCTGTAACATACAATCAATTTGGTGTATGTTCAACACAAGATAGAACCCGGATTTCTACAAATTGAGTTTGTAGGCTTGGCTAGTTCGTATTTCTTGGGCTTCGTACGCTGTTCAGCATTAGCTTAATGCTACTGTGTACATTTGTGTAGGTGAAATGTCGACAAGACCGATGAGGGGAATGTAACAGATACAGTACATACACTGTCGGGGTTTTAACGTTATATATGTATGAACAGTTGTGTAATTGAAGCGAACTCTTATGAAGGGAGTTCAGGCCATAACAAGTAGCTACGACTGGAGAAAACCTCCGAGCTAACTCGAGTCCCAGATTGTTGTTGATCCAGCTGTTAGTTGGCGTTAGAGCAGGTTCGTTAACCCACAAATGTGAGCAGGATGATTAGCTGTAAGCTAACGGCCGCTAGTTACTCATCCGTGATGGGCGTCTCTATGTGAACGACGTAGAGTTGTGAAGAGAAGACGTAAGTTTATTGCCAACAACACGCTAAGAGCTATCGTTAGCCCATGGAGCGACCTGCTGCACCCTTATAACGTCACCCTGCCAAACTAAAACATTAACTCCACTGTTTGGGGGCGACCTGCCAATATCTAGTGGGGTTTGGAAAGCCGCATTCTGAAATAAGTGACCTGTTTGTCCGTTTACTCATTGATATGCACGCCCTTCCCGTTTCCTTCCGAGCAACATTCCATGAAAATGGGAGGGGAACTGAGGAAAAGATGACAGGATGCTGGTTTCCACTATGTGTTGTGATACCTGCCATCTGCCACTGGAGGTCTTGCTTTACCAGTTAAACATTATTATTGATTGACCTGTGCGGGATAATGCAGCTCTAGAAGGTAAATTCCAGCTTAAATTTTTGGCCTTTTTGTTATCAGGAATGATTTGGAGCGGTGAGAGGTTGTGGCGGCCTCATCACTAGCTGTCACCACGGCGGGGGACTTGCAAACCTCCGTCTGCAGGGTGGTCATCTACCTCCAGAGGGACATGTCCGGAGACAGCTGTCTGCCCGAACGTCACTCCCATTCCAGCTCCACTTCCGCAGCCCCTCCTCTCACCTGTCCCAAGACCAAGACCTGCAGAGGAGCGGTTGGCATAGGCAACAAGTATGTCCGGCTTAATGTTGGTGGGACCCTGTTTTACACTACACTGCAAGTACTGACCAGGCAAAACTCCATGCTGAAAGCCATGTTCAGTGGAAAGAAGGAAGTGTTTACTGATAAAGACGGTAAGAGCTGCAGACACAAGTTGATCATTCTGTTTCCTCAGCGTTATCTGTGAACATTACCACAAAACCTTTTTATCATAGTTTTAGCCCTTTTTGGTGAAGGTAACTGTTAAATAAAATATCATCAGTCTATTATATTGTCAGGTATGTTTCACTGTCGTGACTCATCCTTTGGTTTTACTAAACATACGATTTCACCAATGTGTCAGCTGCATATTTTGTAAAATGATATAAAAAAAATTGTAAATGTGTAAATCACAACAGGCTGTGAATGAAGGAGATAGATCGTTGTGCACATTCATAACATGGTCTCCTGCTGTTCAGGCTGGATCCTGATTGACCGTAGTGGGAAACACTTTGGCAGCGTCCTATGCTACCTGCGCGATGGCACAGTCACCTTACCCAAAGGCCGTCAGGCCGTCCAGGAGCTGATGGCTGAGGCCAGATATTATTTTATCCAGGGCCTGTTGGACCTTTGCCAAAACTCACTGCAGGTCAGTAACTGGTTTTGCAGTTTTAATGCTTTGTTAAGAAATATGTGGTCTGTAGTCAAAGTCACAAAAGAATGTTATCTGTATTGTCCACCCCTTCTTCTCTCTTTGAAAGTGTGTAAGAATTTCTTCAGTCTAGAGTTTTCAGACTAATACAGTCCCAGCATGAGGTGTCTGTCAGAGCAGCAGCTCTGTACACTGTGTTTGAGGCATTCAGTGACAGCAGAGTGTAGGTCATGTGTGCCATAGTCTGGTGACTGAGCTCTGAACAGTATATGTGAAGAATAATTGACATTTTACTTCTGAGTGTTTTGCCTTTTCATAGACACAGTCGCTTCTGAAAGTACACAGACTTCCTAAGTTTTGTTTACTTTGCTGTTTTGAACATTTAATTTGAAAAGGGTGCAGTTATGTTTTTGCCCAACATACACGCCTTAAGATGGGGGCTGAAGTTTGCATCTCATTATAAAACAACACACATTTGATTGGTAATTAATAGAATATGTTATGCACATTCATTTTGTACAATTGTTCTTTGTTCAGAAATTTAAGTACAATTTTATTTATGATGTTAATCTTTGCACTAATGTTATTTTTAGTATTTTACAGAGCTTGTTTTTAATATTTGACATTTTTTGTGAATTCTGATATTGAAAGGACATTTGTACTAGAATGAATGAATCATTATTCTATTTGCATCCTTTGCAAGTTGAAACCTAACCTTTAAACTAACATAACTAGCTAGTTCAATTATTAACAGAAGTCACAAAAATAGATAGTTTAAAAAAAGACAATTACATCAGCGCATTGTAAACTTGTGCACCTTTTTACACTCAGCTGTATAACGACAAAGTGAAAACACCGACCCTTTGGTAAATTAATCCAAAGCAATAATATCAGTTCTACCAAAGGCAACAAACTTCCTCCTTTTCACGGTTACTGAGTCAGCATTCTCCCTGGAACTCTGTAAGCTTTATAAATAGGTTCCATAGGTTCTGATCTGTGCTTTGATTTGTGTTTTACTGTGGGTGCCAGTGTTTTCCCTAGACTTTTCAGGCATAGTGGCCTGAAGACACCCAAAACTTGTTGGTTATTAATTCTCGTTCACCACTTTTGGTTCGGGTCTGAGCATCATTCTAACCATGTGCTACCTACACGCACGTGCCTGCACGGTGAAAAGGCCACCGAGGAACAGTCAGAAGAACTGTACACTTCAGTTGTATTTGTAGAAAATCCTTCCTGCAGGCTTGTGAGGAGCTGTGACTGTTTCCTTTTATTTCATAATGTCACCGCTATATAACAAAGGGATTTGTTCTTGCTAACGCTGCTCCACCCTTACGGCTGCTCTCACTCTGAGGTGTGGAGGAGGGGGCAATTAAGGACAGCAACAGACAAATTGGAAGGCCTTTAGTAATAATTCAATGTGGTCTACCTATATGGCACAGCTGCTTCTCATTCTTTGTGTGAAGAGGAGTGGATGTAGGACAGGCAGTAAACCTTTGAGCAAATCATCATCATGTTTGTCCTCATTTGCAGTATGACTGGGGTTTATGTACACAAGTGTTTATTCAGCGTCCAGCTGTCATTGAGGATTAATGTGTGTAGGTTGGGTGTCGCAAGTTAAATGTGCGTGTGCAGAAAGTATTGTGAATACTTTCAGAAGTGGAGAGTATTTGTTGCAGCACTAAGTTCTCTTCGGCTCCACAGAAAATACTTGATATTTGATGATATATTTTGATTTGATTTCTTTTTGTGTGTGTATATTTATGCCTCTAGGCTATAGCAGGAATACAGTTAGCTGCACCATCTGTGCAAGACAAGTGGCAGTGGCTATGCATCACACTGACAGATGTTCACTGCAATATCTGCTGGACTGCCAAGGTTTACACATCCTTTGGTTTCCAGGAGGACAGATTGTGAGGCAGCCAGTCATTGAATTCTAAGCTCACCAGCTGTCATTCATTCATCATCATGTCTGGTAGTTTATGAATGAACAGCACACCGCCTGCCTACTCACGTCCATTACATGCACAACAAAGAATAATTCTCTGCCCTTCTTTAGCATTAACACAAATGTTTTGCTTTAAACCGGTTTATCACTGTATCCATGCTGTGTGAAAGGTTGAGCCAAATATTTTCAAGTATGTATCTCAAGCTGATGCCTCATATCTGTAATATGAGATGACAAATCGAGTAGATATGTTACAAAGTTTAAGTCTTATTAGTATAAAATATAGATAATAGATTCCCTGTTGAATTGCAGTGGAAAACGTAACAAAAAGTGAAAAATGGAACATTGTCCTAACGAGGTTGCAACTTTGCCAGATGTTAGGATGGTAACAAAGGTGTGCGTGTTCTCCGTTCTGCCTGTCAGTCAACTTGTGAAGTCCAGACTCTTAGGGAATTCTTTTGTAATCCTTTCAATCGTGGCGAGCATCAACTCTTAATAACATTTCATTTCTTTGAGCCATGACACCCTTCTATAAACCTGTGTTGTCAAGGTCAGACTTTGATATTGAAGAACCAGGTTTCTCTTCTTTAATACCTGATTCTCATCCTATTCATTTAAACAAAAGGAACTGATAATCCTAGAGGGCCACACACTTTTGCCACATGCAATGATGGATGTTGGATAATTTCTTTAATTGGGTTTCCTTAATTCAGTTTTAGGACTTGCATGAAAATCAGATCACTATTTAGGTCTAAAAGAGAACATTCTAAACACTTCATAAATGCTCAGACGTCACTTGTACATGTCAAGCCTCAAAACCTGTTCAGTGTCGATGTGGACATCTGATAATTGCTGTGTGCATTAATTGTAAGTAAGGGACTAAACGCTAACGTTGCAAGGGGATATTGCCTAAAAGTGCAAAAGACCGTGACCAGGCGGAAACTTGGCCAAATACAACATTCCTCTCCTTCCTCCTCTGTGAATTTAGTCAGTAGTTTTTGCCCGTGTTCCAATAAATGATGATTAAATACTGTTTATAGCCTTATTTAACCCTCTGGTCTCTACGCTGGCCATTTGAGGCCATTTCAATCTTTTGACCATTGTAACTGTGTAAATGCAAATGGAATAATACAGACCAAGGGTCTGGATATTGTTCAAAATGTTTTAATTTCAACTTTAGATCTTTAAATATATCCATAATATACAGTTGAAATCAAATTTTGGCCAATTAAAACCCATGAAAACTACATTTTTGAACTGCCTGCTTCCTACAGTATTAAATCATACAATTTAGGTAAATGGTTTAAATTTCTAATCGGAAAACTTAGAAATTGTAGTTTTTAATGTTCTCTTCCAGATTATGTCATTTGGCCCTTTTTGGAGCCAAGGGAGCAATTTTATGTTCTTAGCTTCCATGAGGGGCGTATAATGGCTTAATGCTCTCCAGTGGGGCCAGTTTTGTTTTCAGTTTTGACATGGGTGTGATCTTGAGAATGTCTGTCATTTGTGTTTTTGCATGCGAAAAAAATTGTGCCTGTGGGTGAAATTGCAGTGCAAACATGTATCAGCAAGATGGCGTGAAATAATTTCTGATGCATCATAACTCCAAGTTCCAGTCAATATCTGTTTGTGCATGTTATTGAGCTTTGAGTTTCCCAGGCAAACTTAACTTTGATGATCAAATTAATAATCAACCCCTAATGGAAACTAAGAATATTACATGCAATTTGTTCCTCAGCAAAAAATGGACAAATGACATAATCTGGTAGAAAACAATAAAAACTACAATTTTCCGGTGGTTTAGTTTAGAATAAAAGCCATTTTACCTAAATTTCATGATTTAATTCTGTAAATAACAAGGAAGGCTGTGATGGAGCAAAGTGATACAATTTGATGTATACAGTGCATTATTGATATATTTAAAGAGCTAAAGTTGAAATAAAAAGAAAATGTCCAGACGCTTCAGAAGTTTTATTCCATTTGCATTAACAAAGGTCAAATTGTCATAAAAAGGGGGTGAAAGGGTTAAAATTCTGAATTTGAATGAAATTTTGCTTTCCAGGACCCATTTCTACAAATTTAGTTTGTATATGTGGAAAAACCTGTTACATTTACATTTCATTATTTTGGAAATTGCAGAGAGGAGGTGGGCATTTTTAGCCATGATCACGCTGAGTGGGAGTTTTGTCTACTTTGCTTTCCCTGCAATAATGGGTGTTGTTGTGAATCCTTTACATATCTCAGACTGTCCTATAAACGATACAAGAAAAAAACAGTAGCCCGGAGTAAATGTAGGGTTAAAAGAAAATAAAAAGGCAGCGGTTATTTTGTATTTACAATAAGAACTGATGTTGAATAAACACAATATGCATTGAAAGCAGAAAAAATATCCAAACAATCACAGCCTTAGTTTGTTGGTGACCATTAAAATGAATGTACAGTGATTAAATGTGATTTTAATACTTTAGACCAGATTTAACATATTTTAAAGACACTGCTACCACCACATTTTTATATGTACACACAGTAATAAGTTTGCTGATTTCTGATTGACAGGGCAATAAAGAGCTAGCCCTGTGTGTTGTGCCGGTGGTCACCTCCATTAAGGAAGAAGAGAGGCTAATCCAGTCCTCTGCTAAGGTAAATACAGTGTGTTACGCTGAAAATAGTTGGGGACGTGTTAAAAAGCCTTCACCAGTGTTGCTTTACAATGAGAAAAGTGCACATTACTTGGGCTTATATTTTCATGCCAATGTATATATTCAAAAATGTCTTTTCTGCTTTTGTCACAATAATTTTACCAAATGGATGATCCAGTTTGAAATAGTCTTTGTTTCCTGTTAGCCCGTGGTGAAGCTGGTGTACAACAGAAGCAATAACAAGTATTCCTACACCAGGTAAGAGCACCTGCCTCATAAAGTTCAGTGCCAGTTCGCGAACTCGATGAAGTCCCTCTCCTCTCATCGCTCTGCTTTTGTTTTGACAGTAACTCCGACGACAACCTTTTGAAGAACATCGAGTTGTTCGACAGGCTGTCTCTCAGCTTTAATAGCCGAGTTCTCTTCATCAAAGATGTGATCGGCGATGAGATCTGCTGCTGGTCCTTTTACGGTCAGGGCCGCAAGCTGGCGGAGGTGTGCTGCACCTCGATCGTTTATGCCACAGAGAAGAAGCAGACCAAGGTGAGGATGCAGAAAGTCTGTCTTTGAAAAGAAAAGTGGGACATTTTGTAGCTTTTCCTTAGTTGGAGCCAAACTCATTTGTAACTACACACCAACAACCTAACAAAACAAAAATCTAAAAGCAACAGAGCAAAAAGCTCATCCAAACCCTGGCTTAACCTGAGGCGGATTTTGAAATTTGGAGTAGCAGCGGAGTTTTTTTTCAGGGCTTTACAACGAAAAAAGCGGGGATGAGGTAGTCCACGGGAAAGGGACTATTACAGGAAAAAAGCCGGGCAGAATTTTATGTGCACTATGTCAAAAGCACAGCTCATTTACTCAGTCACCTACATGTGTTATGAATGCTATAATTACGTTTGCATTTACCAGAGAGAGAGAAAAAAAAAGAATATGGTTCCCATGGCATCACTGTCAAAGTGATGACGACTTAATGACACCATGGGTTTCCAGAGCTCCCTCTCTAACCATTGGGTCAGAACAAAGTTTTTCGGATGAAAACGTCTTGAAGCATGACAAGCAAATCTAGTCATTAAACGCTGGACTAAAGCAAACAGCTACGAGACAAACGTGCAAATTCAACAAGGTTGAATCTCAAGACGTCTGACAGGGCAGTTTTCATTGACAAGTCCACAAGGAGCGTGAGATCCTGGATGGTTGTTATGGTTTGTGGTCAGTGAGTTAACTTCAGGTGAAGCTGGATCTTTTGCTCGGACGGGGCATCATCAGTTGGCTGTTTCAGTCTGATGTCTCTTCCTTTCTGAGCACGTCAGTCTCCAATTCCAACTGACAGAGGACTAGAGTCTTTACACATCACACGCTGCTGATAATGATTTTTTGCCAACTGTCTGCACTAATGGACCCACACAGGAAACAGAGCTTATCTGGCTGTGTTCAGTCATCATGAGCAGCTGCATTGACAGTATAATGCGACTGTTGTCATGTACGGTATCTTAACATGTCACTAGATACTAAACTGTGGTTCCCGGAGGAGTACCAGACCAGAATGTGTCACTGTTTGCAAATGAAAAGAGCCTGAAGGTATCTTATAAGCAGGACCTCTTGTCGTGTGCGATGCTAAATCAGTCCTAACAGAGTGGCACCTTTGGTGGAGTTTCATGTCTGTCTGAAATTGCACTGCAGTTTTTTGGCCTTCACATTGCCATGTATATTCAAAGCGTTTCTTTCCAGTGTAGAAAGACTGTAGTAATTGCCTCTCTCTGTGTCAGGTGGAGTTCCCTGAAGCTCGTATTTATGAGGAGACCCTGAACTCGTTGCTGTATGAGACAATGCCACTGCCCGACAAATCCCTGTTGGAAGCCACACGTCGAAGCTACAACAACTGTGGCTTTCAAAGTGAGGAGGAGGAGGGCCCTGGAGGAGCTGAGCTTCGTGAGCGCGTCCGTCGAATCCACGTCAAGAGGTACAGCACATATGATGACCGGCCGCTGGGACACTGAGACGGAAGCCGGAAACCACTGGACAGATCGGAGCTTTTCATATTAATGACAGATACACTAAACGCAAGTCTGTTGATGCTCATGCATTTTCTAGTTTTTATTGTTTTACTATGTCACTGTTTCCACCACTATCTACAACAAGCCTTAATTATGACAGAGCAACTACTTCACATATTTCTAGAAAGGTAGTTTGAAAAAAAAAAAGAATTTTGATTAGTAAAGGAGAAATCACTAATATCCACTATTTCTTAGATGAAACATTGTTACAGTCATAGTAGCATTAACAGCCGTGATCAGCAGGAGAGCAAGTTTTATATTTATAGATTGTATTTTTCATATGTATTACAAGATTTAAAACTGTTGTTTGCCAAAGATTAGCCTGTTTTAATTGTACCAGAGCTGGTGTGCCTTCATCATGCTTCAATGCAATTCACCATGATGCCTTTTTTTACAGTGTTGAATATAAAAGTTCCTATATTTCAGTTGATCTTTTGTCATTTGTAGTCAGCAGAAATCAAATCTGCAGTTGCAACTCGACTATGAATAAAGGCTCTTAGGATCAAAGAGCCTCATGTCATTTTGCCAACACTTGAACACGCAGACGGCAGCCGATCGTCGAATGTTCTCTGTCCTCGAGAGAAGTCTCCAAACCAGCAGGTGGCGGAAGTCCGTATTCGTTATCCGAAAAGGGAAAATAATGTACAGTTATGCAGCGGCCTCTCCGGCGTCGTGCGCATCAGCTGGTCTTCAGATTCCTAGATTCCTAGATCTAGATGCTCATGCTGCTGTGAAAACATATTCATATTAGAAGAATATGTTCAGAAGAGATTAAAACGGTCAGGAGCGTTCCAACTGTGCCCTGCTTTCTGCCGGCTCACTGTTTAGTTGCACCCTGCAGTGTTTAAAAGTTACCCACTAATGTGAAATACCTGAAAAATGACCATTGTGTCCTTGTTTTTGATATACACTCCTCTATCTATAGGAATGATGGATTCTGTCTCTAGCAATTAAAACAATATACACTTTCAATCAGTTAAGGTTTTGCTTGCTGTGATCACTCCTTCCGTTCACACTAGCAGTGAACTAGCTCTCACAATGGAAGCGATGGGAGGCCAACACCTTTACAGTCGTTACAAAAAACCATATCTGAACCCAACGTGACGCTTCCTTTGCACGAGTTTGTTCGATACCTTCCAAACGTTCTTTAGTGTGACGTTTCCTGCTTGCGTCCCCCCCCCATCGCACAGGAAGCAGGAGGAATGGTTTCAGCAAGCCAAACCTGTTTCAGTGTTGTTTTCCGTGTGTGGATTTCCTGTGACGGCTGCTTTTGTGTCTGTTGACTGATGTTTCTATCAGCTGATTTTATGCTGTTATTAAACTGCCTCTAGGGGACAAATAAAGTGATTGGAACTAAATGTGACCTGAACCCATCATTTAAAACGACGACACAGTCATCACAATAATGTAGTAAAATTACTACTACAATATATTTTTAAAAAAGCATCGCAACCTTTTGCTGCCACCTGTACATGGTGCGGGTACATAAGACACGGTCTAACCAGGCTCTGTTGTGTTTCTGCTTGCAGAAATTGTCATAGCAAATCTAATTAAATGGACACGTCATGCGGTTTGTGTACTAACGGAAAATGAGCGAAACCTTTCTTTGCTCTGGAACCGACGGCATGACGGATTCTGTTTGACGAAACTGCACCTTGGGTAAAATCCCTTTTCTCCGCTCTGCTGAGATGTCACTGGCAGCGTGTTTTTCGATTTGCTGATTCGATCGATCGACTGCCTGGAAATAGGCATGAAGAAAATGCACACAAGTCTTAGAACAACAACACCACTGTGGAATCCTACACAAGTAGCAGCTAGGAACCGTCCTTTTCTGGAACCTGTTCTTTGCCCACATGACTCACAGACAGACAACATACCAGCCTGCCTTCATCAATCTGTTGGCAGAGAAATCTGATCACTGACCTGCTGCCTGCAGGTGTTTTCAGATTTCCTGTCTGGCCTGTTTTCCTGTCACTCGTGTGTATCTCTGCAGACCTTCACTGGGTTTAACTGCATTTCAGACCTCACCTGACTTATGACACACGCTGTAGCGGTTTCAGACTTTCTAAAGGATAAGAAATGAAAACTTACTCGCTCTTTTGGCTTCTTCCTCTCTGGTCCTCTTATTTCTCAGCTGTCATGAGGAATCTTTAGCTTTTGGTAATGCCAAAGTGCCGTTTCAAGAATAAACTTGTATATCATACAACAATATTCCCCAACCAGTCGAAAACAATTTTTGAAATTGTTTTAAATCTACTGTGTTTTTTAACACGCTCTGTAATCATTTAGGAACGGAAGAGAACAAGTACTTTAATTACATATACCTACTTTTTACTTCCGTAAGATCTAATCCATGTAATCCATTTGGCACAAAATGTTTTAACAAGGAATTTAAAGATACATTAATGTCGTTTACCACAAAATGAGATGATTAAGACAATAAAAACTGTTTTATTTCATACAGTTAGGAGAATAGAGACATTAAAGTCCTTACAGTTGTGGAGTATAATCCATCCAGATCAGGGTCAAGGTGACAGCAGACAAACAATCTCCTCCACTCACTGCCAAACCACCACAGAATTACGAAGGGTCAGAAAGCGTGATGGATTTTTACAGAGCAGACACATCAGCTGATCAGAGTAAGAGATAAATGTGTGTTGTTTGAGTGACAGATCTACAAAAGCAGGATGGTTGGTCCAGAGGACGAATCCATCAGTGAATGATGACTGAACTGCTCTGTTCTTTGATGTCCGTCCACCCTGAGCCTGGTTCTGCTGGAGGTTTCTTCCGTTAAAGGGAGTTTTTCCTCTCCAATGTTGCCTGTAGCTGCTCAAGGGGGATTTGTTGGGTTTTCTCTACATGACTTTATTATGTAAAGTGCCTTGAGATGAACTTGTTGTAAATTGGCGACATATAAATAAAGTTGAATTGAATTGAATTGGACCATCAGGTGGGTTGTCACTCAACATAGTAGGGCCGAGCACTTCAGCTTAGCCTCACTAAATGCAGTGTACAGTGCCCCGGGAAACTATTCACACCCCTTGAAAATTTACATATTTCGTTATGTTACAACCACAAATCTAAATGTATTTTATTAGGATTTTATGTGATAGACCAACACAAAGAAGTACATAATTATGAAATGGAAGGAAATGATACATTTCTTACAATTAAATACCTGAAAACTGAAATTATAGCTGCAGGTCTTTTGGGGTCCATGTGTCTCTACCAGCTTTGCACATCTAGAGAGTGAAACTTTGGCCCATTCTTCTTTGGACAGAGAGCGTCTGCGGTTAGAAATGCTCAAGTCTTGCCACAGTTTCTCAGGTAGATTGGACTGGGCCGTTCTGACACATGAATAAGCGCTGATGTGAACCGTCCCAGCTCTGGCTGTACTTTTAGGGTCGCTGTCCTGCTGGAAACCTCCGCCCCAGTCTCAAGTCTTCTGCAGATGCTCTGTGGCATATTTTTTTAGAACCTAACGCTGCTTTAAACTTCTGTATCCCTGATCTTTCTGGTTTGTTCCTTGGACTTCACGATGCTCCTTGTTCACTGATGTTCTCTAACAAACCTCTGGGGGCTGCACAGAACAGCTGGATTTATGCTCTATTCACTAATTAAGGGGCTTCTGAAGACAATTGGTTCCGATGGATTTTAGTTAGAGTCAGAGTAAAGGAGGCACGGCCCACTTTTCAGATATTTATTTGTAACAATATTGAAATCTATTTATCACTTTCCTTTCACGTCACTCTTATGTGCCACTGTGTGTTGGTCTATCAAATAAAATCCCAATAAAAGACATTTCGCTTGTGGTCGTGGAAAGGCTGAAGGGGTTTAAAAGGGTCTCTGTTGGCTGGGAAGCGTCTTTACGTTAGAACGACCTTTCGGGCCCCGGCTGGTATCGGAACACGTGGACGGCTCCAGCTTCGCGGCACAGGTGCATCCTCCGTCCACATGGACGGACACGCTGCTAGATCACGTTGCAGTGACGTCATGCCCGCGTTGCGTCAGCGCTGACACCGGGCACCTATTTCTGGAGCGATCCCCGGACAGCGTTCCTCTCCGATCCACGTAGAACACGCAGCCGAATCTCAGGCAGCCGAATCTCAGGCAGCCGAATCTCAGGCAGCCGAATCTCACGCCGCCCGTCCCTCCTGCCGGAGAGGATGCTAAAAATAGCCGCACGCTCCACAGGTTGGGTGCGCTGGATGCTGAGAGGCTGCGGGCGGGGCGGGGCTGCGAGTCGCTGCTGCTCCCCGTGTTTTTGTGCCTTTTCCTCCATTGATCAGTAGCGGCGAAGGCGGATCCTCCGACGCCGCCGCCGTCAAGCTGCTCGGCTGCGTCAGAGTCCAGCTGAGCGAAGGCAGAAGGAAACCGGGAGCGGAACCGAGCGAGGTTCTGAGCGGACCCACAGCCGGACGGACGGACGGACGGACGGGCAGACATGGAGGGCGGCGCGGAGGAAGACCACAAGGAGAAGCTGCTGTGGAACGTCAAGCGGGAGGTAGGAGCGACACCTGCTCGCCGGTGTCAGTCCGCAGACGCTGGGATCTACATGTCGTCATTGTCCTGTAATATTACACGAGTTCTACCTGAGCTCGTCTCTCTCTCTGTGTGTGTGTGTGTGTTTCCTGGTGCACCATCCTCCGGAGTCACACACACACACACACACACACACACGTCCCGGGCTTCCTGTCCCCGCGTCATTAGCCCTTTAACCTGTGGAACCCGGAGCTCGGATCAGGTGAAATCAAAGCCGCTGATGAGGCGAGGTGTGGCCCACGGCCTCCGTGGCTGTGAGGGGGGAAAGGTCACGAGCGTCGTGTCTGTCCGGTGGGCGCCTGCAGATTTATACATTTGTTTAGTGAAAAATCATTCCAAGAGCCGTTTTTAGGGCTGCCACGCAGCTCAGTGCCAGACGACCTACTGACACTTAGATCCACATAATGACGAGTCCAGGTTAAGAGTCCAGACCTAGAGGGAATTAAAACGGATCCCTGTCAGTTCAGTGTTCTGCAAGTTCTGCTAAACTGCGATATCACTTGACGATCTCAGTGCAGCACTTTGAAATGTGAACGCAGTATAAAACATTTTTCTCAAAGGAGCAAGATTTACCAAGTGCGAGTCAATGCAGCCTTTCACCCAGGAGCCATCAGTCCCACAATACGCACGAGGACGAGTTTAATGAAGCCCCGAGGAACAGGGCTGCCGGTAAAACCATCAGCTGATCTTTCACTGGTTTCAGAATCTGTCAGTTACAATGTTGATACCATTTCAATAAATCAACAGCTACAACTGAATCACGACGTTCAGTTTGGAAGACGAGAGATGTTAGACAGTCACTAGGCTTAAATACGTTGTACTTGTATAAGAGTGAGATTGTCAGTGAATGTCAACTGTGCGGTTCCTTGCCGTGTGGAGTTGACATGTTGCATGCTCACCCCGCGCCCGCCTGGGTTTCCTCCGGGCGCTCGGATAAATGTGAATGTGAGTTTGAATTGTTGTCGGCCCTGGAAGACTGGAGACCGGTCTAGCGTGTACCCCACCTCTTGCCAAGTGACAGCTGGGATCAGCTTGGGTGGATGCATGCAACCCCTAACAAGATCAGCAGTCAGGATAATGGATGGATAGTTATATTTTCATCAGGGTGTATGTCATCAGGGTTCATGAGCTGATGTTGGGTGGTCTACTGGCACACAGGTTCTCCTGGTTGTAACTTTGAGGATGGTATGAATTTTACATATACTGCCATAACTGGTTGATTGTATTTGCAGTGGTGACTGAATTATTTATCAAGAATATATGTCAAAGATGCTTATTGCAAATAGACCAAATATGGATTGTATGCTATTGGTTTCTATTTGCATATTAACAGCCGATAGATTTTAGTGCATTCTAGCCTGCAATAAATAGACAATTAAAGGTCTTGATTCAGAATGACGTTTTATTTTTATCGACAGTTGAATACAGAGACACTTGAGCATAATTTCTATTCACAATTCTATCTCCTATTGTGTGTCCTAACGTTTTGGTGTCGTTTTGGCTGATCGCACATCTCCCTTTTCGTTACGTAGCTCGGTAACAAAACGGTAAGGAGGCAAGAGGAGGAGATAGTGCAGATATGACTACCTGCTTACTACGTGTGTGAATATGATAATGGTAGAGCAGGCAGTATTTATGTTATCCTGTAAAGTGCTTTTCCAGTGGTGTAGACTGTGTTTTCCTCAGCAGCAACACCTGTAATCAGGGAGAGTAAGTCAGGGCTCCTCGTGCCCAAGTATAATGGTTCAAAGAGTTTATAACTCTTCAGTTTAGAAGACAATTAATTACCCGCAGCTTACTCTGTGTCACTGGGGAAAATGCCATAGCATTGAAAAATTTGTACCACTAATAACCGTAAGTTGACAGCAGAACAGTCTGCTAACAGCTGGGAGAGGCCTGCTGCGTCCCTACGGTAGATTAGGACACACAGAACAGATGGAGAGTAACAAAAGTAAAAGCAGAGATGTTCCAGAAGAGCTCGTGAACAAAAGAGGAGCTTGATCTGCAGTTTTTCTGGGTTTGGAAAATCTGAAGTGAATCAAAAAAAGTAGTTGGACGTGTAGCTGCTGGAGCTTGCACTAGCAACAAACTACTCCGTCAGAAAACATGTGGCAATGCCAAAAGTGGATTGTGGTTGACAGGCTCGAGCATTAGTGAAGTATGTGTCGAGAAAGTTTGTCGTAAAGCGCCGTAACATTGGACTTTATCCCTGTGGAGAAGGTGGGAAAATGAGACGAAAATACTGGAGCCAAACTGCTCTGTACCTAAAAGTTGGAACATCTTATTTATTAACCATGAGAGTTATAACCGATGCTTAAAGGATTGTGTCTTGGCCATCACTATCAACTCTGTTATACTGTTATACTATAGCTTCATACTTGTAACTTTTGTAATTATGGACAGCGACAATAAAACGTAATGAGAAATATTTTTAAATACTTTCTTGCTTTTATATTTCATTTAGCTACATGAAATATAAACGCCATACGCCCATCCAGAGGCATTCAAGTAAAATAGACTTAAACTGTCAAAATAAAAATAAAACCACCAGGGACATTCTTAGTCGGACCACCCAGCAGTACTCCATGCCATTGTTTGGACTTGAGTATGAAAAGCAGCCTGAAGTAAAAAATGAGGTGATGTTTTATTATTTCGATGCATGAAGTCTGTGCTCAAAGCGCTCGGGTTGAATATCTAAGCTAAATACATCCTCCCATCTTCCTGCCATCCCACTGTCACCCACAGGTTCACAACGTCTGTAAGGCTGAAAATAGCTTCAGCTCTCAGGATGTCTGCAGGCGGCGAGAGCTGTGTCTTCTAAACACTCGGCATCAGGGAAATGGAAAGGAATCTAAGATTCTTGGGTCACTGGGCCACTGGTGCCGTGTTTTGGCGCTGCAGGCTCCATCTTCAAACACACCTCCGGCCATTATGAGTCGTTTTCCCGTTGCATAAATTCTGGCTGTCATGATTAAAATGTAACTACTTTCTATGTTTTGCACGTCCTTCACTGAGTTGTATTTGAATAATTATCAGTCCTCGTAGATGTTGGTGGACATATAGTCATTTTCCCAGAGCTGCATGTAGAGCTTCAGGATCATAGTATTGATCAGCCTGCTGGATGTTGTATCAATCCTGGGCACATTTGTCAGCTAGTGTTTTTCCATGTGCATGAAACCTTGAATTATCTGATTTGGAGCAGGCTTGTTTGACCCTGGATTGTGGTTTTTTGGTCAAGCTGAAATATGGCATGTATCTTTGTCATCAGATAAGCATCGAACTAGAGAAGTTGATTGGCTTTTATGTTGAGATCAGTTGGCCAAACCCTGAAGGCACTGTTCTTTCTCCAGAGCCGTATCGATGTTTTTCCACTGTAGCGTGTTGTCCAAAAAATGCCACGTTCTCTGTGTATCCAGTAAAAATAATCAGTGGCGTGATCGGTTGGCACATCTTTGAGATGCCAGTCAACGCCTTCTGACATTTTAGAGTCGAATAGCAAAGCAGAGTGAGGGAGACCTGTTTGAACAAAGGCCCCCCAGCCCCCAGTTTAAAGGCTCCCTGTCTCTTTAAGCGGCACTTGGCTATCTCCGTATTGCTTGGCAACTGAAAGCTTCCAGCAGCTCCCAAAGAAGTTAAATTGCATCAGTTTTGATTAATGTCACAGCGCTGAGGCAGCTCTGTCAGGTGGTCTCTTGTTCGGTGACGGGAAGTGCCTTTCTCCATCAGCCTGCCGCCATCAACATCCTTTTGTTTTTGTGATATGTTCAGAGGGATCCTCTTTATCACATGGTTACAGCAGCAATTCAACAATCATTTTTATTAGTTATCGCACAAGTAAACAGAACGCTTTGTGCATCTTCTGTTCCCAAGAAGCTGAAACGGTGATGTGTGTTACAGGTGACGACAAGTTGTGCGGTGGTTCCGTCAAGCAGTGAGAAATCCACATTTAAAAGTGAAGTTAGAGAGATCACGTGTTCTGTTTTACCCCACTTCACCAGTACTTTACCCAGAGACGCCATTTTGACTGTGATGCCGTACAGCTAAGGTTTCTGTCATTCGCAAGCGTGTAAAAGAAATCTGCATTGTCTTCAAAAGTGCCACGATCCTGGGAGGTGAAGGAGATGTGAAATGTCTAAAGATCACAGAAAGTGTGACGATGACAGATGATCCTGGTGTCAGACCTGATTGGAGCTGGAGTGACATGATGCGAGGATAAGCTCCTAATGCCCCACTTATTCAGAGAAAGGTAGGAGCATGGAAGTGATTGTGAAGATGAACGTGACGTGTTTACTGACCTTGCTTTTTGTCATAGCTCTCTGTGGACAAACTAATAGCAAAATGACACCATCCACAGGAGCGTACTGCTTCTCGTAGTGCTCACTGAAGATGAATACAAGCCTCAGCACATGGTTGTGTGCACACGGTGGCACGTTACAGCGTGTTCTCCAGAGGTGCTGTTTTACTAACATGTTAAAAGCCCAGATGTGCATTTATAGATTCTCTCTCCAATATGTCCCTTAAACTTACCTAACCAATTTCTGACCTCAGGTCTGAAATGAATCCTAGATGGAGCTGTGCAAGTCAGCTTTGCTGATATCTAACACTGGTTTTTAAGATGAAAAAGCTCATAAAGAAATTATGAGCTCAGAGTTGTGTACGTGAATAATAACGCGTAACTCCCCTTTTGTACAGGTAAAGGGTTCGATGTCACCCTTGTGATATTCTATAGTGCACCCGATACCTCACATTGGTTGAGCAGGCAGGGAGAGCTGGAAAGATGTCTGGTTCGGAGGTGTTATAGGACGACAAAAGTAAAGCCGAATGTTTCACATTGCTAGTGTCTCATTCCTAGCTTATATTTAGTAAGTCCTACAGTGGCTCCAAAAACTCCATAAGATGGCACAGCTCATTGTGTTTCAATGGTCTGCACTTATATAGCGCTTTCTACCTGTTGGTACTCAAAGTGCTTTACGCTGCTTCTTATCTACCCATTCACACACCGATGGGGGAGCTGCTATGCAGCAACTAGGTGGGGTTCAGTGTCTTGCTCAAGGACAGGTGGCTTCAAGTTTCCAAACTCTTCCAGAAGATCAGTGTGTCTCCTAAAAATTGATATTATCTATCTGATGCGCGCTGGTGGTGTCCCTGAAGTTGAATATTTCTCTCTTTTTTATAAGTCGACCTTTAAATCGCTTGTTCATTATCAGAGTTGAAGGTCCAAGGACAGAGAATGTTGTATGTTGTTGAGATTGTGAAACAATTAAAAGCCAGATTTGTGATTGCGAGTCTGTGTGATGCTTACGAAAAAAGCATCAGCCAAGTAGGTAAACTGTAAATGTAATAATGCAAATGTAGCTGTGGGTGGCTGTAGCTCGGTACACGACACAGTCGTCCACTGACCACAGGGTCAGCAGCTCGATCCCAAGTTGCTCCTGGTGGGTCAGGTAAGCACCCTGTACGGAAACCCACCGCCATCGGTGTGTGAATGGGTGAGTGAGAAGCTACGTCGTAAAGCACTTTGGATAAAAGCGGCCATTTACCAACTTTTTGAACACTCAAATATATGAGACGTGGAAAACTCAGCTGATGCTGACATATTTTCTAAGAATTGGTCTGACCAACAGAAAGGAGTCTTGAAACCAAACCGTTTCACGTCCAGTCAGCATCAGTACTTTGACCACAGTGTTGGAAGCTGTTGCCATAGGCTTCCATTATTCTAACACCATTCCCTCCGTTTACTACAGTGAGCCTGGGTTGCAATATTGCAACTTGCAGCTAAACAGCGTTATACTCCGTCTTCCCTGAAGAAATATTCTGTCCTCATACAGCATACAGCATCAGCATCCGACGTCTCCTCCGTGACAGAATCATTTCTTCCTTGCCAGAATCTTTTTCTAAGACTGCTGCCCCAAGAGCTTGTAGGGCCAGCCATGCTCTCCAGGTTGCATTGATATCCGGTTCGAGTTTGTTCTTTCGGGTTAAATGTTAATTTCTTCTCCATTTTCTTGGTGGTAAAAGTGAAGAAATTGATTTGACACAGGATGTGGTACTTCTAAGAGGAGAAAATGATTACAGGGTGGTAGCATCTGTAAATGTTAGGAGGTCCAATTACATGTGAAAGCTGCAGCAGATCAACAAGCATATACGAGACAAGTAAAGACCGATTGATTCCACTAAGGCGTCCTTCAGAGTCTGCTCAGACCACAGCACCACTGGAGCCAATCTCCCCATCCACTAACCCTACTAAGGCATGAATAATGACCTCATTAATGACTGTGTCTCTGCTGCGGCCTGACAGTAGCTGATTAGGACGGAACTCTATCATATTATTGCTCCTCAGGCTGAGGAAAAGGAAGGCACAATGCAAACAGAATATCCAAGGATCTGCACACAGTACAACACCGGGGCCACAATACGTGTTTCCATCTGAACTAAGGTGGAAATACTGGGCTTGATGGACCTTTTGCTTGTGTGTACGACCTGCTGAATCACGCTGTGTCACCTTTTTAACTTTAAGATAAATACCATTTGCTGCATGATTTAAACGGACATATAAGAATTATGCCGTGCGTTATTCCTTGTGTAGCTGCTGTTGCTAACAAGGCACAATAAAAATACAGTAGGTTAGTTTTGGCTTTTTTAATGACAGATAAATAATTAAAACTCTAGAAACAGGGAGCCACAGTTGGAATACACACGAGTGTTTAAGGGCTCGTTGTGGAATATTCGCCTTCTGTGGTCCCATCCCAAACCACAGTAGTGCACTTTTGTCTCAACCTGCACACGTTAAATCTCTCACCTCAGGCAAGTCGATGGATCATCTTCTGCTCTGATTATAATCGCCCACAATACAAAACGGCGGCTTGTAACAAATGGTCTGGATTAGTGAGCATCTTTCCACTATTTCCTGTTTTCGCTGTATTTTCACACCCAGTGAGTTTCCAGCCGATTAGCGTCAGGAAAGCTGTCCTTTGTAGCCCGAGGAACCGCAGTCTGGATGTTTGGTGTTGCTCCAGTCACGGACATGAGATGAAGGGAAGAACAAATGTGTTCACATCTAACTGACAGTGGGCTAATGAGCTCTACCTACTGTTCCTCCCAGAAACCATTAGCTTCAGGGTTCTCAGAAGTTGGCCAGCTCCACTCAGCCGTTTGACACACACCAACGACATGTCCTTTTAGGTTTCTCTCATCCTTGTGAACTGAGAGATTTCCTTCACCTTGCTGTAGTTGGTTGAAATGTGGTTGACTGTTTCCGTGTTGGTCTTGTTGGTGAGTGCTGGAATTCTGCGCTAAATGCTGTATCTTTGTGTTAACTCCAAAATGTACGTTATTAACGCGTGTTTTTACTCGGTTTTACACAGACCTATCACATCGCTCAGAATTATCCTTTTAATGTGAGAGGTTTTTTTTGAGAAAACCCAACAAATCCCCCTTGATCATACCTGAATCAAAACTGAAAAAATGGTGAGGTGAGAAAAAAAGGACCAGGTTTTAAGGTGCAAGGATGTAGCAGGACCACGATTATGTTTCCCACCCACCGCAGGTCAGAAGGATCCACAGGAGGGATGTAAAACCGCTGCTGTAAGATAATATAAATGGCTGTTATGGTGGAATTTCATTTTCAGTCTGTTTTGCTAAAACACTGCCTGAAGGTTAAAGTTAGCAAGCTTCATATACTATCGATCATAACGACGTGTAAGGCAGCACATGATGTCACGTTAAACATCCACAATCTGGGAGCAGGAGAGAGAGACACACACACACACACACACACGACCAGTCAATGGTGTGGACACACCTCATCTCTCTAATGGTTGTCCTTTATGTTCCCAACCCCATTGAGGCAAGAAATCCCACAAAGCAACCCTGACAAGGCCCAGCGGTATCAGGCGACCACCTCAGGAAGCTCATCGGGAGAATGCCCAGAGTGTGCAAAGCAGCAGTCAAAGCAAGGGGCGGCTAAAATATCAAATTAATTCACACTTTTTACTTCACAACATAATTCCATATGTGTTCATTGGTGCCTTCAGTGAGAATCTGGAATGTAAAGAGTCGTGAATGAACAGGTGTGTCCAATCTTTTAAATGGTAATGCATACATACACTAATGTGGCCGTAATCCGTACACATTGTTATTGAATTGGCTGTACGCAAATAATGTTCAGTTTAGTAAAGGACTCGCATTCAAACACCTTTTCTTACAAATAATTTGAATATATACAGTAATATAATCTGCACACGTCCCTGATACATGGTTTGAACGGAGTGGTACTATAGTCAGAGCTTCATCTCCACACAACTAAACAATGAAATTCTTCCTGTTTATCAATTGGACCCAAACATGGCAGAGGTGCCAGACTGTTCCCGGATTAATTACTGACAACAATTAATTCTACAGAGAGCGCCGACTTAGACAAGCAAATGCCAGACTTTGTCAGTGTTGCTGAACTCACTCAGGCTCTCCTCCCCAGAGAGACAATAAATAGCAGCAGAAAGACTCATCTGAATATTTCCAGGATGCCGTGATATTAATTGGAAGTCAGTGGTGCGGATGTTCAGGCGAGACTGTCAGAGGCGTTGTTAGTAGTTGTCACAGTGTTAAGAAGAGACTTTGATAATTCTTAAAATTTCTGTTTTTGGAATTAGGTTCTTGTCACACTGTGGCACCACGGTTTCCATACAGATGAGCACGTATGAGCAGCAGTTCAGCAGTAAATGGAGTTTACCTTCCATCCCGAAGGCTGAAGCTGGCCTGGTGTGGCAAGCTACTCGCTCACTTTTAATTCTCCCAACAATGGGTTGCTGCTTACGCGTAATATGGACATTGGACCAGGGGCCTCGACAGATAAAGTCTCCGTTGGACATTTGTGTTCACACCTACACCACCTCCTGTCATAGTGTCAGTTTTTTTTTTACTTGTAAAGAGAGAGAGAGAGAGAGAGAGAGAGAGAACTTCTGCAAGGAACTTGGCAAAAGCTGCCACTCTGAGTGAAGAATGGAGGTTTTTGGCTGATGTTCATGCGAGTCAAAAGTAGAATTGTGGATGCCACCTTCGGGAGATTTGAACCTTGGACAAATCTCCTGAATGACTCCTGTTGTTATGGCGACGTCCTGATGAAAACACCCTAGTGTTTGTGGGCGTGTCCTCCGCTGTGGACATTAGGCGGACCTTGTTGGTGGCCTTTCAGCCACTTCAGCACGTTGAATTGGACACATGACCTTCACTCCAGCGTAGGCCTTTTGTTTAATTGCAAACGCCTTCACATAGTGGGGGAACGGACATGGCAGCATCTGAACTAGCAGAGGTGATTGATGTGTTGCTGTGGTGCTTGTGGCTTATCTCTGTTTTTGGTGCGTGATTGAAACGCTGCACTTCCTAGAAATCACCTGTCAAATGGTGTGGGCGACACAATGGTGTGTCCTCGAAATTTCTCTTAATGCAGTAGGAGTTTGTGGGTGGGTGTCAGTGATTTCCTGTATCTGGTGAGAAACTAAAGCGGAGTACCTTCACTGTGATAATGCTGATGACTACTGATTCTGTTCAGCGTTTCCTGTAAAGAGAAGCAATAATGGCAATGGCAGCGAACCTAAAGACGATGACATTGACCCCCAGACTCACTAACAAACTCTGTCTTGTGTGCAGGTGAAGCAGATTATGGAGGAAGCAGTGACTAAGAAATTTGTCCACGAAGACAGCAGCCACATCATTGCTCTGTGCAGTAAGTACCCGGTTCTCTTTTTATTCGTGCGCACACACACACACATAGATGTCGCTAGCTCTTCCGCTCTGTATCTGAAACACACACACACACACTTGTTGAACTCCTCAGCAGGTGACTTGTCGCTGCATCTCTGTCAAGGGCACCGTTTGACGTCACTGTGCCTCTGACTATGCTGCTGCATCATTGGAAAGTTAATAATCACAGTGGAGCTAATGGAAACCAATTTTCAGAGACATGCTGTACAAAACCCAGGGTTTCTAAGCCCTAGACGTGTGTGTGTGTGTGTGTGTGTGTATGCGTGAGAGACCAGAAATACAGGGATTGCCCCTCCTGACCAGATGGTTGAGCTTGCAGTGATGTGTGAGTCACAGCTTCCACACTGGTCCAAAGTCTGGCTCCGCCTGTAGCATCAGATCAGCAAAATGACTGTTGACGTGTTGAAAGCTTCTTGTCTGGTTTATGGGGTTTAGACACATAATTTCATTAAACACTACAATGAGCTAGATATATCTCAAATAGGTGGTATTACAATTTTCACCCCCACACTGTTTTTCCTACATCACAAGGACCTCCTGATGGCGAAGATGTTCACGGGGACACACACATTGTTACGTTCTAGGTATTTGAACATCTTTGCGTTTAGGGATGTTGTTTAAATAAGACAAGATGTGATGAGGTCAACTTTTTTGATCAATCCATCAACAAAATGGTCAGCAGATTAATTGATAATGACTAATGATAACTTGTCATCTGATGGACATGCGCTTGTATTGATACATCAGCTGTACAAAACATGATGGCCACTCTGGACAGTGGAATCAGTTTTTAAAAAATAGCTTCTGACTGACGGATAAAAGTGCAAATCTAAAGGATGTGTAACCACTTTGCAAGAAACGTTTCAAGGAGGCTGAGGTCACACACACACCAGTTACATCCAGCCAATGCATGAAATGTGCACGAGGATGTAAACGTTAGGGCTGAGAGAATCGACTCCAATCTCTACTGACCTGCCAAGTGACCAAATTTCTATAAGGAGACGCGGTCGTAGAAAGTACAAAGTTGCCTTTAGTTTCGGTGGGGTCCACCCTGGACGGGTCTCCAGTCTGTCTCATGGCCAACACATGGACTTGCAGAGACCTACAACCATTCACACCTTCAGGCACTTTAGAGTCACATGCTAATCGCACACAAAAAGGCTGCAAGTGGATTGAAACCAGGAGCCTTCTATCTGTGGGGCCGCAGAACTAACCACTGCGCCAACGTGCGTATTCACAAATCCCTGCATCTCTCCCCAGTGTACATATTAGACATTTTCATAATAATAATGTTATAATAAGAGGACTCATACTCCTATGTTTATTTAATAATTTGGTCTGAACAGAATTACAGGATTTTCTAAAAAGCACAAAGTAGATAATTCTGTAGTGAAACCTCTGCACCACAACTAGACTCAGCTGATTCTGTCAAAACCATCGATATTTTACCAGAGTAGACTCAGCGTCTGTCCGTACATGTGTTGTTGATCCAGTTCTTCTTCCCCCTCTTAGTAGTTTTCTGCATTAAGCCATATTTACAGGCTTAATAGATCTGGGGAGTAGGGATTTGAAAAAGCTGGGCCTTGCAATTAAGGAGGTTCCGGTGAATCATGCATCTTATCCTACTGACTATGACTAAGCTGTGTTTAGCTTTTTCAGTAGAAGTAATTTAACTTGTAGGAATGTTAGAAATGAATTTAAAAATATTTACCTTTTCCCGGCAGTATCATTAGTTATTAACTACATGATGTCATTACATAGTGTCGAGGCAGAGATATTCCAGCACAGGATGTGTGGGTGAAAAAACCTGCTGAAACTCACAGGTCAAAAGAAGGCTGCTGTTTCCTGTCACATGTCCTGACAGGACCGTGTGAACTGAACTGGCACGTGTGGGCAACCGTCCTTTGGTGTAATAAAACAGCAACTGCTGGGAAAGTAGACTTCATTATCATTAGTAGATCAGTGTCTTCACAACTGCCAACAGTTTTTCTGTGCTCATGTAGATCGTGGAGAATTGCCCTCCTAATGGCAGAGCTAGGAACCGGGGCGGTGTGAAAAATTAAACTGTCAATCTCAGTTTTCCTTTTGATCACTCAATATGATGTCTAGAATTGAGAAGGGTGAAGCACAGCGAAGGCTTTATATCCCTACGTAAATGACGTCAGTTTATTGTGAGGTCCAATCAAACTTGGAGGCACAGATGGAACCAGCTGGAGGTGTTAACCTTGACCTGGTGTATCGTTTTGGCAAGATCAAGATGTGATTAGCAGAAACCTTTAACAATTTCCCTCAATAAATAGGGGGACCAACTCTATAAAAGTATTGACATGTTACAATATGATAAGATGTTATGCAATAGCAATTAAGATTTAAAAATATTCAAAAGTTTTTGAAGATTACAGTGGATACTGTGATACTTTAAATGATAACCTATGAACCATTTTACCTGTAGTTAAATAGAAGAGCAGTGCTAACCAATTAGCAATCCCTGTGAACCCACTTTCAGGCCTGTATCGATTTCATAAATCAGCATGCTTTGTGATATAACCAACTTATATTGGCATGGAACGAGACAGAGTTTGAATTTTTTGCAAATCTTTGCAGCTGTATATTTCCAGAATATTTCATGCAGTGCAGCGTATCCTGTCCTCAGCGCTTCTGAGAATATGGTTGTCCAACACAATCAACGCGATTGAAAGATTGGATATGTATTAAATTTTACGTCTGTAAATCAGTCACACGTCTTACTGCTCATTAAAATGTCTTCAACAGCGTCCACAGCCTTGTTGTTTTCTAATTACAGCTGTGGACATCTCAGCTTCTGCTCCGATGCTTGAATTAGGACAAATACCTGTGAGTCATCGCACAAATGCTGCTGGACGCCCATACAACCCCTCCAGGCTAATGACAATGCGGCTCTCTTGAACCTTGATTGTGTGCTCTGCTCACATGTGCAAACTGGCCCGTGTATACGTGAGAGAGACGGAGAGAGAGCGGAGTGCCGGCTTATGGACCCTGTCATCATCCCCTGTCGTCATCGGCCACGTCTGCTCTCTTTCACTTATTTCCATGTTTGTGTAAAGAAGTGAAATTACGCTTGTTCTCATTGGGATAATCACTTCACATCGAAACCTAAGAAGTGGGCAGACTCCATTTTATCCAAATCACTGTGTCAGATAAAAAAAGGGTTGGTCTCCGGTTTGAATCCCCAGCTGGCTGTTGCCTTGCTGTGTGCAGTTTGGATGATCTTCCCTTCCAAACACATGCAGGTTACGTTAATTAGTGACTCTAAATTGCCTGTAGGTGTGAATGTGAGTGTGAATGCTTGTCTGCTTGTCAGTGGCGACTGTAGGTTGTATCCTGGGATAGTCTCCCGCCCCACGCGACCCTGAGCAAGATAAGCATTTATAGATTCGGGGGAAGATACGAAGTGTCCTTGAGCACACTTGATTCGGGCTTAACACGTTGGGCTCATATCTGCTGGCAGTAGATTAGATTAACCTGATTTACCCTTAATAACTTAACTTACAGATGACTTCCCTTATTGATGTCAGTTTATATTTGTATTCTAGTCAAAAGAAGCACCTAATACTTTTAGGCAGAGTCTGCACGGCCTTACATTAACAGCTGCTCTAACAATATTGTTATTGATTAAGTGTTTGATGACTTTATCCTTCAACTCTAATCCAACATGTGCTGGATTTGAACTGAAAGCAGGTAGGTAGGTTTTCTCCCAATCTACTTGTTTGTCTTCATGCTGACGTGACATTGTACGTTGAAATTCAGCCAGCAGCTTCTCTTTATTGAGCCAGAAGTGATTCTGCTGTTACTGGCTGAATAGACAAATGTCTAAAGCGGCCGTCTTTCAGTGGTTACAAACACACTATAAATCTGCGAATAACGCCTTGGTAAAGCTGTTCCCTGGAGGCCGTGTCTTTCTGAAGCCAAACAAAGATTGTTGGTGAGACAAGATAATTCACAACTTAGCACCACTGTACAGCCACAAGAGAACGGAGTGTTTTCATAGCTCCAACAAATCCAGCAGATAGATGGATTTTGGCCCTAGACGACTTACTAGTCACAGAGATTCTTCTTTCATCTATAAACCAAGCTTATGAACTTCATACTTTTGAACCAGGAGCTCCTGGAAAATAATGTGCGTTTGACTTTGCTGTACAGCTGTTTATGTGTCAAACTGATTTTTAATCAACATTAATGATACATTACATAACTATAAGTATCTAATCTGAATTGTTATTGATGGATACTGGATATTGAAGAGATCATATTAATATCCGTAGCGGAAGAACTGGATTTACTTGATTTGATGGCTAGGAAGATGTTTAGCACCCTGTGTGGGCAGAGAGTTTCTTCTGCTAAGAAAAACTTTTTTTGCAAAGAATTTGGGGATTTTATTATTTGTACTACATGATGTTTGCAAAGTATTCTGAGAATCGGGAGCAAGGGACAACCCGCTGGTGTTTGTCTTAGGGACAGGGTAACAATATTTAATGAAATTAATCACAATACTCACGTTTAAGATCCAAGTACAAAGACAGAGCCTGTAATTTTTCATTTCTATATTTTAGCTTTTTCATCAAGAAGTGCAATCTGTGCACGTTTACAAAATGAGAAAACAGATAATGACAAAACAACAACTGTTAATCATCAGTCTTTTCTTTTTGAATAGATCACGGTGTATAATGGTGTGTTTTACACACCGTAGTTGCATATTAAACTGTTCAAAAGACGTGATCTGATCTGAAATCTTACCCAATAGTTGTATGAGTCACTTTAAGGAGTGAATTAAATGATCACGTACAAGTAATTAATAAACAAGTATCTGGATAAAAATCCCCAAATGCCCCAACACAGTTGAGGAAATGAAAAGGTCTTTACAGGGGGAACTTCAGAAGTGAGCTGGCCTCCACAGATCTCGACTGACAGTGAAACCCTCTCACACAGAATTTGTATTGTTTGTTTCCATTTACACTGGGCTTTCTTCATAGTTACCTTATGCATTACAGACTAAACCTAATGTGTTACACCACAACAACAGGCCAGTGAGACTCTTTTGTACCGTGAAGTAAAGTTGTTTTTTTTTTAAGTCATATCTTTGCTCTCCAATAATTGGGGAAAAAAGATTGGTGTGGATGGGGCACAGCCATCCTTAAAAGAGCTCACACATGATCCTCCACAGGAAGCATGTTCCAGCCTCAGTGGACCCTTTTGTGGTTCTTGTGTTGCCAACACGGTCCTTCGTTAACACGGTTGGTCATACAGTTTAAACTCATTCTTCATATCCTTCCATTCTGAAGGAGGCAGTTCTCTCGGTGGCCAAAGAAAGTTCAGTGGGAGCTGGTGGTACTCTGGTTATTTACTGCAGTTATAGATAGGAACCTGCAGCGTGTTTGTTGGCCGGCCTCCCTGCGTGGTTGGAGTTAACTGTTGTATAACAGTATGTATGTGTAGGAGTCCAAAACTTCTTCACAGCATTTAAACTGATCACATAACTCACCCTCATTAGCCTCACAGATGGGGGAGTCAAGTTGTGAAAAGTGTGATTTCTTTTTTGTGCAAGGCATTAGTTGTTATGGTACCACGCATATTAGCTTGCTCGTGTGTGATTTAAAAAAGAATAGGCAAAGGAAGCACAGCCCTGAAATGAACACTACATGTCTCATTAATAGAGTGCCAAAAATACTGCCATTAAAGGGCTGCCATCGCCTTCAGTGGGCCCACTTTTCCTGTCACATCCCTTCACAATACATCAGGTGGTGCTGGCCTAATGGCTAGAGAAGGCAGCTTGGGATTCAGTCTCCAGGACCAGCACTATTGAATCTGGTTGGGCAAAGTAAAAACACATCATTAACACCACTGTGGTGCCCCGGAACCTATCCGGATGTTCCCGTGTGTGCGTGTGAGAAAAACTGTGAATGTGATCAGGCCGTTCCTGCAAAAGTCTCTAATTTAAAACTACCGTAAATAAATGAAGGTTAAAAAAAATGATGTCGTTTGAATCTCATTATAGCTGCTCTTTTCTGCAAAAAAATTCTGCTCTTAGAATTAAAATTCCTTAAGGTAAATGAACTTTGACCTTCTAATGTCTGACCTTCTAGCAGCCTTGATGTTAGATTCTGTAAAAGCTGGATAAGAAACACAAAGGTGGAAATGTATTTTAGACAGTGCAATGCTATCACCTGCTACTTAACCAATGAGCCAACAGAAAAGAGGAAACACATTCTGAATGATTGTGACATCACATGCACATCGTACGTCAGATGTGTTCTGTGTGTCTTATGCTCATATTTGCGTTTGAGAGATTGATTCATTCTTGAACCCAGCACATGCACGCTAGGCTACTACAATGGTTGAATTTTCCCAGGATGATACCTCAAATATATGAAAACATCATTAGTGTGTCAGTCTTGGTTCAGACCTGTTGGGTTTGTATCAGTGCTATTTTCCAATGGCCTCACGCTTATGTGGTGCATTTCAATATATTTCCCCCCTCAAGTTTTTTTGGTGACCTGAAGCTCTATATCTCCATCAGTAACATAAAGCTGTGTGGCCTCTCCTGGTTGTTTAGCCACAAAGCACAAAAGAAGGAATACTAAATTTGGGGGTTGGAGTGAACGGTTATTTAAAAGTGACTCCAAAAGGCTAAAATGAATAGGTGGTCTAGTACTTTGATTGAAGTGGGTGTAAAATTATTTTGCAGATCGGAATTTGTAGAACATTTTCAATAGCATCTTTATATTCTTACATAGGTGCCAGTCATTCTCAAATTGTTGTTAGGCAGAAATTTAAAAGAAAGTGCTGGAGTTTTCAAATCTCAATCTGGCCTGCTGATGCAGGCAGACTACCATGTTTTATTTAATATTTCTCCGATGTTTTATGTTTGTCTATCTATTGAGCCCAAGGGTACTCATTATGGCCTTGCATTTGTGGAACCATTGAATTTTGGGGGGGCATTTAAATAAGAATAGTCTTTAACATTGAGTTTAATCTAGTCGTCATCCATCTCATGTGTTATTTATTATAATAATTATATTACATTATTTATTATTATTATTATTATTATTATTATTATTCTACTACTACTACTCTTTCGGCTTTTCCCATCAGGGGTCGCCACAGCGAATCATCCGTTTCCACTTCACTCTATCCTGGGCATCTTCCACTCTGACACCAGCTAACCTCATGTCCTCTATTAGAACGTCCACATATCTCCTCCTTGGTCGTCCTCTCGCCCTCTTGCCTGGCAGCTCCATCTCCAACATCCTTCTACCAATATAATCACTATCCCTCCTCTGCACATGTCCAAACCATCTCAATCTGGCCTCTCTGACTTTGTTGCTAACACAGGCAACGTGCGCTGTCCCTCTGATGAGCTCGTTCCTAATTCTGTCCAACCTTGTCACTCCTAAGGAGAACCTCAACATCTTCATCTCTGCTGCTTCCATCTCTGCCTCTTGTCTCTTTCTCACTGCTACTGTCTCTAACCCATAGAGCAGAGCTGGTCTCACCACTGTCCTGTACACCTTTCCTTTGAGTCTTGCTGACACTCTTCTGTCACACAACATCTTGCTGACACTCTTCTGTCACACAACAATTATTATTATTATTATTATTATTATTATTATTATTATTTCATTTACCGAAATTTACCGATTGTTGACTGAATAGTCAATTGGGCGAGGTTCAGCGCTTTTAATTAATGAGCAGTATCTGTTGTCTGTGCTTGGGCGATTCATTTAAAAAAATTATACAGGCTTATTTGCAGCCCAGACTGCCACCATGTTGCGTAAAATTATTTGAACACATCACTGCCAGTGGCTCAATGGGATGAATTTTATTGGTACTTGGTGAAAGCAGTGAGTGACATTTACATACCTGAAAGTGCTGCAGTCTCGCTCTTCAGTCTGTTCTCTGTAACCGAGGGCAGAGCTCAGCTGCTCCTCAGCAAAAGCGAGGAAGGACTGAGGTGAGGAAAACTTGACATTAACACCGGACAACCTGCAAAATGCAGGTGGTTTTCAGCATTAGAGGGTAACATTGGTACCTACAAACCATGTACATTACATGTAGGTTTGATTTAAATTTAAAACACTTGTTACAGTATGAAGTCTATATTTTATAGGCACAAACAGTTTTTTACTCAGTGGCCAGTTTATTACAGACTCATCAACAGTCCTGCGGTAAATTCTTCTTTTATGATTTTCATAATGTTCAGTTTCATTCGAGACTGTTTTGGAGTAAGAAATTCAGCCATTGAAATGCAATGTAAATGTAACCTTCATGAAATCAGGACATACTTTTATTTATGTGTCCCAACTGAGTTTCAAGAGCTACCGGAACCAAATGATAAAGAAAATGGTTCAAACATATAAAATGTATAGGCTGAAATTAAGCCTGACTCAAGTTTAAATGTATGAAGTGGGAATGTAAAACTAATGTCCAATTGCAGTTGTACAACAGTGTTCCAGATCTTCGTCCACAAGAAATCTTAGGTTGAGTACCGATCCAGTAAATGCCACAGTCAGTTCTGTCAAAAATGAGAAGCTGTTAGCTGAATGCTTTGTACCATTTAGTTAAATCACTTAATAGGATCCGGCTTATCCATTCCATGCATGGCGCCAACCTCTATGTCTGAATTAATTCAAAGATAAGTTTTTATCATTAAAATACTGTCCCTTTTATTTTTGTCTTATTAGTGTGGCCTTCCCTTGTAGCCTCACTCTCTTAACTCTGTAGGATTTTGAGTTAGTATTGCAGAGACACATAATCATTGTGCGGCCCATCAATAAAGGACGTAAATCTTTCCTCCAAGTCAATGAAATTGTGACATCCTTTAAGCAAAATTTGCATTTCTGCATTGGAAGAACAGAAAGTTTAAAAAAAGAGACATGATAATTGATCTCAGTGAGTTAGAGGTAGAAAAAGTACATCATTTGATTAACTTGAAAAGTATGGAGGCGTACAAAAAAGAGAACGACTGGCAAGTAGGAGAGGAAGGGATTGCCTGGAGCAGCTAATGGGCTCGTTAGGAAACTCGTGGTAATGTAATGACCTGCCTCTGAAAGGACATCTAAGGCTGTGTGCACTGCAGAAAGATGAGCAGACAGAAATGGAAGGAAAAATAGGAAAGAGGTAGCAGAATAAAGACAGGACTAACGGGTAAAGACATATATTTAACCCTCAAGGTAATGAGGGGGTGCGTGGTATAACCAAGCTGTTGACGTCAGCCCATTTCTTATTTCATGATTATGAATTTAATCTCTCTTCAAATAGAACACAGCACAGTATCCACTTCTGGTTGGTGGGTGTATGGGTGATCTAAATAAAGGCAGTCCTACGAGGAACCTGCAATCTTATGATCGCAAAAATCTACTTAACCTTAACTTCTTTGCAACCTTGCAATTTAAGAAATGTTTGTTTGATTTGAAGAAAGGTGTAAAAATTTGGGATTAATACTTCCTCTGCTGTCACTCTACGACGGTAACGTTAGCTATCTCAGTTTCCTTGGCGACCCCTGCATGTGAGTTGGCAGTGTTGGTCAAAAAGCTGAGGTCATGGCTTTCCTAAAGACAGACAGAGATTATGTTAATTGTATGGAAATGCAAGACTTGCACTTCTCTTTGTGCACAGGCTTCACTTTAGAAATTAGTAAAACCATACTTACATAGAGTCGAAGTTGTAGCATCAGCCACCTATGATCCTTTCAGCAGGTCTTAATTATTTGTTATTGTTGCACAGGTTTTCCTGGGGATATGCTTTACAATGTTTACAATTTATTTTTCTAATAAAGGTTTTGTACTAAACTGGCACACGTTGTCATGAGTTTAAGTGGACATAAAGGGGCGACTGCAGCACAGTTTGGTAGCGCAGTCGTCCACCAATCCTACAGCTGTTGGTTCAATCCCCAGCTCCTCTGGTTACACGTCAAAGTGTCCCTGAACCCCAGCGAGCTCCCAGTGAGCGTCGGCCAGCTGCCTAGCAGCTCCCCCATCGGTGCATGAGCGTGTGAATGGGTTGATAAGAAGCAGTGTAAAGTGCCTTGAGTACCAACAGGTAGAAAAGACCATTTACAAAAAGATCGATTAAAACATCTAGAACAAAAAACACATTTTTTAGCCGTATCAGTATCAGCCCCACACTGAAATTTTGGTCCTGATACCTGGCTTGAGTCCTGCTGTGGACAGCTCACTCCCAAAGGCTTTCATATATCTAGTATCACACAGAGGTGGACAGATGGTAAGGCAAGTTGTCAAGCTGTCTTTAACGTTGATTAATTTCCAGCATTCTTTTTCATGCCAATCCAATTCTGTGTCTGATGATTAAATCAAACGGTGGACATTGTGGCATCTGTGTTTCGTCTCCTGTCGCTGTTGATCTTGTGCTGCGGTGACCCACAACTTGTACTGTCAGTGGGCACATGCAGCAGCATTTCCTGCTACGATTCTCAGTGTGTTGTTCATTGTTTTTTGGAAAGTGACTAATGGACCCATAATGTGAGTTTACACAGTGCTGAAACAATAAAAAACACTTTATTTCAATACTAAATTAGGTGCAACAGGATATTTGTTGTTAGTGTCCATTCATTACAGTCCGTGTTGTGGATGGAGGCCTGTAGTTTTATCTCCGGGATGGTTGAGTTGGCCTTGGTGTTAGAGGAAGAATCTGTTGCAGAGCCTGATACAGAAAGGCCTGATACCTTATATTTTATAGAGCAAATGACTCACTTATAAATCAAGAAAACAACTGGCAGATTAACAACGAATGAGTAATCAATATTCACAGTCATAATCTTCTCCAACATCAGTGAATCACCAAATGTCTCCGTAATAGTCGATTCATAAAAACCAAGTGTTTCCATCCACGCGATGTTTAAGGCAAAGGGAATAAAGGGCTGTGTCACTCACACCAAAACAGGAAAGAGTGTAACAGCATGAGCCTTGTGGCCTATAGAAGACGCTATTTTAGAGACGGGAGATGCTCACCGTTAGAGCTTTTACCTGGACTCACATCACAGTGGACCCATAGATTTCTCTCTGAGGCTCAGGGTGTGCTGAATGTGCAGAGCCACGTGTTTACTGTGAAATAAAGTGTCATGTGAAATTAAATCAATTATTCTGTGAACATACTTATAGTGGGACATAATCTAAATGCAAACACGTGTTTTGCTTGCATTAGGTAAGAACATCACTGAATTAATATAAGACTGAAAACACAAAAATAAAAGAAGAAGCGAGAGATAAATTTCATTTCTAAAGTGGCATTAGCATTTCTTCAGCCATTACCTATCGCTCAGTCTTCGTGGACGTGAAAGGTTGGCTGTAAAAACCTTTTTTTTGTTTTATTTTCATCCACCCCACAGAAAATGAAGGAGAAGCGCATTAAACCATGAATGATAACTTGTCAAAACAGCCATATGACCACGAGTTCCCAACTAAATTCACACATTCAGTCTCAGTCCTAATGCCCTGCGCTGTCTAGCTCAGAGCCGGCGTGTGCATTGATTTCAGCACAATGAACCATCTTTTATTGGATTTGCAGCTGCAATCTGTCCATCCCAGTAAACACAGGTGCACACAAACATCTGTAAAGTCAAACGCTACAAAATGCGTCTCTCTTCACTGATACTATGGGAAATGGTTTAGCGTGTGTGCAATTTTAACAACCCCAACTTTGGCCTAACCCATGTCAACTTTACTGTATCTTTACTGTAAACCATTGTGCTAAAAGACAAATCTGAATTGGAGGTTAATCCAGACGTGCACTGAAATCCAGAGATAATCTGGACTTTATCCAGAGGAAGCGCATGTGTGAACGCAAACGCTCCAGTGCTTTGCCCCAAACATTAGCGGGATATTGTCCAGCCAGCTCCTTAGTTCAAAGTCTGGATCTCCAGCTGAGCACACTGAGGTAAATTTAGAGTCCGTAAATTGGTAGTGTTCCATTGCCATCAAAGAAAACACTTCTGCTGCTGCTTTTACATTTTTTTTTATTTTGGTGGTGTCAGTTCTCGCCCCCTGCCCAAGCACCAGTCCTTCCTTGAATATATATTTTTGAGTATTCAGTATTTCTTCACAAGTGAGAACACATCTCGCCACGACTATTTCTTGCTATTGGCTGCATGTGTGAAAGGAAAACTCCAGATAATGTCTGGACCTGATTCTCCCGACACATTCTGGAGTTCATGTCTGAAACAGCTTGAGCCTCATTTGTTCAGACCAGGTTGTTTTGACGTGGCTATAAGCAGGTTGTGTTTTCAGTGGCTACCATTAGTACCAGTGGGTGAGCAGAAACCTGTTGATGGAGTTCGGAGCATCCTTTTTCTAGGATATCTGATGAAGTGCTCTTTAACCTCCATGCACTGTGTGTGACAGCCACCATATGAGTGGGTCTAATTACCAACCAAACGACAATACCTGTGCCTCACATACCCTCTGGCTGAACGTCATACATTGAAAACATCTCATCTAAGTGGCTTATGGTGCACCTTCTAACTTTGGCTACCCGTTTATGGTCTTTAAAAAGTAACGATGCATGTATTACCCCTGTCCACTGCCCGACGTTTTAGCTGAAATTCATTTGATGAAATAGATACAGTGGGTATAGAAAAGAACCCCCCTCCCTTATAAGTTAAATTCAGTTCAGTTGAACTCTATTTACCAATTCACACCAAAGTCAATTCCAGGCACTTGACATAAAAGAACTATACACACAATTAGAGAAAACCCAACAAATCCCCTTTGAGCAGCCATAGGCAACAGTGGAGAAACTTTAACGGAAGAAACCTCCAGCAGAACCAGGCTCAGGGTGGGCGGCCAGCTGCCTTGACTGGTTGGGGCGAGTGGAAAACATTGGGCAGGTTGGTATGGAGGGGAGGAGCCCCAGCATCTTGCTTAAACCATAAGCTTTATCAAAAAAGGTTTTAAGCCTAGATTGAAAGTAGAGAGCGTGTCTGTCCCCCAAATCCTAGCTAATTACGGTTCCTCCATTCCACTTTTGTAAACTCTGTAAACCACATGTAGGCCTGCATCCTGAGATCAACGTGGTCTATTGGGATGATACGGTACTAATAGGACTTTCAAATACAGTGGAGTTTTACCATTTAGAGCTTTGCTTGTAAGGTGAAGCATTTCAAATTCTATATTTTATGGGCAGCCAATAGGGAGAAGCTAATGTATCCCTCTAGCTAATTGTATTTTGGATTAATTGAAGGCTTTTTAGGGACTTCTGGGACATCGCAATCGTAAGCAAATACAGTGGTCCAGTCTAGAAGTGGGCAATGAATGAGGGTCCTTTGAGTTGACCTTTTTTTTGTTGGACAATCCCAAAACCGAAAAAATAATTACAATAATGTTTTCACAGCGTGTTCCTTTGTCTTCCTAGTGTCGATTTTGGTCGGGACACTGATTCACCAGAATAACACGGGAAAGCTTCCAATATTGCAGTCATAAAATAGACAGAATTTCCGACCTCCCGGCAAGGGAATTGTAAGGCAAAAGTCCCCAAGCAAACCGATGTGTACTTTATTCATCTCAACAGGAGAGTAGCTGGAGCCCAAGGACACATCTTTGGTGTTGTTCGGATGAAATAAAATGAGTTTTTTATGGAATGGCTTGGATTGCATTAGATGTTGAAACACGTTGGACCAATGTTTTAGCCTCCTGGTCCTGAATGAAAGCTTTGAGACAACAGAGTAAAAGACAGTGTTCCATTTACTATTTCAGTCTGTGCTGTTCTCCTTCTTACTCTCGTACAGATTTAATTAGGAATGACAGGAATCAGATGTCACGGGGCTGGAGGGAAGCGTCAGGTATTCCACTGATTAGAACCAATCGCCATGGAAACTGTTCCACACTCATAAATGTTATGACAGAAAACACACATTTGGGCACAGTGATGGCTGCATATGTGAAGTTTGAACCCGGCCTCGGCTCGTCTCCCTGTGTGACGCTGGCAGAACACTGGGGTGGGGTTGAGATGTAGCTTCCTGTGCACTGCTGTAGGTTACTCCGTTGTATTGTATTCCAGGGGATAATGTCAGACACGTAGACACATTTTTGTCACAGTCAAGAGCAGGTTGGACTGACCTGCTGTCACAAATCGATGACACAAGGCTCACAGAGGCTGGCTTCTGCTTTGATACACATCATGGTTATTTTGTTCATGTTTAGCCATTTTTACCAAAGCTAAATATCACGGTATTTCTCAAACACAGTCATAATAGGGAACATACTTTTTTTTTCCTGCCAGTGAGACTTGAATTTGAATTTGGGCACTCGGCCAACACACAGCTTCTGGTGATCCCAGCAAAATACTAAAAATAATAATATTGAGCAGCCCCACTCCCAATATTAAAAAGTTGTTGAACGCACCCACACGTTCCTATGCGCTTAAAGTATGCAATAATAAAAATAATAATAATATTTATGTCTGTCCTATGTTCAATTTTTTTCTCATGAAATAGAACGTTTGCTTTAATGTTTTCACCCAGATTTGTAAGTCGCTTTGCATGAGCATCTGCCAAATGACTAAATGTAATAAAACAAAAATGACATTCTCTCTAATAGATGATAACGAAAAGCCTTCATTAGGACAGCAAGCAGTCTGTGTAACTCCCGACTATTTGGTTTCACAGGAACAGTTAGATACTTTGAAAGTATTCATTTAGTTTGTGTGGGTGCATGACTGAGATCCAAACTTGGAAGTGATAAAAGAACTGGGAAGTGCGTTCGTTTCACTTCGTTGGTTACTCGGCCTCTCCACCTCTCACAGCACATTTTAATGCTGGACAGCTGACAGCCAATCACAACACAGCAGAAACGCTGGACTTACAAGGCCTAGACATTTGTTTTTGCTTCGAAGACATGTGGGTCAAGATGCAAAGATGGATATGGACAAAAGTTCAAAATGTTTGCTTTTCTTTGATGGTGCGCAGCAGTTAAATGGAGTTTTGTGAGGAAGAAGGTACGTATACCAAGTATGTTTCGGTATATTACCTATATATATACTCATGAATTAGAATAAAATGTAACTATTTATACTTTGAGTGAACATGTTGTACCGACAGCTAATTCATCCATTATAATACACCAGCATTTAGTATAATATAGAATTTCCATCTGGGCCGTAATCAGGTTAAATAACTCCAACTGATTTTACTCGAGAATTATAAAATTATACTTCCTCAAGTCCATTGTTTTTGAGTAAATTAGTACATTTATATACATATAGGAATTTTCCTCCTAGATGTTGTTTCCTACTAATTTCCTCTTAGTTTTTAATGCGTCTTTTAGTTAAGCATTCGATTAAGATTATTTCACATATATTTAGCAGAAGTCTATTTAGTGTTTTTGCATTTAGACATTGTGTTTAATGTCTAATGCTTTAGATGTGGAACAAGTGTTCACTTGAAATCTGAAATCTGAAAATATGTTCCTCTATGTCGTGTCAATTGTTTACTAAACTAGATGTAACCACCAGGAAGTGAAAGCTGAAGTTTTAAACTCTTGCCTCATGTCCATCTTTGAATCGTAAACCCAAATGTCCTCAGTGTACAGCCAGAACAAATTAATTGGTCATACAGTACTGTTCCAATAGTTTTGGAGGGGACTGTAGCAGTTTTGAGAAAATGTATCATTGCCATAATCTGTGGGAGGTTTGAAACCACATTAAGTTGTTGTATAATATGCAAGAGTTTGATATTTTCCCTTATTGCTGGCTCCACATGTACTGTTATGAAGTACAGCTGTGGTGCAGTGCTTGATTCTTTTGAACGGCAGCGAGCCTCCCACTCTCTGTGAAATATGTGGACGCTCCTAAATGAACAAAAGGAAATGGCAGATTAGCATTTGTGCCTTCAGATTTTAACTAGTTTGTTATTAGCTTTGTGCCACTGCTGACTGTAAGTCTCATATTTATTGCACTACTAATGAAGAACACTTCTCACAGTATCGGTGCTCGCCTGCATTTTATTGATCTGTGGGCTTTGAAGCAGCTTTAATCAGGTTTTTTGTGTTGTAGAGTAATAATGCTTTAAGGGCTTTCTTCCAGCACCAGAAAAAAACGAGCGTGTTTCAGTCTGTGTTGCAGTACGTTTCCTTTATTTCACTCTTCCAACGGTTGCAGGAGGTTTACAGACAACAGGGCTGTTTCACTCTGAAAGCATCACTTATTACCAATAATGGAAACAAATTCAGGAGCAAGACGTCAAGATTTTTTTGTAATGGACCACAAGGTTTTCACTTCAGGAACAACAAACCAAGCTCCAGGCATCAACCTTCATCCTAATTAATCTCCTCTTTATTGTCCACTCCTGGAGTGTCCGGTTTCTCCGGTCTTAGGTCAGCATGCGCACAGGGTGATTAAATATTGATTCAGTCGTTCAGCTGTTCATCACATACATAAGGGGAGCGGGGCTGGGGAAATCAAACTGTGCTGGGGGGGATTGAACAACTTCAGCCAAAGTGGGTGGCTGAGCAATGCAGAGTGTGTGATGGAGAATCTTTTTGTCACTGTCTCACACACTCACACAAGCATCTAAAGCAGGCGATGACAAAACGTTGTCGGCTTGTGCGCTGTTGATATTCGGGTCCAACCCTAGAAACTATTTTCAGAGTGAGACTTTTTAGGCAAATGTGTTTTTATGGTCGATTGAAATTACACATATTGCTCTTAGGCTCAGAATAATGTGGAACATCGCACAACATGCCATGGCTGTTATCAGATTGTTGAGCATCCTCTGTCTCTCTCTGTCCTCTGTCCACCGATTGACCAGCAGAGCACAGACGGCATTTAGTTAAACAGAGCTTAGACAGATTTGAGCAGAACACCTCAGTGAAACCTTACAGATTTCACTTATGCTTTCACTGAACCTCTTATTTGGTGTGTGCTTTTTTTCTCTCCTCGCATTGATTGTTATCTCAGGAGTCCTGATTGCTTGGTGCAGCGTGCAGCAGAGGAGGGCTGTGAGAAAGCCCATTCTTACCTCTTCCTCACTGGAGTTAATCCTTCTCTTCTTTGCACTTCCTCACTGCTGAAAGTCGGTTGCAACCTTTCCCACTCCCACACACACAACTTTGACTGCACCTTCAGAAGTGGGTGGACACAGTGAAAACAAATAGGGCTAGAAGTCATTTAAAGCCGACATCAGTCAACTTACAGTGATTTACCAATGATGTGTTGTTGAGTCACAGAATCACAAATGACAGCATATGTCAAAGAGAGACAGACGTTACGGCAACGAGCAGATGCTCAACAAACATTTGATTGCGCGTGAACACTTAACACAACAGGCAACTGGAGGTTCTGTGTCAAATGTCCAGCTCTGCAACAAGTGGACAACCTGTCTTACCTGAGCCTACCTGAGCAGATGTAAGACATAAAATGGGGGGGCTCCCGCAGTTGTTTTGCATTTGTTCTCCAACATGGTTTTAAAGCAAAATGTAGAATCTGTAATATGGACTGGGGATCGAACCACTGACCCTGTGGTCCATGGACGACTTGCCTTACCAACTACCAACTACAGCCGCCTCTTAATATCTCAAGCAAGGACAATATATTTCCTTGTTTGTTTGTTTTTTGGGAGAACCAATGTAAAAATTATCCCACTTCTACAAGCTGGACAATACTGCATCCTCCACCCGCTTTAATTAACATTAGTGTGACGTCAGATACTCTCTCCAGATGCAGCTACCCGCTCTACAGCATCCCAAACAGTGTTCAGGGTGCAGCATGGCAGCGGCACCAGCTGAATATCGAGTACCCTCCAAAGAAACTTGATATCAATGCATTGTTGGCTGTTTCTGTTGCACTGTACTCCCTGGTGTGAAGACATATGCAAACAGACGCAGCAGCCTCCCTGCGACACCGGAGCTTAATCAGCACCAACTCTGTCTGACAATCGCCGTGATTAGTGCTCCACTCCACACATAATGAGCACATCTGTCTTCTCGCAGGGAAAGCATTGATTCTCAGTAATGTGACATGATTCCAGTTAAGAGAAGGACTGCTCTGAAAAATGTGGGGCTGCTGCTCCTCTGGCACCACTGGAAGCTATTTAAGGTGGATATGAAGTTATTACATTACATTTCATAGATAATTAGAGTAATTCTTCTTTAGTTTTGTTTCAGCTGAGTGAAAAGGTTTGCATCCTTTTAATTTGAAATGGCAACGAGAGGAAAATATTGCTTATTCACCCAGTACAGATGTTCTTCATCAACAAAAAATGTCATGGAATGTATCGGAAGAAAGGTGAAGTCCTGCAAAATAGTCACGTTATATCAAGTGGAAAAAGTTGAACCCTCTCTTCATAAACCCTTAACACTTTGGCATCAGGTGTGTTAAATTGGGCTTGCGAGGTGGAAGCTCTCGGAATCAGGAAAACCGCTTTCAAAAGGCCTCAAAATGAAATTGGTAAGTCTTCATAAAACTAGGGTAGAGGAATATAATAACAGTTAAAAGCTTTTATTGATCATGAAGACCATGATCCAGAAATAGAAGGCACACACTACGAATTTTCTAAGAAGCAGAACCAAGTAAAACCCTAAAAGAGGCACTGGGAAGCTTATTCACGGGCTACTAAAGGACCCGGAAATAAACCGCACTGGACCTGACAGGCCCGGTCATAATTTATACATGTATGTGTGGCGATCAAACAAAACTTCACCTATCAAGGGAGGGACAATGGGATCCTTGAACAAAGTGATAGTACAAAGCAAAGTCGACTCAGCAGCGGTTTTCAAAAAGATTAAGGTGCATGAGTGATTATGGACTCCCCAGGATCCTGCCTTGAATATAGCTGGAAACCTGTGGCCAGATGTAAAGAAGGCTGTACGTGGTGCATAACCAAGCAATCTGAGCAAGAATTTCGCTTTGTGTGTGAGAATAGGCTAAAGTCCCAGCTGAAAGTCCACACGTGCTGCTCGGAGGTGGAGAGGTGTGGCAGAGGAGACAAAGACACAAGGACGCACAACATGTCGAGGACATTTCATGAAGGGGCACATGAACTTTTGCAATGATATACAGTAATTATTTCACCGTCACTTTCTCTTATTCACTCACTGACCTTTTTTGTTACAAGTCATGATGAAGGACATTGATATGATGTGGATTAAGAAAACACTTTTCCTTTTTTTTCCCCCACTTTAAACCAAAAATTCCCTCATGAGACGACGGGGCTGAGCGGGGCCCCTTTCTGCTACAACGTTCTGTCTTTGTGACTCAGAGTGTCTCTGCTTGACACATGGTTTTAATAACCAGCAGAACACAGTGTTATTCCCCTTCTCACTTTCAAAATATAGCATTATAAAACTTGAGTGAACCGTGTGAAGCCCCTCGTGTTTAGCGGTACAAATGGGAGAAATTCTCAAGTTCACTACATATATTTTATCATATTTAAAACTAATATGCTCACAGTAAATGATCTTTGAAAGAGTTAGTAAATTATTCAGTCCCCATGAATGAAGCCATTAGTCGTAATTGATGATGAGGAGCTGTTTTAGCTCTTGCTTAGTGCCACAGTGAAGCCCACTGTATGGTTTATGGTTCCTAATAAACATTACGAGCTTAAAAGTGCAGCAAGAATTGGAGACGAGAGAACACTGATAACATAAGGCGTGAATTACAAGGCGATAACGTGGAGACAAAAGCGTACACTTAGCCTTCGAATCCTTCACCCTGGATGACAAGATGCCAAGTAAGCAGAACAGTGAGAGCGCAGGGGACTCACTGGAGGCTACAAATGTATCTGACTTTGAATGACTGCGTACTTCGTTCTCCTAATGCATCTGTGAAACATGCGTCTACGTGAATGGCTGAACTTACGTAGATGAATGACAGTTTGACTTTTCTTCGTGGACAGAGGTACAGGTGCATTTGTCTTCAAGCTGAAGCTGCAGCAAAACAAAAAACAAACAAGCATCATAAAGCAAAGTCACATGTTGAAGTAAATTTTACAGCCGTCGATTTTCTTCCTGTGGGCAACTCAAAGTTTCCACAGACAGAAACAGAAGAGATGTTGTTTCGACCCCAGTGCAGTTCTCGTGAGAGGTGTGAAGGACGGAACTCCAGTATCGTCCAGTAGGGCTGAGGTTAGAATAAGGGGTTAAGGTTAGCGTGATGTGGACCCCTGGACCATCTCTCACACCCTCCTCCTCTTTCCAGGATCCTCTCATCCCACGCAAGACCAAAAAAAAAGGCATGAAAGCCAGAAAGCTCAAATTCACTCTAAATCTACCTGAGTCGATTCAGAAGTCCCTGATCCCGTTTACACCTCCGGGAGCCGGACACCGGAGAGTGCTGTCTCACCATCGCTGACCGCACTCATATTGATTCCTTTGTCTTGCTTGGACTTTCTCGTCTCTACAAAACAAATGAAAATGCTTTCGCTCTAATAATTCACAACAAGAAGTTGTCCTTCTTTAACACTACCATTCATAAGAACTTATGATTTTTTGTTTATTAAAGCTAACGAGAGTAATCAAAAAGCAGGAACTGCAACAACATAGAACAAACCTCCCATATTTTTTCCTTCTTTGCCTAAACTCATTTATGGTGTGGCAACTGATGGAACTCAATGGGGGCAGGGATGTTTTTTATTCTCCCTTTGGAGAGACATACAAAGACAGACAAGTATTCACTCTCGTATTCACACCTACGGGTGATTTCGAGTCACCAATCAGCCTCACATGCATCGGGACACGCTTACTCCACGCAGAACGACCACGTTTGTCTAGCTGTGTTCACCATTTTTTTCAACAGCAACGAGCCTAGACATCATCAATTACCAAATACGATCAGTGTAGATCAAAAATATCAAAATAGATATTTTATATTGATTACTTTTGATTTATTTGTTTAATTTTATATCGAATAAATATTTTAGATATCCCTTCTTATCACCGGCATCACGCTGGCCCTTGATGGCTTGGCATGATTGATCTCGCAAAAGGTCACAGGTATCGTAAATCTTTGTAGTTCCCTGCATCCACGGAGGGCGTTGCTTCGTTCAACTGATTGAAATTGCTTGTTCATGGTTTGTTCATGGTCCCCTCTACTTTTTACACCTGCAGTAATAAATGCGTGTTTTCAAAGTATGTCAGCGTTGAGCCCCCTTTAAACTACTGTACTGTTCATACCGGGACAAGAAGGGTTGTAGCCTCACTGTATTCAATTGTGCAAAGCATTTTACTCATAAGTGCAACATTACGTAACTTTACAGCAGAATTATCTCTTTTAAGGTCTGACATCCACAGAGCTAAATACTACAACTTTAATACAACTTCAGCTCCTCTCACACCTGCCAGCGTCAGGACATTGTCACCTGAGATCCAGGCTGCCTGCACATATACTCAGCCCAAACATTGCGTTGTCACCTGCTTGGCAACCAACCTTGTGAGTTTCTTGTAGGAATTGGACAGGTAGTGGGAGGAATCTCTCCCGCTAAAATCATCTTTTTGCAATCTCCTTTTCATTGTTGCACAGGTGTCCCCTGCTGGCTCTCATTTCCTCTTTCTGTCTTGGTGCGTTTGGTTGAGGCATCACAGTCTCAACTCATAACAGGAGATAGCTGTAGACCCTTGGGGTAAAATACATGAGACATTGTTGAAAAAACGCTTAAGAGCTTGTGATATTTCAATATTTAATAACTGAAGATTTACTCAATATGATAAAAAATGTTGAACACTGAGAAAATAGAAGGTCTCTAGATGGTCTGAGGCCATTGTCAAACTCTCTATAACAGAAACCATCCAGTTGAAGCTGCTTTAAGCCTAAACCAAACTGCTCAGAGTTTTCCAGTTCAGTGAAGAGTAATCGCCTTCTTTTCAAAGATGCTGTGGCTCTGAGGTATTTTTGAGTTATGTTTGGCATTGAACGCCAACGTCTAGATTTTCTCACATTTGTAAGGAGATACATGTGATGTTTGATTTCTAATAAAAAACTGACTGACTGGTTGCTTGCAGCAATGACAGAAAACGGACTGTGCTGAAGACACAGGAGCTGTTCAATTTAGAGAAGAGAGACAGACTATGGCAGCAGCAGAATCATGGGAAACCTGAGGAACCTGAGATTGTTAATTAGAAGTGAAACAAGGTTTGTCTTCATTAGATTTGCTAATCATCTCAGTGGAGTCAGATCCAGATCCACCTGACACTGCCTCAAGGCATTGAGGGCTGCCTCCTAAAAACTTGGTTAGTTGATGCATCAGTTTATTAGCCCCTGTCCTGACTTTGTCAGCCAAGTTGCAGCACTTTTTAAAACTCAGTATTAGTACACAGATCACCGTGGGAGCAACAGCAATGACGATGTAAACCATACAACCTGAGCCTTTGCAGGCAAAACAACCAAACCAGAAACCTAACTGTGCTGGAAATGGAGGGCAGTGCTCATGGCAGGGCAACACAGTTTATCTGCCTTCTGATTGCTACTTCCAGCCTGGTCCTGTCCGTCCATGATGTCTCAAAGAAACCTCTGAACCAGATGCTGGTACAACCTTCTCTACTGCTGCCCCGGCTTATAGTGTCTCTCAGCCCAGCCATGATCGACAGTGAGCAACTCAGACACTCTTTGGAAATGTGAGGGTTTCACATCACAGACCACGAGCAGAGATGTTAAACTCTGGTCCTGGTAGGTCCAAGACAGGAGGCTGAAGCACCTGTTTTCAACAGATGCAGATTATTCTACCCTGTACTTTTGCAGTGGTCTTGGCTGGGCACCCACTTGGAGAGCAGCCATCGAACCAAATGTCTCCATTTATAGACAATATGTCTAACTGTGGACTGATGTAATCCTTTCTCTCTACATGCAAATCCACAACTCCTTATCTTAGGTCTTCTGAAATGAGGAATGGCTCACAGCAGCTTATACCGCTTTTGAAAATCACACTGGCACTTTATAAGTCGAGATTGTTCTAAACCACACCTCCAGGATTGTTTCATTGATTGGGCTCCAGGTTTGCTAACACCTGACTCCAGTCGATTTATAGTGTTGCCATTAGTTTTTCCACCACTTTGTGTGCTCAGTAAAGACAAGGATGGCGGCGCACGTGGATGCTGCTACTACTGGTTGCAATAAACATCATAAGACAGAAAATTTTGTTTATATATTCATTTTAGATACTGAAAAAGCCCAAATAAAAGCTCTTATTGAGGACTGCTTTTTGGAGTCCAGCACATCATTAACCACTGACCAAACAGCCTTGCAGCTTTTGGTGGCCACCCTAAACCCACCAGCACATGGCAGCCACATTCTCATGGTCGAGGAACATGAGGCGAGGGATGTAAACCCTAGCAAAGCTGCTTGACGCAATGGTGTCTCTGGGTAGGTGCTAAGGGACTTAGTTCCACTTGGGTAAACTGGCTTTCGTCCCTCCCTGTCTGAAAACCTCATCCAGTCACACTGACACCTTTCATCATAAAGTGCTTCAAGAAACGAGTTTGGACCCACAAAATCTCACACCTAGGTTGAATTTACAGCAGGGCTTACATTTGAACAGAGAGTACCACAGCTTTCCATACTGCTGTGTCCCACTTGGAGCAGCAGGAGAGCAATGCTAACCGATTCTTTGAAGACCTCCTCTAATATCATAATCATACCAACCTCCAAAAGAGTCTGATTGACCTGGGAATATCACACTGCATTTGCCTGAGAAGGCAAGAATAGGTCACCAGATTCTTTTCAGACCCTAGCCTCAGCACCGGCTCCCCCCCAGAACTGCGTGCTAAGCCCCCTAGTCCTAGACCCTCTACATATTACTGAACCCCCATCCACCCAGCAGAAGCATAATCAAGTTTCCTGATGACAGCACAGTAGTGGGGCTTCTTTGCGGGGAGCAGTCTGCTCACGGGGATGAGATCGAGCAGCTGTCTGTATTGTACACAGACAGTAACCTGGTTCTGAACCCCACCAAAACCAAAAAGCTGATCACATGGAGCAACAAAACCGACATCCACCCTCTGTACATCAGCGAGGAATGTGAGGAGAGGGTTTCGGACTTCGGATTTCTGTGCATCCACATAGAGGACAGCCAGGCCTGGAGCCTCCACACGGCTGCTGCTGTCCAGAAGACTTCCTGAGATTAGTCAGAAATAATCATGTCACAGAAAAGCTGCTTGTGTCCTTTTACTGCTGTTGGGAGCCGACGGACCTACTGCACATGTGTGTGGTTCTGCTTGGCCACACATAGGAAAGTGGCTCACGGGGGTCGTCACCACAGCCCAGAAGACTATCGACTGTCCTCTCCCCCCTTCCGATTACCTATATAGATCCCACTACACAAACACGGGGGTAATACTATGCAGTACCCAGTAGCAAAGTCAGAATTAGAATTGGAGACTAATTCAAGTTCCTCGGATCTACTCATCTCACTTTGTCCATGGATTTTCTGGCAGCTTGATAGACAGATGCTTCATGTTGTTATCAGTTTCACCTAGGGATTGCATTCAATTTTGTTGTACCTGCGCAATTAAAACAAATGCATTCTGTTCTACTGTGTTCTGTCATTGGTGAATTTGGTGAAGATCAGGTTGAAGCTCATGACCAATTTATGCAGAAAACTATGAAAGTGCAAACCGTGACTGCGTGGACACACTGTACAGATAGACATTAGGGCTGAGTAACAAATGAAATGAACTGGATTTATCCAAGGTGGGAAGGCAGCAGAATGAGAGGAGCAGGGTGCAGCCTCCCCATGGCAGAGCTGTTTGAATTTTGTGTTTCCATAGAAACAACTGTTTCCTGTAGGACTATTACAAAGTCCCTGTACACCTCCACTTCAGCTCCAACTCTGCAGCTGCTAATCCCAACTTTCCTGCTAATGGGATAATTACTAATCAAGAATATTTGGTGGTTAGGCATTGGATGACAACAGTAGTTCTTCGTAAAAGTTATGTAGAACATTTTAATAAAAATACTCAGATTAATAGTAGCTGGTTTAACAAAGCTGCTGCTCTATAGTAGAACGAGTTAATCTGCCACAATAAGGCTGCTGGGAATTTCCTGCACAGGGAACAGTTTTAGCCAAAACTCCAAGCCCCTCGCACTCCAAAGTCAGCAATAAAAGCAGACTATTACGTCCATAAAGCACCAGCCCCATGATGCCCGACAGAGAATAATGTTCCACTGTCTGTATTATTATCGACTAGATTCACCTCACAGAGAGAAAACGGTTGGAAAAACCCACAACAGCTGTGAACTGCATATTACAAAAAGGCTTGATCAACACGCTCCCTGTGTTTGCTACATGTTCGGCTGAATCCTTTACAGAATCCATTCAGTGTTTGTTTACCAATAAGTCAGCACCGTATTAAAATGTATTAAAACTGCCACATGTTTAGTATACGGCAAAATGAGAAGGAGGCAAATAATGTGTTTGCGTTTGCTTGAATAATCATGTCACAATGTTTCTTTTACCATCAGCCCTTAAAAGCTCATTATATCCAGACATTAATGCAGCGATTACAGGGTGGGGAGATGGCTAATGGATGGATCTCAGCTAAACAGAGACTCATTTCTTGCTCATTTTTTGCCTCTCTTAACATAACATTGTGTCGGTGTTAAACGTAGCATCTGGACTTTGCCCATTTGCTGTGTATATGACAGAAATGTAAAGTCAAGGAATTGAGATGTAAAAATAAGGACTTAAAGCTTCACTCGGCTTTACTTGAGAAGCGGCGGTCTGGAGTCTTTGTAATGATGTGTCATAATGAGGGCATTTCACAAGTATGGAGAGGGGACTTAATAGTGATGACAACAGTTTCTTTGTGTTCTCGAATGGAAATGGTTCCGAGACAGATGTGAATCAAACAGCTGGGATTTGCCAGGAATGTGTCAGAAACTCATGGAAGCCCTTCAGCAAAAACCACAATATGAGGAGATCATGGGCAGAGAAGCGACAGTAGCGGAGTGAAGGCCTTTAGCACCTCGTTGCCAGTGAATGTGGTGACTTGACTTGTGGCCAAATTGATATTGTTACTTCCATCAATAACGGAAGCATTACATAAAAAATATTATGATTTAATTTGAAGTCTGTGTTGCCCAATCCTACCTTGGCTTGACTCAGTGATCAATAAATGCATTACTGTATGTAGTAATAGCAAACCGATTTTACCAATAATTCACAACAAATGGAACACTCATAATGTGGGTGTTCATGGAAAAACATTTTCACAGTCCAGATTAGATTATGGAAATGAGATGATAGTTTCTAAAAAGAACGTGCCTTTGTTCCTGCTCGTCGTACTACTGACTCTGAGTCAGATAAAAGTACAGATAATAACAGTGGAAATTGATATTATTTTTAGCCTTCAGCAAGAATCAGGAAAAGTAAGGTATTTTCCTGTTTTGAAATGAGATGACACCGTGTGTCTGATGTGATTATCTGATACACAGGTATGAAGCACTTGCAGTGTTTGTTTCTCTTTAAAATAATTTTTAGAACTTATAGTTAGTTCGAGTCCTGTTGCTATAGGGTTAGACCGCTGGGGGACCAACCCCTGATGAACTTAGACACTTTCCTCGTCTCAGCCCCATGTGTATGTCACCACTGTAGGACGTTAACTCTGTGTCTTCTTTGTCCCGTAGTCGTCTGTGTCCCTCTGTCTGTCCCTGTCCTCACGTGTCCCCGGCTTTGGAGCTACTGGTCCTACCAACCGGCCCAATGTTTTCGCCTGGTTCTGCTGGAGGTTTCTTCCGGTAAAGGGAGTTTTTCCTCTCCACTGTTGCCTATAGCTGCTCAAGGGGCATTTGTTGGGTTTTCTCTAGATGACTTTATTATGTAAAGTGCCTTGAGACGACTTTGTTGTAGATTGGCGAAATATAAGTTGACTTGAAATGAATTGAAATTGAATTTGTGCTTATTCAGCAGAAGTGACAGTCTTGCATTTAACTTGAAGGTCACAGCTCGTTTTCTGTCTTGTAATTTACTGTATGTTGTCCTTTGTCTTTAAGGTGTCGTGCATTTTTACACACAGTAGCAGTTTCTTAGGCCATTCGACTCTTATATGATGCACAGTTCTCTTACTTGTTATGTCACAGTTACACACTACACATTTGTCTTGCAGATTTCTGTCTTTTTCTGCTGCTGAGAGCAAAATCCCCTACAGAGATCATTAAAGTTTCACATCGTCTCATCTTTATTAGTGATATATTGCTGTGGGAGCCTTCTGCTTACACCCTGTACCTCCAACCTTCTGAATATTTAAAGCCGTTGTAGACAGCCAGCAATTGTACTTTGCTTATGAAAACCACATCTGAGGTGACTGTGTAGTCTCTTATTTAATAGGTGGCCGCGTCTCTCCCATCCAATAAGAGATCCAGAGGAAAGTGTTCACTAATGACATTATCTTTACACACGAGTCCCTTAGCAGAACTGGATGAAAGCCCGCAGGTGGAACGGTTGTGTCGCAGCAATATGCTGACGACTGCGGAACATTTACATAATTGCTGTGTTTATACGCTTGTGTTCAGCCCATTTTCACAAATCTCACCAGTTTCTTTGTCGGCTCATCAGCAAAGTGCTGTCACTTTACTTGTAATCGCTTTTCGAATCATCTCACTCAAATCTGTATCCTCCTCTTTCTCCAGCTGCTGTTGAGGCCTGCCTGGGTCACCTGCTGAAGAGACGGGCAGCTGGTTTCCTGCGCAGCGACAAGATCGCTGCCCTCTTCACTAAAGTTGGTAAAGCCTATGACATTGCCAGCGAGATTTGTCGGAAGGTGCAAGAACAACTCCAGCAGCAGGCTGATCTCACCAGGTTGGTCTCAGAGTCCGTGTTGAAGTTTTCACGTATCATTTTATGATTGGAGTTTTGCCACCAGGGGCAATGCCTGAAACAAAAGCCACCTAGACGAGGCAGCAACTTAGCAGCCAAGAACGTATACAGACCAGGAACAATGGATGTTTTTTCAGCTTTTTTAGTTTGGGTGTGATAGATTAAACTAAGGTTTGTCAGTGTGAGCATTTCGCTCATTTCCCCACTGAAAATTAGAGCCTACAAATGTAGAAAAAAAGATTTGAGCACACTGGTGTAAGTGTTTTATGGCCACTTGAAGAGAGCAGATCAGTTCATCCAAACAAGCATAAACTGGCTTGAAAGAGGTAATGTCAGCTGTATCGGCCAAACCGAGCAAGTTCTTGTACTCCAAAACAACGCAAAACCCTGTAAATGCTGATTTATCATGGGCCTAATTTATTTATTTAGCTTCGAAAAGAATGCAATTATATTTTGGGATGTATTTTTAATGTATTTAAACCTGAAAGATTGTGTAAAATATTGATCATAATTATCGCAGACCCCTGAATCCAGTGAAACCGTGCATTCTCACGAACATCAGAAGATGGGCTTAGAAAAATAATATGAGATTATTTGATTAGATTAGATTCATTGTCATTACACTTGTACAAGTACAAGGCAACAAAATGCACTTTGTGTCTAAAACTGTGCAATAAGCAGCAAGTGCAGGATAGAGATTATAAGTTACCTCTAGAAAATATGTACAGGAGAAGATGTGGATCATATTTACAGATGCTATGAACATACTATACAGGTTGTTGTTCACTAGAGCAGAAATTTACACATGGATAATGCTATATAGTGGTTGCTATAGTAATCAGGAATATGCAAGTAGATATGAATATAATATGCCGTTTGCTATTTGCTATAGTCAGGAATTTACAGACAATTTAATTTTGCAGACCTGTATTTACAGGTGATTGATGATGAGAATTGTGATTTAACAAACCTAAGTTACATGTAGGTAAGTAGCACGTAATTATTTGTAATTGTTTTTCAAAAGGTAACTAGGCTGCATGGGAGCAAACAGCCTCAACTTATAGCCTATGTCCTATTGTTCTGAATTCAAAATGCTTCCACACATTCATAACTCAGCAGAAGTTGACCCTTTCTGACACCTGTTTTCTGTTGCACGTTCACTGTTATTTCTTTGCCTCCCCAGTCGTTCATATGGTCCTCAGCTTTTACCATTTGCAGAAAACCTTACAGTATGTGTGAAGTCCACAAAATTTGGTTTGGAAATTTGATGGTAAGATTCTCGGGGGGGGGGTCCTAATATAGAGACCCCATGTGCTGACGTTTATGTATTAAGGCTTTAAGCTTTTATATGCAGTGATTTATTGAAGCATAAACTTTGTGTCATTCTTTGTTTACCAGGTCATTATGTCCATGTAAAACACACAGCTACACGTTCACTCCATCACCTGCAGACACAGTCTCTGGTTAGTTGAGTGTTTACTAAAGCTGAGCAATCTGTGCACACACTGTGATAAGCCTCAGGCCTCTGTGCGTGTGTGTGTGTGTGATAATGAAGGCTGGTGTGTTTACTTGCGTATGTGTTTGCATACTGAATGTATGTCTGCGTGCACGTGTGCACACACATAGTATGATAAACTGCTTTATCTACAGGCACTTAGGTGCTAGCTGAGCTGTTTGCGAGCCCATTAAGTGTCCATTAGCCTGAGCCACATGGCTACCACGTCTTCTCCAGGGCTGCACAGAGGCCTCTAAATGGAGGAGAGAAAGCTTAGAGCAGCACCAACACGCAAATGCACTAGTGCATACACACACGTGAATGTGCGTATTAATAATGCACAAACAATAAAATGTGCAGAAAGATGTGACTGAAACATGGCGGAATGTATTTCGTCTTAATATCAGCTGCCATCTTCCGCTCATCTCTCACATCTTATTGACCTTTATTTCCCCTGACAGACCACACACACGCCATGACAGTCCATTGCTGTGCATGGATCTGCTCTGCACGAGTCGCTCCCCTCCACCAGAATCCATACGTGCATTCATGCACACACTCACACAGTCGTACTACCCCCCACCCTGTCATCCCACCTTAGGGCTGCATCTCTCATTTACTCTGGTTGCCATGGTAACGTGGTTTGCACCACTGGCAGAGGAAAAGGCTGAGACCGTGATGGGGAACGACAAAGAAAGAAAGGGAATGAGCAAGTATCAACAGTGGAATAAAGAGCGTCGAAGTGAATGTTAATTACAGCAGACGAGGATAGGATTGTATGGATGTGTGTGTGTGTGTGTGTGTGTTTTTCTTAGGCAGCTCTGGCAAAGGCAGTTATATTTTATCCTGTTTGCCAGTGGTCATCACGTGTCTTTGTGATGTATTCCTTCATAACCTCCCTGTTTAACTCCTTTTTAAATCTTTTCTTCTCCCTGATTCTCCCTTTCTTTTCCTGACAGACACACTAAACAACAAAAGTACCGAATCATCTGCATTCATTCTCTATTCCGAAGTGACAGGAGACTAGCCTAGACTAACACCAAAAAATGCAAGAGATGCAAAAATATCATAAATGCCCACAAACAGAAAAAGGCCTTTACAAGAAGCAACAAAAAACGATAGAAAATGATCACAGAAAATGGAAACACAAAGCACTTACAATAACTGCAAAGTTCCATAAAAACAGGCAAAAATTGCACAGTGAGTTGAAAAAGAATCACAGACACACAAAAGGAGACACAAAACCATCGCAAAGAGATTGAAAATGATCACAAACAGATGCAACAACATCACAAAATGAAAGAAAAAGAAGGAAACGTTCACCAGCAAAAGCTCCTGAGAGGCACGAAGCAGACTAGATCGTAGCGTTATGTGTCTCTTTGAGGGTCTTCGGGGGGGTAGAGGGGGGCCATCGTGTGGTACCCCGCCCCTCCTGTACGGTAGATCATGCTCACAGTATCTCCAGTGTTTCCACTAATGCCGGAAACCACAGACATACCACACTGCGTGTTCGTGGGTAAAGTCTACACATGCCGTCACAGCTGTGACAGTCACTCCTGCGTCGCTCTTTTCACATTTATATATCGGTGTCAGCTCAAAAAGAGAAGTAGTTTTCATGTTGCTGTGGCCAGGCTGCTGTGTCTTCCTGCTTGAGCACCACAATCATCACACCACTGACGAAAAGTGAGAAAAGATTGTAGAGTGGAATCCAGGGCAGGGCTCCGGATTGGACTGTATGACACTGCACAGGTGGTCGTAATGTTATGTCTGACTGTCGTACGACTGGATGCTGTGGAGCCTTTAACAACCATCGATTATCACCTGGTTGGAAGGTCGGGTTCACTACACCAGGCTGTAGAACTGGATATTAGACTTCACACAGGCAGAGCCCAGTCAGTCCGGGACCCGTCGTATGTGAGCGCACTGCTGCATGAGCACAGACAGCAGCCACCCCCCCTCAGACTGATCCCCCTCCTGCCTCCTGGCCCACAAGCCAGAACTGCTTCATCCCCCAGGTGTTCCGATTATGAAACTTCCCTTTACGTCCCCTACTGTACACACACACAGAGAACACCTACAGTACTCCTGTACACACAAACACACACGTTAACAGACCTACACTGTGCAGTCTACATTCCTTTGACCTGCAGTCTGCTCGACTGTCTGTTCCTCAATGTGCACTCTAATAGTTTTTCACAGCGTCATATTTTGATTATGTTGTGCCCTGCCCCCTCCCATGTGTGTATGAACTTGAATAGCATCAGTGCAGTTAGCGACACATTGACATTTGTTGGCATTTTAAATGTGTAAAGACCAGTGACAGAGGAAGATAAAGAAAGCACACACTGTGGGAAGAGAAGCTTCAGTAGTGGAGTGTTAAGCATTAATTCAGCGTTCTGTAGTTACACTTAGGTGTAACTTAGGCGTAGAACTTTCTGGATAAAACATAGTAAATGTTTGTGGGAGCAACTCACTGGAAGCAGCAAACAGTTGAGATTCAAAGGTGCCGGACTCACTGGAAAGCATCGTAAAGTGTGTTAAAGGTTCCGGTCTACTGAAACCAGCAGTCACTGTCTGGACACTGTCACCGCCCGCATTTTGAAATTGTGTCTCTGAAAATCGCACAAGGAACGTTTAGGAAGTTGCCAAATCCAAGCATCCGTACATTATCTGTAACGCTTCTGCTGGAGTGTATCCCAGCTGGTATTGGTTGGGAGGCGGGGTGCGATTTCAGGGCCAACACAGCCTGCCAGAAACACAAGATGAATTCAACAAAGCAACATGTGCCCGAAGGTAAAAGTTGAATAAAAGTTGACATTATGCAAATAAAAGCCCACTGCAGCTCGCTGCGACTTAAATGTAGAACAGGAAGACCCTGTCTCATTCAAATTCTCTTTTATCTGTGACATCACTCATGGCTCCGTTCCCTGGAGCGCACACACAAACACACTTCCTCAAAATGGCAGGGGACTGCAGAAATCGTGACTTAGCCCAAACCCCCCTATCACACACACACCAGGGGACGCTATCATCGTGACTGTGAGTCCCCCTCAGCACACACACACACACACACACACACACACATTCATAGCTTGCTGGTGAAGTGGGCGTGTGTGAGAGCTTCTGTCTGATTGCTGTGGAAGTGCTAGAGATCAGAGTCGCTCTGGGATGAAAGTGCTCCTCTCTTAGGCCGACGTCATGCGTCTGCTGTGTTCCTTTTTACCACAGAATGACACCTTGTGACTGACGTGGCGGCGAGGGGTTGAAAACCCAAGCAGTGATCAGCTGTTTGAAATATGGATGAGTTGTAATGACGTGACCGTGCTGTCAAACACTGCCTCCACATGGCCGGAGAGGCCCTTCACTTTAACAGCGATTGGATTTGTCAGTATTGTACGTGTCAAGAAATTGCGGGACAGGAACTCCAAACAGCTTTGTTCCCAAACGGCGTTGCCGTTTCACAGCTGCTCCACACGTGTGTGTGTGTGTGTGTGTGTGTGTGTGTGTGTGTGTGTGTGTGTGTGTGTGTGTGTGTGCCCTTTGTGACTTGTCTTCTTGGACGTGTGCTTTATGTCGTGCAGGAGAACTCAGAGCGTGGGACATGAACCTCTGAGGAGACAGGGCTCGTCCACCACCAGCCGCCCCCCTCAGCCCCTCTCAGCGCAGGCCATCAAACACATCTGGGTGCGAACAGCTCTGTTTGAGAAGGTTCTGGACAAGATCGTGCAGTATATCGTGGACAACTCCAGGTGATTTGCTTTCTGCTCTGCAAGCAGTGACTCATCCTCTGCTCCCGGCTTTGTTGTAGCCGATTGAATAACTTTCCCGTGAATTTCCTATTCGTGCCTCTTCTCCACTCCTTCACTCTTCACTTACTGTGTTCCGGACTCTGTCTGTCTTATGGCAGCATAGACTTCTTCTTCTCCGACAAATAGCAGCTAACCGTGCTGATCTGCTAAGTGAAATGTTTGTCAGGCCCATGTTACTTCTAACTTACCCATGTGCTTACAAATATGCTGATTAGATAATGAACAGCTAGTTAGTGAGCGAGACAGGCTCCTTCCTGGAAGCGTCTCCCATTCACTAAAGCACACAGCTGACCTCGTGCTCAGACCTAATCAGGAATTACACGCACCTGCATCCTGGAGAGTTTTTCCAGTAGTGCACATGACTCGTGCTCTTCTATCAGTTTGTTTGACAGTTTCTAGTTGTCTGTAATATCTCTGAGAGATGTTTCCCTTTATCATGAGGCCCTCATGATTGATTTCCTTTCTTGAATGGTCACTTCTCTCTGTCTTGTCTCTGTTGTCTGACTCCCTAATGTCTTCAAAGAGCACAATCTCTCACGCATTAGTTTTAATCACGTGAATAACTCAAATGAACACTTCCACTCACACTGTACCTTCCAAAAATAATTCATATACTTATATTTGAACTTGATTGTGCTGAAGCTCAGGGCCTGAAGGAATGGAAAGTGGACACGTCTAGTCTGTATATGCCCACATTTCCATGAGGGGAGTCATTTTGCCCGTTCTTCAGGGACTGCTGAAAGACATTCTGAGCAATGGAGAACGAGATCAGATGATCCTTCTGTTTCGCCCACCACATAAAGCTCAGGAGGACTCCTCATTGAATATTTATAACATTTCATAATGTTTTCTTTTTGATTCTCTGTTCTCTGTGTGTTTCTCACTGCAGTAAATACTATGAGAAGGAAGCTCTGATGCATGATCCAGTCTTTGGGCCCATCTTGGCAGCCTTACTGGGTGAGTTTATTACACTGTGCCTGAGCTGCCAAAATGTCCCAAATTACCAAAGGTGCAAAACAGGATCCTGAATTAGACATTGATGCAAAATCCAATATCGGGTAATTCATGAAAATTACCACAAAGTCAAGCACACTCAGAAGGAGTTCACAGGTAAAAGCCATCTCCTCCGAGCGGCAGACAGCCACAGGACCAAACAGGACAGGAAACAACAACTGCGCAACGAATGTCTAAGTAATACTGCACACAAAGGAGTGATGTGTGCACGCCAAGGTCTGGTTGGCAAATGTATGTACTCTTGTGCTTTGTGGTTACATATTGGTTCAATAGATGTCAGTCAGTCTGTGTCTTTAGAACGTGATACTTGTAATTTTCAAATGCAAAAATAAGGTATTCGAGTAAAGGTTGTTTTTTTCAGTTTTTCATTGCACAGCCTTCCACTGTCGTCTCCGGTTTCCGAACAGCACTCAGACAAAAGCATTCTCCGTGGTAGAACAGTTGTCTGTGAACAAAGTTACACGTACGAGTTTTTTAAATATTTGTTCACATGTAGAATTGTTTTAACCAGAACACACGCAGGGAATAATGTATCACACTTAATGTGTCAACGTTCGTTGATTGAATGTATAGTTTGTCAGTGTCATGAAAACGCACGTTGTTGTTCATTGTGAATCCGTCCTGCACATAGTCACCAGAGCATCAGAGGTGGATTAATCTGCCTCGGAAAAAAGTCCCCGGTTTTGATCAATGTTCGCTAAACAACTACCACATACTTATGTTTGTTATATTGACAGACGTATTCAAATACATCAGGACACAAGAATTTAGTGCCATAAGAAGCCCTGTTCCATTCTCAAATCAAGGCAGAAGAAGACAAATCCACTTTAGCTGAGTAGTAAGCTTTTTAGATTAAATGAGTCTGTTCCTGCACCGTTTGCTTTGTCTCCAGTGGGGCCCTGTGCTCTGGAGTACACCAAACTCAAGACATCCGATCATTTTTGGACCGACCCCTCTGCCAACGAGCTAGTGCAGCGCCATCGTATTCACGGAGCCCACCGGGGTCAGGACGCCGCAGCCGGACGTCGGCCCGCTCTGGGGGTGAGTGAGGCGTTTTCCTTTAGGAGGTGCTGGTGTTTGGTGATGAGTGATTACAGACGATGGGAGATGCTGCCGAGTCTGTACGGGCCTGTAACCCAAACTGCTTTCTGCTCTAGATCCGCAAGAGGCAGTCCAGTGGCAGCATGTCAGAGGACAGGTTTGCTGCGTCAGCCAGGGAGTATGTGGAGTCCCTTCACCAAAACTCCAGAACACACCTCCTCTACGGCAAGAACAACGTCCTGGTGCAGCCGGTACGGCATCACATTTCCCCACTGTCATTTTCATAAAACCTCACGTACACTTCAGACCAGGAATACACAGCGCTTTCAAGTCTGACTCAGGTGAAACTCGGGTATTTGCGTGATTAACATGCAACCCCAATTCCAAAGAATAAAAAGCGCATGCAATGATTTTCAGATCTCCTCAACACATATTTTACTTACGATGGAATATAAACATATCAGATGTTAAAACTGAGATATTTTACCATTTTATTGAAAATATTAGATCATTTTGAATTTGATAGCGGCAACATCTTAAACAAGTTAGAAAGGGTGATGCTTATCATTGTGTAGCTTCCCCCCATTCTTTTTTAAATACTGTCTGTAAACGTCTGAGATGTGAGGAGACCAGCTGCTGGAGTTTTAGGAGAGGACTGTGTCCCATTCTTGTCTAGCAGTCCAACAGTCCTGGGCCATTGTTGCTGGATTTTTTTGTTTTATGATGCGACAAAAGTTCTTTTGTTAATGAAAGTATTGACTGCAGACAGTCCCTCTCCTCTTTAGTCCACAGGACACGGCCTCCATGGTTTCCAAAAAGAATTTCACTTTTATATTCTTCTGACCACAGAGCACGTTTCGATTTTGCCTCAGACCATGTTAAGTGAACTTTGGCCCAGAGATCATGGCGGCCTTTCTGGATCATGTTCACACGTTGCTTCTTCTTTACATGATACAGCTTTAATTTACATTTGTGAATTACATGTGAACTGTGTTCACAGACCGTGAGGGACAATGTGTTGCTGCCATTACATTCAAAATGAGGCTCATATTTCCCAGGAAATGGTAAAATGTCTGTAAAATGTCAACATCTGATATGTTGTTTATGTTCTGTTGTGAATAACACATGTTATGGTGAGATTTGCAAATAATTACATTGTTTTTTTATGCATCGTCCCAAATTAGAATTGGGGTTGTAGATTTTTACCAGCCAGTTGACAGAGAGATATGGAGACATAGTGACACATGTTCATAACCCTCAGTTTGAAGTCCCACATTGCCCCACCACTGTGTCCTACTTCTCACACCGTTTCAGTAATTAAAAACACCACAGATTAATTGGGGGTGGTCTTACTCTCAACCATTTTTTTGTTTTATCTTGTTGATGTGAATTTTTTGAGGCCCTGAAGCTACAGTAGCTCGGGAATAATGGCAGAAAGCCAACTTGGAAATCTACTTACGTACATGTGGCGCACACAGGCAACACTTTGCACCCACTACATTACAGAGGAGGGTTGTTTTCACACACGTGCGATCCCACAGATATAAGCTGCCTTCCCGTGTCAGGAGCTGCAGCACATTTGGCCCTGGGAATGTACAACGAGTGCATATTTACCTGCCACAACACTCAGCCTTTGACAGACGAATGCTAACAGACATGGCACCAAACATTCGACTCCCTACGTCTGATCATTTCTGTTAATATGTAGTGTGACATATAGAATACATACAGTATGTACAGTGTTTAATAATTTCTTCTGTTTAAATGGACTAAACATATAGTAGATCACTGAATCTAATCTAGAAACTGAATCTATTTTCTGAATCGAGGTTAATTCATAAATTAACATATTTTCTAAGAAATAGATTGTTAATTGTGTTACCTTAGATTACTGCATTACTAATATTTCTAAGGAATCAGATGAGCGGATTGTGAAACTCTTTCCATCAGCAGAGGATGTTTCCACTAATATTTATTGTTTAAGAGAATTACTTGAAGAATTGGTTTGTACAATTTGTGCATTTGCTTATAGAGAGAGAAGATCATTTCTATAACTTCCTGCATGCAGGGGGAATTTGAGTTCACGCTCCTTTTTTTTTATTCATATGTCAGAACACACAGTCACTTAAGAATTACAGGTGTTTTTAGAAAATATTGCAAATTAGCCAATAAGTATGATACCTATACACAATAACCTACAGTAACACAGTTACTTACTGTAACTGACATAAGTATTCATGCCCTTTGTCCAAAATGTGGTTAGTTACTGTCTGTTTGCTTTAATGGTCTAAAGTTCTAAACATCGTTTAGAACGGTCCTGACCCATGGTTCTGAAGTTAAAGTGCTGTATTTTGTTATTACACATTCGAGGTGTAATAACATAATTGCACCAGATGATCAGATGCCGGGTTAGTCCTGAGCCACTGTGACTGAGCCTGCCGCCACCAACACATATGTTTTTAGTGGTGGTGTATCAAACCTACGCAGGGATGGGGAGAACACTGCAAACTCTAAACAGAAAATCCCGGTCCGGTCCAGGAATCAAACCCAAACCTTAGTACTGTGAGGCAACTGAGAAAAGCACTCTACCAGCGTGCAGCCCAAAAACAGGCCAGGGGACTCTCTGTAGACCTCCATGATATCATGTTGTTGTATAAAAGCACTTTCTAAATCTCTGAATGCTCCAGCAGCAGAGTGGCGCCAATCGTTGTGACATTGAAGATGTCTGACACCACCAGGACTCTTCCTAGAGTTGGCTGACAGACCGAACTGGGTATCTGGACAAGAAGGACCTGCAATCCAACACTCACCACAGCAGAACTAAAGAAGTTCTCTGCAGAGGTGGGAGAGCCATAGAGAAGAACTCTCCATCAATCAGACCTCACTGGTGGAGTGGTTAGACAGAAGCTGCAGCCGGACGGGTGCCCGTGAAACCGTGGAGTGTAAAAACCCGGGGACACGTCTGAAACACTGTTCACACATGACAGAGCAGGAGTAGATAACAACCTGTTGTCCGACTCGGAGAGGAACACTTGTGATTTTTTAGTTTAACCTCCCCAACTGGGTTTTTGTTCACTCTGACACTTTGACAACTGTGTTTTGTTCAGTTTTTTGTTCAGGATATTTACATAAAACAACATTCAACTCAGATTACTGTATGGTTAACGTATTATTTAGCAAGGAGGTGAGCAGAACTAAATCTGTGCATGGTCAGAGACTGGAACGGAAATTCTCCGCCACTGTGGCCTGGAGCCCCCCACTCTGTGGCCCCCTCCACTGTCACACCTGGTCCACTCACAGCTTCACACCTCAGTGCCCTCCCCCTCCTCTGCCCCCCACACCTCTCACAGTCAAAGAGGGAGATGTGAATAGGCCGTTTAAAAGGCTGGACCCCTCAAAGCCGCAGACCCAGACTCTGTCTCCCCCTCCACCCCTAAGCACTGTGCCAATCAGCTGTCCCCAGTGTTCACAGACATTTTTTACACGTCGCTGGAGACCTGTGCCAGTCTGCTTTAAGACCATCGTGCCAGCCCCTAAAAAGCTGAGGATCCGAGAACTCCATGACTACAAACCCATCGCCCTGACTTGTGGTAATGAAGTCTTTTGAACGCCTCATCTTGTCCCATATTGTGTCACACCTTTGCACCTCAACTTTTCATTCTGTAGTTAGTGTTTGCACCCGACACTACGACAAAACTGTGCCTGGCAATAACCAGATTTATGATTCTCATTTATGGTAAATGTCTGCTTATATAGTGCCTTACAGTGTTCATTCACCCATTCACACACAGCCACACACCGATCTTGCCGAAGGAAACTTCGACACGTAGCTAGGAGGGACTGGGAATCGAACCACTGGCCCGACTGAGTGTATTCATGACCCTCAGCTTAGAGTCTGCCGCTGAACTCCCTCGTACTTCATAGTACACTTTGCACTAGTTCCTCCTGCCCCTCACTGCTAAAGAGAATTGGGATACCCCTGTGCTACACATGAACACGCTAACCAAAGGGTTAGGGCCAAAGATTCTGTGGTTTGATGAGGCAAAAAAGTCCCCAAGCTCTGTTATCTGCTGAATGACGTCACTACAGTGAAGCATGGTGGCGGCGGCAGCATCATGATGTGTGGGGGTGTCCCAGGAGGAGGGACAAGGAGACTGGTCAGAACTGAAGGAAGGAAGGATGTCTGCATCCATACACACAAAGGTCCTTAAGGAAAACCCGAGTGCACAAGACATGTCACGGGGTTTATGGTTCATCTTTTTGTTGAACAATGATTCGAAGCCGACAGCTGAGACAACACGGGCCTCAGGACAAGTCTTTGACTGTCCTCGAGTCGTCCAAGCCCACAGAACATCTATGGAGACATGAAGGAGGCAATTCATGGACACTTTAAACCAAATCAACTGGAGTTTGAGAGGATTAATGTGGAAGAATGAGATCAACTGCTCCTCTCCCAGTCTGAGCTGTATTTACTGCCAAATGGATTTCACACTGAAGTGAATTAGTGCTCTGAATACTTCTGTATGTAAATGAGACATTTCATTTTTCATTCTGGGTCATAGTGTGTTGACTGATGAGCAAGAATTTCACATTTTTCTATTTAAAATAGAATAAAGGTATAATAAAAAATCGGCACAAAGTCAAGGGGTGTGATGATTCCCAAAGCAACTGCACATGTATTTTTATATTTAGAGTGACTCACAAAAGTAAAGCATCAGGAGACAGCCAGGTTCTGGAGCCAAGTGTCCCTTTAACGCCGTTATTCCGTTGTCCAAACAAGGACACTCTACCCTGTCCATTTATTTCCCGATGAGGGAGCGTTGGAACAGAGCCCGGCTTTTTACTGCTGTTTCTTTATGACCTACTTTAGTCTAATTACCTCTCCGGGCATCACTAGTAAGTTACATTAACATTAATGACATTTTAATCACTGCACGGTAATAGACATAATTGATTAGTTAAAACTGTTAAGGCTATATGAGCTGATGCTTTTCAATGTTACTCCTTCAAAACTCATCACACTGGGACAGCGGTATGTTCACCGTAGCAGAAATCGAGTGTCTGGGATGCATCACACGTACTCTATTGGCTGTGTTGAGGGTTCAACTCCTGACCTGTCGGACCTTGTGTCAATACCCTGCGTCTCTAATAATATCATTTCCTGTCTCGAACAAAAAAGCTTTAAAAAGAAAACAATAAAAGGTCAAAGAAGCTGGAAACAGCGTAAGGTCAGAATACAGAGTTTTAACGGACGAGTCCAGTGTGAAGGTGTACGTGGTTGTTTTGTCTCATTCTTTTTGTCTTTTTCACCCGATTTAATCCAAGCAAACAAGGCGGACGCGGTCACTGGGTTAAAGGCCTGAAGTGCTTTTCTAAAAAACACCCAAGACCCGAGCCAACATTCAGACTTGGCAACAGTGATTAGACCAGTGGAACGCCACATTGTGTGAACTGACGTAAACATAACATTTTTTATCTTCCTCACTGAACCCAACAAAGATCAGATTGGTTTTTCTTTAGAAATCATTAGTCCTCAGCTGTGTCCACTTTCACACAGTGAACACAGACCTCGACAGAAAAAGACCCAGTCCACCAAAGAGTTGAATGTGACGCTGTACTGTACGGTACTGGCCCACTTTTAAGGGCCGGTTCAACAGCAAGTATCACAGCAGCTTCTTGGCCAAAACAGCTTGGACCGAGCCTCAGTTGTGTCTCTCCAAACATGACAACCTCACAGCTCAGTGTCCTGCTTCCTTCTCCCGCTGCAGAAGAAGGACATGGAGGTGCTGCGGGGATACTTGTCGCTGCACCAAGCAGGTGATAACCTGACCCTGAAGTGGACGCCCAACCAGCTCATCAATGGCACACTGGGAGACTGTGACCTGGAAAAGAGGTAATCAGCATCAGCCCTGTTGTATATGTGGATTTTGAAAAAATGTGGCAGGGATGTTTTAAATCTCTGCCTTTTCTTCTTCTTTCTCTCTTAGTATCTACTGGGACTACGCACTGACTGTTCCTCTGCGCCAAATAGTCTGTATCCATTGTCACCAGCGCCGTGAGTAAATCGTTTCCTCAGATCTTTCACACTGGGACATGGCACTGAAGCAGCCTGGTCATCGTACAGGACATGAACAATGAAACAGGAAGTGCCTTGCTGGAACTGCACCTTCTAAGCTTGTCGTTCTTTGTTGTTTTCCCTCCAGTTCTACTGCTGCTCTATAAAAAACGCAGCGGTTTAGCTCCGCAGTGTATTACTGACCTGCTCACTGTTGGTCAGACACACCTGAGAGCAGCCACTACTATTCTGGATTTGAATTTGTGGTGGGTGAGTGTGTGTCTGAGAGTGGGGACATGTTTGAGCAGTGCGGGGAGAACTGAGAGGCCTGATTGTCAGTTATTGGGATGAACTCAGGTTTAGGTATTTAGTTGTGATACTCTTCCTGAGGTGTCTTAACATTTTGTGAGGGGCTGAGAACGGGGGTCTGTCTGTATTTAATTTAATGTGATTTCATGATATGATTTATTTTGCTAAGCTGCCGGTGTGAATAAGCCTGATTTGCCTTCGTGTGTAAAAGGAAAAAACACTATGAGGGACTTTGACACTAAAAAGACTCGGACTGTAGAAGGTATTCATGGGATTTAAACTCTGTGTACCAGCTTCAGACACGCATCTGAGGACATTTTTGCTGAGGACAAAGACTTTTCCTCACCACTTAAAGAGCTTAAGGACGTGATCTGTTTGTGGTCAGTAGGAACCAGAGGAATGGACTGAAAATGTGTCCTACTATCAGTCCATGGCGATGTGACAGTGGACTGAGCGTTGGCCTGAGACAATGCAGGCTTGCTGTTAATGGACAGTGTGGGTCAGACCTCTGTGTTTAGTGCATTCCATGTGTCTTCATGTCTTGTTGTCTCTCATCTGTGTCTGGACTCTCTCTGTAACATGTTATAATTCAACAGAGTGGATTGACTCCGTGCAATGAGACATTCTGTTCTGTTGACTGTTCCCGTCTCCCTACTACGTGGCTGTTTGATTTGGTTTTTTTCTCACCATTTTCTAGCTGACTCTGGTGGTACTTTGGTTCTGGTCAGTCAGGACGGCATCCAACGTCCACCTCTCCACTTCCCTCCTGGTGGACATCTCCTGGCCTTTCTCTCCTGTCTGGAAACAGGCCTTTTACCACGGGGCCAGCTGGAGCCGCCCCTTTGGTCCCAGAAAGGCAAGGTGAGTCCCTCTGTTAGGGCCGCGGTTTCAGGTACATGCGGGGTTCATGTCAGTACTTTAGAACAATTTGCAACGTCTGTTTGAAATACAGACCTAATAAGAAATCCAAGGAGTTGTCATGTTCGCGCAACTTTGCGATCAGGTGTTGATTGTGCTGCTCTTAAACTGTGTTACACTAGGACTGTGGTTGTTGTAGATATCAGTAGTTTCAGGTTTGTAATGACAACTGACAAAGGAGTCAGCCATCATCACCGCTCTGTTCAGGCCCGTGACATTATTCTGCGTCCGTGAAAGACAAGTTAAAGTTCACATTTAGTTTCCTACAAACAGCGTCAGGTAGACGTGCAGTGCAGCTTGAAAGGCTTGTTCCTTGTTCGTGTGATCTGGTGCAGGGAAAGGTGTTCCCCAAGCTGAGGAAGAGGAGCAGTGCCGCCAGACTCATGGAACAGGACAGGGATGGTGAGGAGCAGACAGCCGCTGACTACGTGTTTCGCATCGTCTACCCAGGATACCGCTACGATGCCAGTGAGTAACACCTTTACACCAAAAGTAATCCCACGGCAAGAGTGGCTGCACATCTTAAAACGTCTCGATTTCTAACTCTCTCTCATCTGATTGCTTTTTCCTCAAGAACAGTTCCGCCTGTATCACTGTGCGGCTGTAGTGTGCTGTCTTTCCTGCAGTGCGTGTGTTGAGGCGGCACTTTCTAACTGTGTTCTCTGTTGTCCCGCGGGTGCAAGCAGTCACCATAAACTACCACCACACCACGGGCAGCCGCGCTCCCTCGCTGGACGATGACGAGGAAGAAGAAGATAGGCTCCATGCTATGATCTCAATGATCTGCTCGCGGAACCTCACAGACCCTAATGTCATGAAAGGTTTTTATCACCTTAACACACCCCCTCCCCTCCTCAGACCTCACCCCAGCTTCAGATGCCTCTCCCTGCGTCCTCCCCACCCTTTACCCCCCGCCCCTACTTCCACCTGCTTGTCCGCCTGTGTGTGTGCTGCCTGAGGCCGAGCCCAACAGTGTGGAGCAGGCTGGGGGTGTGTGTGTAACAGGGACACTCGGGGTGGTCAGTTTTTCAACCACATGGATTAGAAAGGCTAACGTTAGCAACTGAGCAACTATAAACGAATAGTTTTCACTGAGTAACTAACTAATTGATTTTCCAGTTCGGATGATGACATCTAGTTGCTCTGATGTGTCCCAGTTGAGGGGCCGCATCCTTTGAAGGTCGCACTGAAAGGCTGATTGCATCACAGCTGTCGACGGCTCTTTCAAATGCAGCTAAAAATGTGTCCCTGCGTCAAACGTTTTGCCCTTTGCAGCTAAACCTCCCTCAAGATTCATGGTAGACCGTGTCTTTTGAAAGATCCAGTCCGTGATTGGAGACACAGCTGTAGGCCTGGTTGTACTCCTCCAGATAATGTGAACTGAAAAAGTCCTCCAGAAGATGTCATCCAGTAGAACTTTTGGAAGCAAGTCAAAATGCAGCCAAGCAGCTGACAGTTGACATTTGACAGGATAGTCGGTATCGAATAAGACAAAGTGTCAAAGGTCACGGCTAGCACCTTTGATGACGATCTGGAGTGATGCTGCTGTAGATGGGAGTGGATTGTAGCTAAGACGAGGGGGACAAACGAGACAAACAGCGATGAGTCCTTTACGTTCTGCGTCATCTCCAGAGGCAAATAAATGACTGTCTCAGCCATTAGTCGCCTAATCCTGATCCAGCTGCTGAGCATTTACTCCACAGTAACACACACCTGAGTGCTGCAGTTTAGGAGCTTGCTGACCTTAATCTGATAAGATCCTTTCTTTGTCGCAAATATCTTCAGAGATCCAGTCAATGGCTCACGCTCCCCTCCACCCCCTTTCCTGCTTAATATCACTCTCCCCGTCTCTGCTCGGCCACATGGATTAACCCGCCTGCTTGACAGGGATCCGTACGCAAGCCTGTCAGGTGAAGAGTGACTGAACACGCCTCGTACCTGCTTCCATCACAGATTGAACTGTCCTGGTCCGGGTCACGGCCCTTGCGGCCGCGGTGCATTGTGGGATTTGTAGCTCTTGAAGTGTGCCTCAGCACTGTTGGGTTTACGCTGTTGTGGCCAAGATTCACTGATAATTTGCTCTTTTTTTTTTGCACTTGTTTAATTTGACTTAATTCTGTTTCCTTCTTTTTGTCCTTTCATTTCTCACTTGCAACATGCTTGACAGTTCTTTGCATGGGAAATATGCACCCGTTTCATTGTTTTCGAAAGAGCGACTCTGTGTTTCTGCATATTTGTGATGGAAAATCCTTTCTCACAGTCTCCTCCTCTGTTTCGTTTCTCTTTTCTGACGTCCTCGGTTGTTTTCTCCTGTGTATGTGCAGTTTGCTGCGATGCTGTTCACTGTAATTCTTCACTAACCCCACCCCCCTCCCCCTCCCTTCACCCCCTCCTCCACCCTCTCTCATTACGGTCCTGTGGGGTTCCGCAGTAGTAGAGACGTGGAGTCCTTGTGTGAGCGGGGTTGCACATCTGAGCCCAAAACCACTTGTTGATGACTCTGTAGTCCTAAAGTAAAGAGGGGGGAGGCCAAATGTCGGTCTCGCTCCAGCATTTTTTCTGTTTGCCTTTTTCTTTTTAATATGATTTGTTTTTTGGGGGTGTTGAACCGCCAAAGCACAGCTTCATATTTATGACAGGTCATCAGCTCCAACCTGAAGAATTAAGGTGAAGAGCATTTATTTAATGTTGAAGATTTTATGATTTTGACCCCCCTCCCCTTTGTGTGCCTCTTTACTCCATTTAATTTTTGGTTTCTTTCGGTGTCTCTTGTCTTGTTCTGGCTTTTTGCATCCTGCATGGCCTGAGCGTCAGCCTTGACCCTGCCTCTCCTCCCCTCCCAGCTCCTTAACTTCCTCTCTTCCTCCTCTCACACTTCCTCCTCTCTCCCGTTTGTCTGGAGCTCCCCTCTGAATCAGCTGATCCAGCATGGCTTCCCTGCATCCTCTGCATCTGCCTGTTTCCTCCACAGCACCGTTCCTGCTTCCTCATCTGTCCCCACCACTTTTGGTTTGCTCTCTGCACTTGTTTTTCCGGCTCTCACATGTAACGTGAGAGCGCATTTTCCCATCCATCTATTCATCTCCTGATCTCGTGAATAACAAAGAACAATACATGTAAAGATGTATTTATGGTTGAGCTGAGGGACCTCTGTCATAATATGTAAGGCATAAAATGCAGCACAGAGTGAAGATGACACCGAGTGGAACGCGGGAACACAGCACTCAGACCTCTCTCTGTCTTCTCATTTTCACTCTCTATGGTTTAGACCACGGGGAGATGATGGAGATGCAGGGTTTTGGAGGGAGCCCATCGTCGTGGCAACAGCCTGAAGTAACCACTCAGGAGTCCCTGTGTCAGTCATGCTCCACAGCCGGTAGCAATGTGTCGTTCGACTACCCGGCTGGCTGTACCTGCATCCACGACCCTTCAGACATTCACACGTATGCACTGTGAATTCACAGGAAACCATTTTCTGTTGGCGAATCGTTTAAATCACGTTGAAGCACATTAGAAGCAACGACTGAATCTAGTTGAGACACAGTCACGTTTAAGGTCTTGGTTCACACTGATGATGGTAGTGACCCGACTGCAGTGTCACTGCTCATAAACATGCTTCAAACAGCAAAAATCACTCGCACAATTTCCTCAAAAGATGCTCATGTGACAATGCGTCCCCTCGGCATTGTTGTTGAGTGAGAGCTGTGTGCACACAGCAGTCAGACACGAGGACTCCAATCTGACTGTTACTGTATGATAGTAATCATATTGCCAGAGATAATGGATATGAATCGGCTGTGATTGGAAAAAAAAACCTGGGTGAATTGGAGCAAAATATGATAAGATTTGGGCCACGTTAATGTGTGTGTGTGTGACTGTTACAACAGTTTGACAATAATTACTGAGCACACATCCTGAGAGAGAGCTGAACACGTAAAACAGATGAATATTGTAATTTTTAATCCATCTGTCCATTAGAATCAGAAGAAGAGCCCTTGTTGGGCCTGGTTTATTAAATACTCTTTGATCCAGCTTTTGACAGGGACTTGGTGATAATGAGTGATTTTTTTCCCCACTAGCGTTCCCCTGAAGATGCTCTGCCAGAACATGAAGAGGCAGATTGTCTCCAGAGCCTTTTATGGATGTGAGTACATCTGTGTTTTGTGTTTTGCTTCTTTCTTAATACTTACATTATGAAGTGGTATAAAACACACTAATGACGAAAATCCTCGAAACTTCCTCTCTGAACACGTGTAATAATGGTCACTATTTTCACTTGGAGTAAAAAGTGTTGAGCACTGCTGGTCCATGTTGATGGCACCATGCACAACGCACATACAACATGCAAATCTGCAGTGCTGCTCCACCTCATCTCAAAACGTGTTTTATTGGATTGAGGTCTGTGGAGACGGTTTGAGGTCCAAGAAATTAGTTTGAGATGACGTTTTGTTATTCTGCTGGAGGTCGCCATCAGATGATGGCTCCCCCGTGGTCATAGAATGGATGGAGACGGTCAATGCATTTCAATTCTACTTTATTTATATTGCGCCAATTAACAACAAAGTCATCTCAAGGCACTTTACATCATCAAGTCAAGATTTTATTATGCAACAACACTCCGGTAGGCTGTGGGAAGGATGGATCCATGATTTCATGTTGTTTATGCCAGATTCACTGCAGAAGTCGAGACCCATCAGACCAGGAAACATGTTGTGGTCTTCTGCTGCTGTAAGACGCAGGTTGTAATAGGCGGTTATTTCAGTTACTGCTGCTTTTCTATCAGCTCCAACTAATTTCCAACCTCTGTCATCAACGAGGAAAGGATTGCTCCTGAAACATCAGACCAGCCTGTTTGGCACCAACAACAACGTCACATTCATAGTCACTTAAATCTTCCCTGTTTTCAAACTCAACCGTTCATGTTCACCTTCTTTACCTGCCTTAACACACATTGCTGCCGCGTGATTGGCTGATTGACTGTAAACATGTACCTAATAAAGTGGCTGGTGAGTGTATTTTCCTGTAGACAACAGCAACACGGTGCGTCTGCTCGTTCCGGCGGAAACGTCGCACTGCCGCTCTCAGCCGAGTGCACAATTTAAAACCCATTTAAGAGTCATTCAAACAGTCATGGACTGCTCAATGCAGCCAACGCTGCTGCTCGATACAGTCATAACTGAAATGAAATATGAATCTGAATAAGTCAGTCATGTCATTGAAAGCATAATGAAGAAGTTATTTTTCATCTCGGCCTCAGTGAAGATGTTATTGTGATATCAACACTCAGCAGATGAGTTTGATGTAACAATATAAAGATAACGGGAAGTTTAGCAGCTTTTCTCAGCATACATAAAGTGTTGGCAACAACGCACGAATAAAAGGCTTTAACATTGTCACCACGTTTTAAAACCATGTAGAACATCTTTATTGGGAGATTTATTATATTATTGTTATTCACATAGATCCGGACTTTCGTTCATCAGTGACAATTAGAAATTAGAATTGTGTATCTTTGTGTCTTCTTATCCTGGGACACTGATGCTTCCTCTGTCGATTCACGGGGTTTTTATCATTGTATCTTAGTGTGGAGAGGAGGCTCTGATTTTATGCCCGTTAGTTGGGATTGTGTGACCATGGACCAGTTCTGGCTTTGCTGCAGCTTGGCCTCAACTATGTTTGTGTCTGTCTCACCTGTCCACCAGGGCTGGCCTACTGTCGACACCTGTCCACTGTGCGGACTCATCTGTCAGCTCTGGTCAACCACAACATCGTCCCTCCGGACAGACCCTGTGAGGCATCCGGAGGCCTCAGCAAAGAGGTTTGGAGCAAGTACCAGAAAGACTGCAAGGTGGGTATGGCCTGGACAGGACTCATGACCTTCCCACCGCTCACCGAGACGTGAGCCAGAGATTAAAGCAATGTCGTCATTTAGTTATTGCTGATGTTGATCAATCCTGCAAATATAAATCAAATTCACTGTCGTGTTTCATGAAGTGAGAAAAAGAGATTAAGAAGCCTTAAAGATTTCACTGTAACTGAATTAAATGAGAAGGTACTAATCTCTATGCTTCAGCTCACGGCTTTAGTGTTTCCTCTACCAGTTTGTGTCCGTTGTGAATGCAAGGTGGCAAATGTGAGCTATGTGACAATGACAAGCTAGGAGGAAAATGTTGCTTCAAAAACATTTGTTTACATGAAATATGGTTCATAACCAGTTCTAACGGGGAAAGGTGCAGACTATCGAACAGCACAGGCAGCAGTGCGGACACACTGAGTTTTTAAATGAGGCTCACGCTTCTGGCCAATCAGGGAAGTTCTGTTATGATTATTACGTTTTGCACCTTGTATGTCATGGTAACTGAATCATAACAGATAGTCGGAGGGCTGTGCGGAGCGTAGCAGAGCGGGGAGAGGGAGAGGAGCAGAGCGGATTGATTTTGCGTCTCATGCTATCACTAGCTGAAGCTACATATCGTGGTTCCCTCATAAATAGAAGTATGAATCATGGCATTATGTGTGTTAAATCATTTAATTATCCATTACACCTACCTACTGTTCCTATATACAGGAACTTAGTCTGTGTCTTCATTATTCTGCCCACCCTCTCATATTTTATAGTACATCCTCTTTTGATGTGTTCTATATTAATAGGACGTCAGAGCTCTCTCCACTCTCAGCTTCACTCTGATCAAACTAAGTCTGGTAACGGAGGGATATATATTACCAGAGTGGCTGTTAACGCAGCCGCTGGAATCATTCATCACCTCCAACTGAGATACTAGTCATTCATCAATTCACGCTCTATTCATATCCATACCCACGCTCTCTCTCTCTCCTGCCATCATTAATGCACAAGTTCCTCTCATCACTTACATCGTCTTCCTCTTCCTGTCACTTCTCGGGCCCTGCTGGTTTCCGTTCCTGTTATTACTTCTGTGCGTGTAGAACTACAAGGAGCTGGAGCTGCTGAGGCTGGTTTACTATGGCGGAGTGCAGCACGAAATCAGAAAGGACGTCTGGCCTTTCTTGCTGGGACACTATAAGTTTGGGATGGACAAAAAGGACATGAGCCAGGTACAACAGGTTCACACAGGCGTCACTCTGGGAATTTTGCATCCAAGCGGGCGCAGTGATGTCAATGATCTTTTTTCTGTGTTTGCGCTGCACAGATCGATGCAAAGATCAGTGAGCGTTACCAGCAGGTGATGCGGGAGTGGAAGGCCTGTGAGGTGATCGTCAAGCAGAGGGAGAAGGAGATGCATTCGGCCATCTTTGCCAAGCTCTCCTCAGGCAGCAGCATCGACAGTCACGTCCTGAGGCTCGTTCACAGAGATTCCACGCTCAGTAATGAGGTGAGACACAATGTGACACTCAGCATCCAACACAGGACAACAAGATACCGGGTTCAGGGAAATGTCAAGACAGACCACAGAGTCTGCTCGCTGTTAAGACTGAACATTAAGCAAATGTTCGTCGGCAACTGTGGTGCAGTAGGTAGTGCGGTCGACCACCACAGCTGTTGGTTCGATCCACGGCTTAAGCAAGACACTGAACCAGCTCCTCCCAGTGAGCACAGAGTCTATGTGTGTGAGTGTCTGAATAAGAAGCAGTGTAAAGTGCTACACAGGCGGAGAACATTTACCATTTAAGCCGACACACATATATTCCAATGTTGTGTATTCACATTAAACAATGAACCCACAACACTAATAGACCGTATGCATATTTGTGCAGACATATGGTCTCATGCTCCCACAGCACCTCCACCAGGCAAGTCTCACCTCAACAAATACAGAGGAGTCGAGATCTTGTCACTAGGAATGTCGATACTAATCACCACAGTGAAACTATCAAAAAATTAAAATGGCCTCGTTAACTTAACTTTGTAAAATTCCACCTACATGAACGTAATAGCATGAAGTCCTGTGGAGATTAGATGTAGTAAACCGGGTTTGTTCCAATGGTGCCATAACCTGCATCGCTGCATCTTTAGGTGTTTATGTCGGTGGATGAGCCGGACGCAGGGAGCCAGGAGACCCCCAGTGGAGAGGACAGCACTCCCACCATGACCACACTGGTCCCCCCGGCGGCCCTCCCCGCAGAGGAGCGTCCTATGGTGGAGTTTGACTCCCCCGACTCAGGGCTCCCTTCCTCCAGGAACTACTCTGTGACCTCTGCTCACTCCCAGATTCTGTCGAGTATAGACGATGGGCAGAGCACAGAGGAGGAAGGGGGGGTCGGGGAGGAGGGAAGGACTCCAGGGGTGCTGGGGGGGCGTCAGGACTCACTGACTGAGGACAGACTGTGCAGTCAGCTGGACAAACTGGTGATCAATGGAGCAGCTACTGAGGGGATGTCCCCCTCACTCTCCTCGTATACGGTACACGCAGTGTGATCATCCCACTCACCTTGTGGTTGTTTGTGCTCATATATGAACCATAATAGTAGAAAATGGTAAAACATTGGCACGGAGTCACCCCTGATGTTTACAGCAGCATGTCCTTTGTACAGATGGAACTGTTGGACACCGTGGCTCTGAACCTCCACAGAATAGACAAGGATGTGCAGCGCTGCGACCGCAACTACTATTACTTCACCACAACCAACCTGGAGAAACTCCGCAACATCATGTGCAGGTATGTGGGAGAATTCACGTCGTTTGGTCAAAGCTGCGTTACTGCATTGAAAGCTCAGTGGTAACGGATGACGTGAAGTACAAAAGGCGCCAGCTCCTGTTTTTCAAGCCACTGCGATGGTTCCTAAAAAGCTGAACCGATTCTGCAAAACACACCTGAGCTGAAAGGGAATATTGGATTCATCTGCATCCGCCACGTTTCCACAATCTCAGCTCCGTGTTCACAAAATCAACTTAGCGTTGTTCTTCCACTGCCCTCAGGTGGCCACAGTAACACGGACATGAAAATCTCATCTTGAAATCTTACTGCAAATAATATTCATGATTTATTTTGACTAGATTTTAATATATATATGTATATATGCATATATACATATATATATGCATATCTATGTATATGGGTGTGTGTGTCTGTATATATACATATATATAATTTTAAATTGCATTTAATATACAGTATTTAACGTATAAGAAAAAAAGTGTTATTGTCTCTGAATTATTTATTTTTGTAATGTGGGTAGGAGGATTAGTAGGAAGCAAATGGAACTTATTGCTTAAAGGTCAAGTTCTCACATCCGTACTTCAGTGAATATCTGGTTATGTCCCAGTAACCCCAGTAACACCACGATGTCGTCTTCCTACCTGCAGTTACGTGTGGGAGCATTTAGAGATGGGCTACGTGCAGGGCATGTGTGACCTGCTCGCTCCACTCATGGTCATCCTAGATGACGGTAAGAAGCGAGAACGAATTCACCGTTCAGTTCATGATCCTGCTGAGGGGCTGAGCCAATCATTACGTAACGTGTGCACACACTGAAACAGTTCAGAGGCGGTACAGCCATTCAAATACACAAAAATAAAGGCACCTTTCACATGTGCCGTTAGTGTTTACAGCCGTCAAATTCAATAGGATGATTGTGTGCTCACAGTTTGCTGAGATTATTTCCTAAAATGTGACACAATGGGGCCACGGGATCAATACAGCATAACATTATTTGTTATTAAAAACTAATTTCAGTTAATCTGATAGATGGTTTGTGGTGTGTGTGTGTGTGTGTGTGTGTGTGTGTGTGTGTCAGAGTGCCTGGCGTACAGCTGTTTCACTCAGCTCATGAAGAGGATGAGTCAGAACTTCCCTAATGGAGGAGCCATGGACACACACTTTGCCAACATGAGGTCACTGATCCAGGTGATAAAAGACAGAGTGTGTGTGTGTGTGTGTGTGTGTGTGTGTGTGTGTGTGTGTGTGTGTGTGTGTGTGTGTGTGTGGACAAATGTGATGGCTTTATTCTGTTGTCTTCCCACGTCCATAAGCCTGTTTAAGGTTTAGGTTTGGAGAAGGTCTTTACTGAATGATACCATTATGAAAATGAATGTCCTCTTGTCAAGCGTGAGAGTGAGTGAGCGTGTGTGAGACGGACGGTCTGTGTCTGACGGTGTCCGTGCTCTCTCTGTGGACAGATCCTGGACTCTGAGCTGTTTGAACTCATGCAGCAGAACGGAGATTACACTCACTTCTACTTCTGTTACCGCTGGTTCCTGCTGGACTTCAAGAGAGGTGAGAAACCAGCGTATTCCTCCAACGAACCTGTCCTGTGTCCATGTCCATGTCCCTGCTGCACTGGTTACATTCTGTGGCGTTAGCCCGCTCAGCTCAGGGGGGACACGCGGTTCGCAGCAGCATTGTCTGCAGCCTCGAGGTCGAGTAATTCACGGTCTGCAGGTTTGTCATGGCAAAGCTGAAGCCACGGTAACAGCAGCTGATAATTATACAGATGCAGCAGCTTTGTGACATGTGTCTTCCCCTGATTGGAAGAGCTTACAAAACTATCTGCAGAATCAGGAAACACTTGTAGATTGAAAACAATTACTACAACTGACATGCTTGTCTATGAAAGCAGCTACCGCAACATGGTGCAACTGTGTGAAAAGTTGAAATTTCCCCTAGAAATGTCTTCAGGCACAGTGGCAGGAGGGTGGTAGAGCTTTTAAGGTTTTGGTTATTAATTCTCATTAAGCAGAGCAAGGGGAGTAATAAGATGTTATGACTGGGGGCCTCGTGTAAAGCCCCCTGGGATGTTCTTCATAGACTTAGTCCAACAGCACAGATTCCTATTGTCTGACCTCGAGTTGCTGCTCTGCACATCACATGCGTCGAGGTTCAGCTCGGTGTGTCTGTCTCCGCCCGGGCCACGCACACACCTGCAGAGCAAAGCGGTCACAGAGGAGCCGCTGTATTCATAGGAAATCCTTCCATGTTCCACGTCTCCCTCTCTCACTCACGCCCAGCTGTTGCCACTAACTTGTCTTTGTATTGATCTTGTCACACTGCAGCTCAGCTGGGCCGTTGATCCCACTGCTGGCAGATGTTGGCTGCTCTGCACACTGTGTTGTGTGACATCTGAAAAGATGTGACGACAGAGCAAATTAGGTCTCTTGATGTGGTTCAGGTGATTGATTCTGGACAGACATCTATGATAATACTAACACGGATGGACCAACTCCTTTTTTTGATGGCATGTAGACGTAATCTTGACATCGATGACAATGCACGTGTGTGTGTGTGTGTGTGTGCAGAGCTGCTGTATGAGGATGTGTTTGCAGTGTGGGAGGTGATCTGGGTGGCTCCCAGGATTTCCTCGCAGCACTTTGTCCTCTTCCTGGCCTTGGCCCTGGTCACAGTTTACCGTGAGATCATCATGGACAATAACATGGACTTCACCGACATTATCAAGTTCTTCAATGGTAAGAAACCAACACGTCAGGAGTTTCACACGGACTCTGTATTAGGGATGTTTGTGTGTGAGAGCAGAGACAGAAAGTGGAGGTTCACATTTTGGTAACAAACTTTGTCACTGTGTTTGTCTGGCACAGGTTATTTAAATGAAACAATCAGGAAAAACATGGAGCGTTTTTGAAATTGAATTAAAATCTACAAAAGTGCAAATAGTCCACTCACAAATGCGTGCAGCATTGGGAACAGGATGGGAGCTCAGACGGGACGACTATAAAGTTCACATCCCACTAAGACCAGACCCTCCCCACAAATACAACAGAATTAGAATCATCAGCAAGTCCTCAGTCCCTTTTAGACTGCTCAAAGATGCTCTACCCTTATTAGACACGTTCGTATTAGATATCATTAATCTATCTTTACAAACAGGATATGTACCAAAGGCCTATAAGGTAGCTGTAATCAAACCTCTACTTAAAAAACCTAGTCTGGATCCAGGTGTGTTAGCCAAATACAGACCAATCTGACCTTGTTGTAAATTAGTTCTATATAAATAAAGTCAAATTGAATTGAACTAAAGTTTAGTTTCCATCCTCAAACGTACAAAATGGCAGTGCAGTGACTTGGAAAAAGTCTGTTTCAAACCTTTTTGTTCAGCCACAGCACATGAAGAGAGACGGGCTGAGTGATGTGAAGTTGAGTCAGAAAGGATTGGAATTCAATTCAATTCAGTTCAACTTTATTTATATGTCGCCAATTTAGTCGTCTCAAGGCACTTCACATGATAAAGACATTTATAGAAAACCCAACAAATCCCCCTTGAGCAGCTACAGGCAACAGTGGAGAAGAAAAACTCCCTTTAACGGAAGAAACCTCCAGCAGAACCAGGCTCAGGGTGGACGGACGTCTGCCTTGACCCGGTGGGCTGAGTGGAAAACATTGGGCGGGTTGGTAGGACCAGTAGCTCCAAAGCCGGTGACACCTGAAGACAGAGACAGAGAGAGAAAGACAACGTGTGTGTGTGTGTGTGTGTGTGTGTGTGACAAGGCCAATACATAATCAGACAAACGTTCAAAACTTTGTGGTGATGGTATTTACACCTAGAACACATTTAAACGTAGAACGGAGCACTGTTTGTATCCGGTGACCTACATTTGATGGATTGTAACTTCCTGCTTGAGGTGTGTCCTGTCAGATGGAGGCTGTCCAAACATTAGCTGGCACTAGAAAACTATTGTTAGATTTGGCCTTGGGTTTTGTCTGTGAAGACTAAATGTGTTGTTACAAAGAGCCTACGGGACAGAGACACGTCATTTAGAATATGAGAAAAGAGGGAAAACAATTAGGTGCTGTGACATCAGTAACAACCTCCACGGAGCAGCAGGAGTGAAGGCGTCACAATCCACCATTTTAGCAGAAATACAGAGACCAAACACATCATCAGCTGTAAGAACCACAAAAGAAGGTTTGAATACGTAAAGAAATACAGAGAAGGTCCACAAAGGTTTTGTGGACTGACGAGGCCACATGAACCTCTACCACTATTTGAGCTTCACCATCGAGTAAGACGATGATCCAAAGCCGCGTCATCAGAGGGAAAAAGTGAAGGTTTTAGACTAAAAACAGACCTTAACCCAAGCGAAGAGGAGCCCGAAGGAGGCTGCAGTCCAATTCTGGAAAAACTGTTTGATGTCAGGGGGCTGCATAGAATTAAATGTCTTTAAACGTCTTTACTTCGAATTGATCTGTTCCAATACTTTTGCTCATGTAAAATTTGGGTCATGTGATACAAAGATGTCATGTTCTGTGTTGGTTCTGGCTATCGAGGGGTAAATACCATCAGACCACTTGTGTGTAGTCCGTACGTGTCTGTGGCTCCTTCTCCAACTGTGTGTCCGCTCCGCAGAGATGGCCGAGCGCCACGATGTTCAGCACATCTTGAAGATCGCGCGCGAGCTGGTGCACAGAGTCCAGTCTCTGATGGACAACAAGTGACCGAGCAGCGGGAGGAGGACAAGGAGGAGGAGGAATGGGAGTGTCCGTCCCCGCAGGACACCCAGCTCCTCCTCTCACGCCTCACGCCAGCCGGGGCGGGTTCAGGGGCTTCAGGCCCCCTCCCCGGCCCGGTGAGCCGACAGCACGCGGCCCGGCTCCGGAGCTCCGCCTCAGCGTGTTTACATGTACCTTGACACGGAATGCCCGCGGTGTCTGTTCGGACATGTGGATTTGTCTGCATGCTTGTGACTTTGATCACACTGTGAACACATTGTTGAGTCTCCCCAGTCCTGCAGAGGTCGTGTGCGTGCGTGAAAACACACACACACTCACACACTCCACAGTGGCTCTGTCAGTACCACAAGTTCTAGAGTCTCAGCTGTGTCCTTGACTGACAGAGAGAACACACCGGATCTCAGTCAGGGAGACCGTCCACGCGCCGCCAGCTGAGGACGCAGCTTGGTCTTAGCCACGAAGAAGTTTTCATTAGTGACCAAATGGACTGTGCCAACTACCTGTTTTCTATGACGAGCATGGCCCCCCCATCCCTTTCTGTCCAGGAGTTCATTATCACACAAATGTTGCCTTTATCAGAACCAGAACCTAGTTGCACTTTCTTGTGAGGGTTTCCTTCGTGGTGTCTGTGAAGGTCGTGGCTGGAGACGCCACCAGAGGACAAACTGCGGAGACACTCAGGATGAATTGCAGCCAGCTTTTCCGAGCATGTCAGTCAGTGGATCCCGCATGTGTCGCTCTTTTTCCAAAACAGACAAGCACAAGTGCACAAAGGCTTTTCTCTGGTCTCTCCTCTGTTTGTAGTGCTGCCGTTTAATCGGCATTTCAACTCTCATTCTTGCATTTGATAGTAAATGTGGTGACATTAGACCTTCATTAAAAAAAACTGAATATACTAATGTAAATTTGATGGACAGGCCAATAAACGAAGGTTTAAGTTGATCATGTTCACCAGTGTCTACAGGCAGATTGTCCTGTGAGACATAGGCTCAATCAATGGTTCAGTATGTTTCTTACTCACACTAAATCCATGAAAAGACCAAATCACTTGGACTGAAGACACAAGTACTGTGTGTGTCTGTCCCTGTACTTGCTAGTTAGTCAGGATCGAAGGAAGTATTTTCCTAAGGAACAATTGGAAACAGTTCCTCCCAACTTCACATGGCTGTTTGAGGGTCAGGGCCTAGGGACCGTATTATTTCAGTGTGTGTGTGTGTGTGTCTTCACTCTAATGACCGTGTTGCCTGGTGTAAGACTGTAGCCCCATCACAGGTTTTGTCTGGACATAATGGAGCTCTGGAAAAAGGCGGAGGACGATATAAAGTGTTATTACACTGGGCTTTGACGGACACACACCACGTGTTCGGACACTTGTGGTGTGGGCGGCCCTGTGATTTGACGGCATTGCCCTTTCTTCCCGGAGTCACACACGTTTGATCTGCAGACTGTTCAGCGTGTCGCCACCTTCAGCCGTGCTCTCAGGAAAAGGTGGTTGCAATTGTCTGCGTGGAACCCGATTCTCCTCCAGACTCCAGGCTTGGACAGAGTTGCTCCAAAATAACACACGTGTGGTCCCACCTTTAAAAACTACCTGAGAATAGCTGCTTTTAATGCCAAACGTTCTCCAGTGTTCAGTCGGTCAGTGTTGGGTTGGTTTTGGCTTCATATTAACAGCACATTCACACTTGTGAATCGGGGACATTTTTGATACTGTTTCCAGTCCCTTTTGTCAGCGTGACTCTTTATCTCCACCCTCCTCGTCTCCTCAAAATGTCCCACACGGCTGCATACAATTGGTCGTCCAGCACAGACCTGCACCTGTGATTCAAGTGCCAAGAGTCTTCCCCAATCCTGAAGTGTACTGTAGTCATCTGGCTCTCTGATTCGCTAGTTTGATCCCAGGTGGTGTGGATGTACCTTGCTACGGACTCTGCTGTTCCCCCCACCCTGCTGCCACGGTGGGGGGAACCGGGGCCCGGAGCAGAGCTTTTTCTTCCAGTCAGGACATTGTGTACCAAAGCCTTGAAACAGCCCCCTCTGTGGCATGATGACATGTGCAATTTCATACTGCATCTTGAAGACTGACTGTTTACTATGTGTGTAAAATATTTTTGAAAATGGTGATCTTGGATTCTTTAACTACTGTGCATTTTTTGTCGTTTGAGAACTCATCAAAGTCTATATTGCTGTAAATATGAACCAAAAGCCCAATATTTCTATGAAGACAGTCGGAAAATATATAAAACTTATTTTGAGATCTATTTTTTATGTTGGTTTTAGCAGCACTAGTTGGAGGTGGGTATTGTGCAGAAATGCAGAATGTGTGCAGACTGTGTTACACGTTGACTGTTAAGTGTTCTTTCTCTATGTTGTGCACTGACTTTAAGATTTCAAATTTCTATTTATTTAGAAAGGAGCCAATAATTGCATCGCTGAATATGTATTGGCAAGGTTGTGTCATTTGCCTTGAATGTAACGTATTATTAAAAAAAAAAAAAAGTTGTCCATCAGCTCTGTGACTTTTATTTAGGGCAGGTGTTCTCTCTCCGACAGACTGATCTACTGGACAGGAGCTCTAGCTGCTCTCATCGAGATTTTTTTAATACAACAAAGGTTCGTTTATTGCTGTACAATAATGAATTAAAAGGTGTTACTCAAAGCTCAACCTTTCCAAATATCAACTGCATGTGAGGAGTTTATACATTAGTGTTCAGTGTCAGGAAATCCACGTTCTGAAACAATAACCACAAATTTAAACTCCAAATACTCAATTCACTAAGTAGCCAGAGGTGACTATGTTTGCAAGGGTACTTTGCCACAATAAATATTAGATCATGTTTTAATGTGCCGGGTGATTCCGTTTGAATTAGCTGTGGCAGCAGGTCAGGGTGAACGTCGCCTCGGAAAATCACATCTTAAGGTTTTCTAGCAAGACTCACCATTCGACCCAGAGATTATCCGGCACAGCATGTGGTGACGCCAAACGCCATCTTGCTTGTGTCTAGCCAACGCCACAGGGCTGTCGCCGAGTGACAGAGTGATTGTTCATTGTATTAAAGCGGTTACCGTATTAACGGTAACCAAAACGCCTCACCACCACTGATTCTGCAAATGTTTAAGCTTTATTGCGGTCGTTTTTTGAGTGTTAGCATTAATAATCCCACGCTGTAAGTACCTGGTTGTGATGTGCAACCATTTGAAGTTGAAACGTAAATACCACTTTTTAAAATTTGAGTGAAAAATGCAGTTTTTAACATCCGATGGCGTTTTGTCAGAATAAAATATAACGTTTCATAAATAAGAAACCGACACATTTGTACAAAAAGCACTGTTTATCACTGTAGATACTTCCAACTGAGCAGTACCCATAATAACATTGCACAATACAAAGGCATGAAAAGGGAAAAAAAAAAAAAAAAAAAAGTATTGCATCTTCCAAAAGCTAGTTTCCGTTCATAAATACTTGTGATTTTCAGGTCACTGCAGTTTCTTACAACAGAATCAGAGTTTAGTTTCTAAATAGGCAGTAATGATTTCTAAAAATCAATGAGCGTGATGTGACACCAATGTAACAATCAGCAGACATTCTGTGGTGGTTTTCTACAGTACAACACTGAAGGCCAGGAGTCGCCCACAGATGAGGAGCAGTGGCAGCCGGCGCTCTCCAACTCGTCACCTTTGAGACGTGCCGGGACCCAACACACGGTTAGATGGATGAGGCAATAATGTTCTGTCCTGCTGCACCAAGTCGACGACTGAAACATGACATTACAACGTCGTTAAGGAGCTTCACCACTTCACAAACAATCAGTAGAATGATTTAGAGTTTTAAATAACAAAAAAAAAATACTATTCCAAGTGAAGTTGTAAGTCTGCATTTACACAAACCCCTTAAAAGGGCCTGTTTGATGCTGAAGACTTGGTTCTAGAGCTTAGGAAAAACATAACGTCGGGAAGCGTGCTCCCACTGAGGGCCATACAGCCGCCCGGCTGCACTGTACCTGTGTGTTGAGGGCCCCTCCCTCTGGTCCTAACTGGGGTTGGGTCTCTCTGCAGACTTCTGCATCTGTGTGGGGAAACAGGCAGCACTAGTTAAAGGACGATCAGCTCGTAGCTCTGTGACAGTGTGTGGATCAGCTTCACCACCTCGGAGATGCCAGTAACTGACTCGCTCAGTCTACCGTGTTTAGAACAGAAGCTGTAGGTGCAGGTAAGTACCAGCAGGGGGCAGGGGGGCCCTTCAAACGCAGACAAAAACACCACAGAGAGAAACTACATAACCAGTGACGAGCCAAAGCATGAAGCTTAGACCAGGAAAGAAAAGATGAGAAACTGAGCTGATGAAAATATGATCTTCCACTGAGCTGCAGATGGCTGAACTCAAAATCTGAGTCTAAGACTAAAAATTAATAAATAAATAAACGTAAAAAAACTCAACAACAGGCAGAAATGTTACTGTACCTGTGACTGTTCTTTTAGGAAATCTGGGAGCTGAAATTCACCTTTAAAGACCTGGAAAAACAAAGGACCAGGTTTAGAAGTTGAATTTGCACATCTAGGTTACTGTGTGAATCTTTACTGGAAACTCAATCCGCCGATCTGATGGCGGATGTGAGATTAAAGCATCACCGAGTGTGGAAAAAAAATCCACCTTTGGATGTGTGGGCACGGGGAGGGGGCGTCTGCTGTGACGTCATGCCGCGCTCTCTGCTCCTGGGGTCAGATGGTAACTGTTTAAGGGGGGGGGTCAATGTCCTGTGTGCCAACTGACTCTTTTGAAAGCAGTTATTAGACATGTAACCTCGTGTTTCTTCAGACTCTCAACTACAGTTACAGGAAGTCCCCTCCTACATGCCAAATGGAAACCACACTGGCTGTTGTGTCAGAGAGAAAAAGTGCGTAGACTGAAGTTGAACAATTATCTGATTATTAGGGGAACGTAGCAGAGACAGCAGGAAGACAGGAAACTGCGGTGACAGACACGTTTGAAAAGTTTCAGTCAGCTGTGCAAACTAATCAGACCACAGAGCCAGCCGTGATGTTAAACCGCTGTGGTGCAGACAGACCGATGCGCCACTTTGCCGCAGTTGATCATCCAATTCTTTAACACAGGTTGAGGGAACATGTTGGACAAACTCATTTCTGGAGTTCTGCTCAATCTCAGGACGACCACTTCTCCACGTCTCTCAGCTGTGAAGACGACCCTGAGCTTTATTGATGCCACTTGAACCTTCTGCTTGTGTTTTCGTGTGGATTAGTTTCACTGTCATCCTCCTCTGAAACGCTCTGGTTTTTTGTTTCCATTTGCACTTTCACTGAAAAAAAAAAAAATGGACCGTGGGGAAAATACTGCCTGAGCTTTTTGTTCCATTGTGAATATATCATAATGTGAACCATCCATTTCCTCATTCACCGCTCCTCATATTCCGGTCTACAGTCCGTCTCTCTAACATACACGTCTTTGCCTGAAACTCGCGCAAACACAGGAACCTGTAACATGGGTCAAACTGGATCCAGAGACGGGCCTGTCATCCGATCCCTGCATATTTCTCATATTTAGTTGCCCAGGTTTGTGTCAATATGTCTAAACGCCCGCTTACATCTGACCTTTAGGATTAAAGAGGACGACAATTTTGCAGCTATAGGAATAACTGATCTGAGTTAGCAAGGATTCCTTCAGAGCGCTCCGACTGACAGTTAGAGCCTCTAGGGCCATTTGAAATTTCTCCACCACATATTTTTTCTGATGTGTTTGACATTGATTTTGGACAATGGAAGTCTATGGCAAAAAAAAAAAAAGATTTTCTTTGGATCGGGATCTTTTGATGTTTAGATTCTACAGAATATGGACCCATTGCTTTAAAACAAACTGGAAACATTGTGGCTCCTTTAAAACTTCCTCCGAACTCGTTCCTAATCCCCCTGCGTGCCTTCATGCATGCTTGCGTGTTTGCCTGAAGTCGCCACAGGGCCAAAAACCAAACGTAATGTGGAATTATTACCAACAACAGAGACAAAGAGACGGGTGTGCATGTTTCCAATTTCCTCCAGGGTGCCATTTTGGAGCTTTCTACAGCGCACGCCAGCTACTCCAAGCCGGTCCGAACCTTGTGCTTAAGCACAAAAGGCAGAACGTGCAAAGGGAAAGTGGAGCCGAGTCCTGTCTGACGGCACACTGGATAATAAATGCACCGAGTGATTAAAAATGCACAGAAGAGGCAAGGCCGACTCCTTTGCACCCGACAGATTAATCTGTCCTGCAGAGACAGAGAGACAGAGCGGCGTTTCCCACAGACTGTGATTTAATGTTTGACAGAGGGGGAGATCCTCAGGGTAAATGCTACAAATATTGGCTGCGTAGTTGCCTGACTCTGGCACATCTTTTGTCCAGCAGTTTCTTAATTATCACAGATTACAGAAAAATAACCATCTGAAATATTTCAAGTAATTTTAAATAAGCAAAAAACATTGAGACACAAGCAGCAAGAACATCTGATACAAGCACTTGACTGTAGTTTTAAATCCTAATAAAAAAATCCTCACTTCAGAAAAGTTCAATTTAAAGATTTGCTGAAACAGATTAAAATGCTGATTCACTCATATGATCATTTAAGCTTTCGATTTCTACTATTAGCAGTTCCTGTTATTTTTAACACATCTGTATCAGTGAAGCTGTACACAAAGTACAGAAGTTCATCAACGGTTTCAAAACAATCTTAACATCATCGCCTTAATGAAGGAGGATCCGACTGACGGACTGTCCCTAATAAAATGACAAGTGCACAAAACAACATGGAATAAACTGCTCGACTCCACAGTAGATAACAAGCCCTGAGCCGGATCACTGTGGAAGGTGTAAAAAGAAAGAGAATGTCGAAATCAGACACCAGGACTCCCTCCGTCCTGCCTCCTCTCGTTTTTTAGGCATTGGGGCAGCTGAGCTCCGCCCTCGGTGTTAAACAGACAACCTTTGGTAAGAGAAGAGGCCGTTTCTCCGCCAGCGTTCTGACCACACGTTTCATTTGTCCCTTCCCCAGATTTAATCATGGAATGAATGTTACCAACAGGTGATCTTAGCCGCGGTTGGATGTGTTAAGCTGCAAATGAGTGGTCCGCAGGTATGGGCTCGAGCGAAGATCGCAGCAGTCGTTCTCTCGACAGTAAATCCAAACGGAGCGATCAGCTAAAGTATCTTATATGTTCCACGTCCACCTTTGGGAAAGGCTGGACGCCAGGTGTGGATGATGGGATCAGTAGCAGGAAGCCAGTCTGCTTCGCCTCTTTCTTAGCATCATTGTCATCCTCGGGAAGCTGAGAAGTGGCCGACCGGTTATAAGCCAACAACAAAGAGCCTCAAGCAGACACAGTCCTGTTCCTGACACCCTCCCCGTGTGCAGTCACTGGGTTTGTAAGCTAGCACTTATAGTCCAACCGCACGCTTTGCTTTTTAATTACCGACACAATTAGACGCCAGGTATCAAAGCAGGGTCTTTGACTTTGAAGGATAATCTTCACCAGCCCTAACCGGGGCAACATATGGAAAACTCCCAATAAATATTTAGTCTGTGAAATAAATGTTCTGATCATTGCTGGAGAAGCAGCTCCGCCCTCTGAGGAGACGCCATCACACAACTCAGGACTTTAATCTCTCAGGATCAGGACACTTGACTCTTTTTTGTCTTTACTATCATATGATGTTAAAGAATCAGATGGTAGTATGACCAAATATTAGTAGGTTTTGTTTTCTTATTCAAAAATTTGGGCATTTGTGTTTCATAATTTGAATGACTTTCCGATTATCTTCTGTTAATACTAAATTCCCTATACTCTATATAAATGATATACAGTTATTAATATGTGCTCAATGACAATATTGGATCTTTTTTTTTTTACATTTGTTTACCCCATTTTACGACTCTAAGCTGCATTACAATGCCCCCAGCACAATAAAACAACAATATATGGCATTTTTAGCTCCAACCACAGGAGATTTTGCAAGCCTGACCCCAGTCACACGATGACGTGAGCAGGGTCAGGCAGGAACCAGCAGCGTCAGCCAAGGCGTCTGCTGGTACAAGCAGCAGGTCCGTGCGGTGTGGAAGCGCCAAGCGAAAAATCCCGTGTACGGCTGCAGATGACTGGGACTTAGCCCCTGCTCCCGTGTGCTAACAGCCCAGTGGATTGCAGCATATCGTCTGCGACCGTCTGGGTGGAAACTTTTTCAGCATATTCTTACCTCACACAAAATGCCTCTACTGCTCTGTCGTTGTTAAGACGAGACAAACCCCACAGGGCATGTGTTTGACTCCTAGATGCCAGTCTCCTCGTGGCAGAGCTTTGCCAACATGCTGTACACACACACACGCCTTAAATCAGGTCTGGGGCTGGTAAATGCTTTTCTACCTGTTGGCACTCAACGCGCTTTACACTGCTTTGACTAAAAAAGTGAAACGTCCACAGTTTCTCTCCATCAGTTTCCACACGCTGTTACGCCTGGCATGAAACGCATCAAACGCACACCGGCGAACTGTCAGTGAACGTTACAATAATGGCTGAGCACAGATCACCGGCTTTCAGTGGGATTGAGGTGCAGTGACACGATCAGAAAAAGCCCTTAAAGCTCAGCTGTGTAACTACAGAACCACTATAGTCCTGGGCCACTTTCAGCTCAAGTTCATGTGGACTTCTGTGGGTCTCCATTAGGATGTGGACACGTGCACGCTAAAGAGGATATTTAGCGGGACCTCCTTTTTGCACATCTTAGGAACTTTCTTTAATAATCCCTGTGATATTCAAATGTCGGTCTTTTAACAGTCCCCATCACATACACTTGGACAATGTGACCATCCTCACTGGAAAAAAATGCAGCCCCAAACATCGACACACCCTCTACAACGTTTCGAAGCACTCCCTCTTCCAACTCTTACAATTTTTATCCGACATACCGTTGACACTTGGGTTTTACATGTTTGAGCCTTTTTGCCTTGTTCCCTTCCTGCAAAACTGGTTTTTGGCTGCCGTCCTTCTACAAAGACCAATTCTGATCAAGATTCTACGGAATGTGGAAGTATCAGCTTTCCCGTCCAGATGAGGCTGCCAGATGTTGAGCCAGCCTTGCTGGACGACTTCAGCTGTCAAAGAAGAAACACAAAAACTCAAATCCTTATCTTTTTTTTGGTCTTCCACTCCTATTTTTGTTCTGCATCTTTCCAGGATTGTCATATTTCTTTATAAGAACATTGGGAAATTATTTGACTGAACTTTAATCTTGTATGTTAGCAAATGCTTACAAAATATGTGTGTACTGCTCAAGGAAGAAAAAAGTAAGAACTACATGTTAACCTGCGCTAACAAAGCTGCAGTACAGTGACTCCGATCACGTCAAAAAAAAAAAAAACTTTATCGTATGGTAGGAGGCCATAATGATGAGATTCTACGTCATGAGTCATTTGGCAGATGCTTTTATCCAATATCTCATCATTACTTTCACATCTTGTACCTTTTGCTTAATGGATCCCAATGTTCTGACTTGAGGGATCTTAACTTATGGATTAACTGGTCTTGTAATTGGGACTTTACGGACCTCATATATATATAAAATGCTTCAGAGTCTTTACATTTCCAGCTGATAGATTGTACAGATGCTCTGTGGCATATTTTTTTATAACCTAACACTTCTTTCAACTTCTCCACAACTGTATCCCTGATCTTTCTGGTTTGTTCCTTGGACTTCACGATGCTGTTTGTTCACTGATGTTCTCTAACAAACCTCTGGGGGCTTCACAGAACAGCCGGATTTATGCTCTATTCACTAATTAAGGGGCTTCTGAAGACAATTGGTTCCCATAGTCAGAGTAAAGGGGGCACGGCCCACTTTTCAGAAATTTATTTGTAAAAATATTGAAATCTATTCATCACTTTCCTTTCACGTCACTCTTATGTGCCACTGTGTGTTGGTCTATCAAATAAAATCCCATAAAAATACATTTACGTTTGTGGTTGTGCCATGACACAATGTGTATGACTACTTCAGCAATTTTGAAAGGCGCTGTATATCCACCGTTACAAATAAAGAAAGAGCTGCTACAGCTAACTGGGCATACTTACTGTCCCAACATGCAAACATATCTGTTTAAAAAATATGAACTTGACACCTAGACAGTGCCACTTCCTGTGTCAATGACACACTTCCTGTTTCTACTCGAGAGGGTAAAGAGTTTTACCACTTAATGATTTAATGTACCAACTGCTCAAGATGTGGAGATCAGGATCTCTTGAAAAGTTGTAGCGCTTAGGAATCTGCTGGCAGCATGTTTAAGGTGACACGATTCAGTTCTATGCAGCTGATATAGGGACCTACTGAACATCTTAAATATCAATTTATGTTAATTTTTTTTTAACTCCTAGAACGTTATTTTAAAGTAAAAACACAAACAGTCCGATAAAAATATATTTTCATCATAGCCTTGCTAAAACATCAAATCCAATGGTAGCCTAGCCCAGTTTTTTGTACAGCATGCATGAATCATTAATGTGACTGAAACTGACAATTTCTTGATCGCAGTCCGCATTTTTGGAAAATTATCAGAACAACTGCAAACCACTAAAAATCTGCTGATTCACAGTCTCACATAAAACCAAGTAGATGAATAAGGTTTGTTGAAACTATAACATATCGCCCTCACCTGTCATATATGCCTGATTGCCTCTTGTGAACATGTACTATGACATCAGTAAACTATGTTTGCGTCATGCCAGCGGAGTTGGGGATCGAACATCTGACCCACTCCACCTCTAGAGCCAAAGGGTAGGCCGCCACATTAACATCTAAGCACACACCATACTTTTAGTCATGCACCTTAAAAGCTCTACACCAAGAGCTTAAGATTAAAATTCTGTGAAGATGTTGATCAGTTGGCATCTGAAATTTGCCAGCACCCAGTTTCAGGGAAGATCCGGGGAGGAATCTGTGCACCAGCTTTCCAAAATAAGTCCGAGGTGGAGGGGAGATCAGGTTAGCCTTCAGCCGCATGTACGCACACATTTCCACTAACCAGGTTCATGAACGCCGTTGCTCCATGACCTAAGGAAGGTGCTTTCTCCATGAAGCCAGTGACCTGCAAATGCCTTCACTCCGCTCACCAGCCAGAGGCAAAAACAGAGCAACTGGACTTGCAGTTTCCCCAGTTGTTGTAACACGTCTTCACCACATTACACCACGTATGTTAGACCGAAAAAATGAATAAAAAACATGTTAATTTCATGCTCCACACAACACACCCCCACAAGTACAGACTGGCCAGAGCCCAGCCACTGTACCAAACACTCGGGCCGACCTTTTCCTATAAAATTATGGATTCTTCTCACTACTGCAGGTCCGAAGACACATTCCTCCGTGGTTCAGCATGAACCAAGGTTGTGGGAGATGATGGATGCCTTAATTGCTTTGCCCACAAAGCTGACACTGCTTAGAAGGATTAACTTTAATCCCAATGAGTCTTCACCGTTAGGACAAAGCAGCGCTGAGATGAGGCTGCTCGCTACCGGTCAAGCTTCCTTAATTATCCATCCATCGCTCTGTCCGTCTGTCTCCACAACACAAACACTCTGCTCAACCAGTTCAACTGCTCTACAGACTGCACGCTCTACGGAGGAACCGGGTCTAAAGAAGAGATGAGACTGAGGCTAAATGTTTGGATGGGGCTGGGTGAAAATTCAAGACAGCAGAGAGAGCATTTCCACATGTGGCTTCATCATCCAGCGGTTTAGCAGGGGGCTGGTTGCCAGATGTATTATGCAATGCAGCACAGGATGTGTGTAACTCCCTTAGCTTAACTTCAGTTATTCCAAGCATTCAGAGGCAAGTCAGACCAAAACTCAGACCAAAGTCAGTAAAATCTCACAACTGTTGGACAACTGAATGAATAATAATTCATTTAATAAACTATAAAATAAACTTCTTAAAAACACTGCGGAGATAGAGTTCCGTACTTTGACAGCACAGCAGGGCCCCCACCATCACCTTCATCACCCCCAAATATCTTTTGTCTTTGTTTTCGACACTCGCGCTTCAAAATAATGTTTACGTGTATGTTTGTTGTAATAACTCGTTTTCCAACACTCAACTCAACCATTTACAGCGAGTAACAACTGCATGTAACATTTCGCTAATCCAAGATTGGATTGAATTATGCAAACGCTTGTTTTTCCAAGTCAAGTCTCACACAGTGTTTCAGCCCGTTTTCACCCCTTATTCGGGACCATCATCACCCATCGAGTCTGAAAACAACAGCGGTCTGTCGCATTCTTACATGTAGGAGCAAAGCGAGCGTAAGGCCGAAGCTCACTTGAATCTGGCTAGTAGGAGCTGAACTGATGCTCCGAAAGGAAGGAGAGGAGGGGAAGGGAAGGGCAAGCCTGCGATGATATAAACACTGCAGCTGGGTTTGATGCAGGCCTGCAGATGTCCACAGCAAAAGTCTGAACAAATGAGCTGCTGTCAACAAGACACATACGGCCTTTTGTAAGGACAGTGTTAACTGTTTCAGAGAACAGAGGCAGAGGAGGAAGTACACAGACCGACATGGATCCAACACATGTAAACAGGACCACAGGGGCATTTGAAAAGCATCACCAAGCACAAGACGGTGATCACACAGCAGGAAGAGCCGGGGGTTTGATATCGGACCAGCTCACTGACATATGGCAGCCTTGATGAAAAAATGTAATACATACAGTCTGTAGATTCAATTTAAAGCAACAGCTCGGCATGTCTCTTTGTAAGGAGACACTGTCTTTCTGGGAGCAGCTAGCATTCACAAAACAAAAGCCACTGATCAAATACAGCTGTCTGCGAGAAATGAAAGCAGTATGTCAAAGGTCCCGTAGCAATTGTCGACAACTAAGACAAATATGTCTATATAATTTCTAAAGCTATGCATTCACATGGTTCTTTTCAGAACTCAATCACTGGGACATTCAATCACAAGAGCAAATGTTTGCAGCAACACCAGAGGAGATCCCGTTACTCCAGACTCATCTGATTATGCATGGTCTGACATACAGGGAATATAAAAAGTTTTTTTTTTCCTTTTAACAGCCAGTCAGAATCTCCCCCATTAAAACAAGACCCACTCCACCCAGCTCTGAAAAGATTTCTGAAATGCAGAAGTCAGGGGATGGATAACATTTCCTCGTCATCGTGTATCCGTGCAGTACAGTGAATCCTTCTTTACGAAATGGAAGAAATAAACCTGCCTAGAGTGGACCGCAACTGAAAGCGATGATGTAAGAAGGAGATGAGTGAGGGAGGCCACCAAGGCCCGTCTGTGGGTCGGTTTCAACCGATGTATGGCATGTGTGTTGTTCAGGCGTCTGATCTGAGGATGACTAGGGAAACAAGATTAAATACACATTTTAGTATGCATAAACAAATATATCTGAGTATCCTTTTATGACGGAAAAAAAACCCAGGCAAGTGATGTAATATAATCTTAAGAGTTTAAAGGGCTGACAGAGTTCGGTTCACAATTTCCTTTTCAGTCACATGTCCCTGACCTGCTGTGCTGGAGAAAATTCTGAGTCTGACAGCAAACCAAGAAAGACTGTTCAATTAAAACAACAACAATATTTAAAGGTACAACTTATACCAGATTCTGTGATACTTCCAAATATCAGTTAGTACCTTATAGTTGGTCAAATGAATCTAAAATCTGATTTTTCAGCTCCGCTCATCAGTGCGTATTGTAGTGCGAGTAATAAATCAACCGCCTGACAGAAAAAGCAAGTAACCACGAACCATCAATCCCTCAACTATTAAAAGGCCAACATCTCAAAAGGCACCGAACCGCACCACGACTAGATCGTGTACTTGAACTTTGAATCCAGTTAGAAATGTAGGAAAAGCTAAAGAAGGGCTGTTCTTAGTCAGTAGTTTCCATCTCTGTTTGTGGTCAGACACTTTTCCAGCGAGGCAGAAAAAAGAAAAAAGCTTCTCACATCTCACCCTCCAAATATTTTCTGCTGGAGTCATAACAGTCTTGACAACATGACAAACGGCACCAGTTTATTCTTTCTTTGCATCCTTGTTTCCCCTTTCAAGCATATGGAAAAGCAATCCAACTGCATAAGACCGGCTGAAACACCAAACACACAAAACCCAATTCTATCCCTGAGCCTAAAAGTCAGTCTTGACCCTCAAAAAGCCCCTTGAAGTTGTGTGGAGCAGCTAAAATGCCCTCACAAACAATGGTACAGAAATGGAATTTGTCCACAGAAGCCTGTGAAGACACACACACAAATCACAAATGGAGACAAAGCGTCATGAAAAATGATTTCCCAGTGCATTGTGCTTCACTCCCTGCACTCGCAGTTGGCAGGCTGCCTTGGTTATTAGTCGTCGTGCCGATCTCACTGATAAATGTGACCAGGGAGACACTTCCTGTTAGAATTAAGAGCAGAAGGAAATGCTGTTGATGTTTTAGTCAAATATCTTCAATGCTTGATCAATTGCAAGTTATATTAGGAGAAGTCCAGCTTGTGAGATACAAGCAAGTGCAACTCAACACCAACGAGGCAGAAACAGGCCATGACCCTGATGCAACGTAGCTAAAGCAGATTATTACGAACGGCACAAACCAAGTCTTTAGTGCAACAATGATTGTTTTCTCTGTAATAATGACACATCTTCATTTATTTGATGCTGAAAATGATCCGATCCATTATGCTCCACAGGATGTGGAGAGAACGCGTCTTCTGAACCCTGCTCAGCATATACACGAGTCACATTGTGGGCTGCAGATTGAGCCTTGTTTCTATTTTTTGAAATACACAAAATGATTTTCAGGGATTTTGATCTAAACATAAAGCCCACTGACTGTACTTTGGGTTTTTGACCATATATACCAAATGGAATTCTTTACGCGAATTAGCGTGATATTTAACATGAGGTGTAACACGATCTGACTCTGTCACATGACACATTGTAACTATTTTAGGCCTGAGTCAGTCGAAATTGCTGGATGAAGAGCTGTGAAGAATGTTCGAAAGCACAGATGCTAAGCCAAGGTAGATGTTCCTTCCAAAAGGTCAAGAACAAATATTCAGTTAACTGTTCAGGTTTGGAAAAACCTGATTTTGAAATGCTGTTTATTACAGTTCCATTGATCTTAGAACTACTCTTGGCTGTACGATCAACAGAATACTGCAATAGTTAAAGGCATCTTTAAAATGTGGTCTCTCTGGAACATTCCAAAAAAATCCTAACATCCTGAATTATAAGATGAGGATCTCAAAATGTCTACGTTATTAGAATGGTTCTCTTGATCATTTTTTCGTGGGAAATGCAATGCAATTAGGGCAATCATTGGTCCATTGTAGCCACACACCACCTATTTAAAAAAGAAATTAATACAATTTTGTGTGTTGTAGCAAAATTTCTTCTCACTAGAAACTGCCGACAGATCAACACAAAAGCATGCGGCTTCTCTTCGCCCTGGTACTTGACCTACTGGTGCAAGTATTTAGTGAAGACACTAAACCTCCATGGCCGAAGAGAGGAGAGGTTCGAGGAAAATAGCCAGAAATCGCCGTGTCTGGAAGAAACAAATCAAGCAGAAATGTTTGGATAGCAGTTCAGCAAGAGTGCACTCAAGCTGGACAGGCATGCTTCGGTCTGGATCACCACAATTCTACAAATGCATTCTTAACACCACCACAACATTTTGTCAAACAATATTTAACCTTGTTTTCGTACCAGTGACAATTTTACTAAGGGAAACTCTTCCTGTGATCCTCATTAAAGCCTCCATAAACAGTGTTCAGTGTCTGTCTCCTTCAGCTCACACAAACAGCATGCATCACCTGATCGCTCAGCTTGAGGAAGGAAAAGAATTTAATAAAACATATTCTGCTCCAAAAATAGCAGATGCCAAGATGTGAGGACGCGCTGACGTCTGGCAATGACGTCGCTGCCGAAGCAATAAAGGCCGTGCTCACGAACACACGCACACAGTTGTTGTGTAATGTTAAGAGAGGGCTGAGAGTGATCCAATAAAGCTTATCGTGGTGGTGTCCCTCCACCTTCCTCTTGTCCACAAATCAAAGTAACTGAAATCCAAATGGGTGATTGTCGGCAAAGAAATGTCAGTCCTTTTGCACAAAAGCACCATTGTTGCCACACAATAAAAAGCATTAACTGCAGTGGTAGCAGGTGATTTTCATTGTCACAGAAGTGCAGTTTGATGCGTCTCTAACTGGATCGTCCCTGCCCAATCGTATGCAAGCACCTACTGTGTGTCTTTTAACTTCCACGCTTCCAAATCATGAGACTGACCTCACAATAACGTTAACATAAGCCAATCACTGTTGACTGTTGACTGACAGGCTGAGTGGTGCTCAGCAACTTCAACTTATGGATGAAAATCAATAGAGTGCTTGTTTACATTAGAAACTACGGATGAGACCATAAGTCCGAATTTAGATCAACATTCAGCTGATCAATCACACAATCTGTAATTACAGTTTTGCCATTACTGTCCTAATGCTGTGAGTGTGGATTTCACTTTGCAAACAGCCACTCTCAAGAAAAAAAGTCAACAGAGCCACGTGGTAACGTACTGTTCATTAGCACAACAGTCACATGCTTACAGCGTCCAACATGTCTGGACATCTCGGGCCATTCAGCAAAATCCTTCCCAGCTCCAACTTCCGAGGTAAAGAGAACGTATGTAGTCACAGACAAGCACTTCAAAAAAACCACAACTTTCAACACAATCATTTTTGTTTGTTAGTTCATAGTTGGCTTTGCCTTGAGCTGTGGGATTAAAAAGGTGCTTTTGTCTCTGCGCCAAACTAAGCTTAGACATCCTAACCAACTGCTGCCTATATCTTTGCAATAAATGAACTTAGAGTGGCATCAATGTTCGACAGTCACAGGTTTGAACACATTTCAGATCAATGTTTGCAGCAGACCAGTACTTACCCTTCTAGTGTTGTCCAGGACTTTTGGATCAGGTCGTCCGTAGTTGGGGGGGTTGGCGTGGGGGTCATAGCCTAACCTGGACAGCATGGGGGCAATGACGGCCATGTCCCTCACTACGTCTGCAGGGATCTTCCCCACCCACTTGGACAGGGCTTCCACATTCACGGGTTTGATGACTTGGTCTGTAGACCTCTCCACCCTAACAAGACAAAGAACAAAAACTGCCTGTTTTACCTATGGTATGAACAACCGGGTCAAAGCTGGTGGCTTAAGCTTACAGTGCCTGTGGTGAAATCTCATGTGGGTGACTTAAACTAGAAGTAGTTTTGTCCTTTTTAACTGACGTATTGTCATTAAGTTTATAAGCTTGAATTATTGATATACTGTATAGTTGAATTGGCATGAAGAGGTCGGTTAGTGCACACAGCTACAAGTCAACAACGATCTTTGGCTGTGTACATAGAGCACTTTAACCAACTAGATGCTCATATTTATTATTAAGAGCCAAGAATATTAAAAGGAAGTTACCAGGATATTATCATTAGAAAAAGAGCAAAACAGCTGGCAAAATGTTGTGTACATGACTGCAAATAAGACATACCACCAGTGTAAGGTGTATGTCCATCTCTCATAATCGGATGTGAATGTTTAAAGTCTATTTAAAAAGGCACACAGAGATCCCTTTCAGACTTGTACTTACAACCACAAAAAACCGATAACACACACGTGACACTGACCAGCCCGCACGGTTTGACATTAGCACTGGGAATTAGTGTAATCACAGCATTGTTTGCTCAGCTCGTCCCCAAATGGCCGAGTTTACAACAGACCTCTCGTCTCTCAGTCTGTGTCCACTGTGAGCGTCTAATTGACTGTAATTGCATCACAGGACAATATTAAAGATGGCTTCCTGGACTCCATCTCTCAGCAGGTCCCTCTTAAATACCCTGAATAAATGACCTCTCACAGCATCTGTTCAATTCCCGGTCAACAAGCATTAGCGTTCACGATTTAATACTTGCTCAACACAAAGGCTGCGAGTCAAGTTCAGCAGTTCTTTTTTTAGAGAAAGTCAGGTTTCATAATGGTAAAATTAAGATGCCTTGTTGATGCTAGAGATAAATCTATCATCTGTCCTTTTCCTCCATTATCTATGGGTGTGAGCATTTTCAAAAAAGGAATCCACCATTATGCTGTACCAAGGTTAAATTATTCATTGCGTGAAATTAAATATTCAAAAAGCAGGGAGATTGGAGTAGCCAGACTGCAGCTTTTGCTTTATGGATCGAGCAAAGTTTACCACCACTGACCAGCAGGAGGGATTTGAGGTCCAATCAATAAATGACCACACTCTTCACAATTATCTGCCTAACCACCCAGGGGGCACACTGATAGCATCCTATTAGTAGCAGCTATTCCATTTCAACTGGCTTAATATGGCTGATCAACTTCAGAGATGTTGAGGGCTGAGTGGAGATAACCGCAATTTGGACAGTTGTGTGTTTGAGGACTTGTAAGGTCTTTCCAGTTTGGGGTGTGCAGTGACACACGTTGGACGTCTGAGCAGTCGCACCATGGCGGCACAGATGAGATATTTCTGATCCAAGAGTCATTTGCAGAGTGGTAGTTGGTAGCTTCAACTCTGAGGTTGAAACTGAAAATAATGAATTCATTCATATAAATTGAACTTTCTCGTTATCTAAATATAATTTCAATAAAAGGACTGATGTTTTTCACTTAAGTTGCCTAATGAGACAAAAATTTCTGCAGTTCTACAGCTCAAAGAATAGACAGCCACAAGGCAGACGGTAGGCTGAGGCTGAGCACGTAGTCACCAGGAATTTTGTGTCTCTGTGGAGCTTTGAGTCAGATCTAAAGAGACTTTTTTACCAGAACATACAGGCATTAGATATGACTGTAAGCCGTCAGTAAAAATAACAAAACACAGGAGGAAAAAAATGATGTTGGTCAGCATCATAAGTGCGAGAGCGAGTGCATGTGTGAATGAGAAGCGACTATAAAGCACTTTGGGGACCTGTAAGTTAGAACGTCAGTTTTTCTCAATTTCGCCAACAATTTTTGATTTATCTGTGAAATCAAAGTCCAGTTAATTTTTCCCAGGCAGCTCGTTTTAAGAACATTCTTGCTGGAATAAAGGCCACTTCTAAACGTGCCGAGTCCAAAAAGCCATTTCTCTTTGAGGTTGCGCGCGCTCATCACACGTCCATTTACCGTCCACAGTCCAGGTTCTCCATTCCTACGTTTCCTGTCTGACTCTACGCCTCAATGTGGCAATTTACTTTCCTCTAAACCATTTACTTTGCCGTTGAACCTTTACACTGTAGGGGTATAGTCTCCTGCATGATTAATACAGTGAGCTGTTTCTGTCATCTCAGGAGGACGGTGGAGACGGGCCATGATCCAAATATCCACTTTGCAACAAATGGGAAGGGAATCACTTTAGGTAACTCCATCAAGACCCAAGAGGCTGCTAAGTATTGACATAGAACATAAACTGATAAAGACAAAGACCGAGCGGAGGAACACAGCTCAATTTCAGCATCATGTTAGATGAAGGCAATCTGGAACTGAGGGTCGCACTTTTATACCAATTCACACATCGCAACATGAGAGAATACACAAACGCGTCATGGTTATAATGAGTCACTTCCCTGGAAACAAAAAAGGAAACTAAACTTTGCCAATGGAAACAACATACCATTTCAGTTTTTACTCTTTGATTCTAATGTTACTAGCCTCCATGTTATGTTCATGGTACTGACTGAATGAAGGCTGAATGCCAATAGTACAACACAAACGGAGAGAACTTTTGTTGTTTTCTGTGTGATCCGTTTGTTTTTTGTCTTCAGGCTTGAATCATCTGCAACTTCACAGGTGAACAAATGAAACACACACTCCTGTTCTCACCTTTAAATGTGTAATGTGGCAAAAACCTTTCCGCCCGTCACATGACCACTTCCCTTCAGGCTGATGCTCTTTACGGCCTCTAGCTTGTCAATTATTCATTGCTGGGCCTCCTTTACCCACGCTGGTGTTCTGTATCACCGATGGCCAATAAGAGAGAACTGAAGAGAGACATCAAGATCCCAAATAGGATAGAGAATTATATAGGAGGGCTGGAATGACTCCCTGCTCTAGGATAAGACTCTCAGCTATGCAGAGCCTCCACAGTTATCCAAAGGTAACTGATGCTAATGCTAAGAGAAGGTCACGCTCCAGGACCTGGCTGCCAGAGAATTGAGATTGTCCTGCAGATACAGACCCAAGGCCATTGGATGGTAAAAAGGGAGAAAAGCTAGTGGTTGTATTGGCCAAGAGGCTTTTTCTGCCAGGTGTCATTGGGCTCGTCTTTAACGTACTGTGGGGCAAGTACTCAAAGATTTTGACCCTGTCTGCTCATGTTGGAAAAAGGTGGTTGTGCTGCTCTGAATGCTACAAGCCGCACAACTCCACTTAAATCAGCGCGGTATCAGAAGCAGGGCCAAGCCTGTACCTGCAGACAGCGTGCCTACTGAGTAAAAACTACAACGGAATGTACACAAAGCAAAGAAACTAAAATATTATAACAGTAGGACTCATTTTTAAGAAGTTTGCGTCAGTAATTGTTCTTTATTGCATCAAAGTCTACCTACAGACTAAGTGCTCCTTAAGACTAGTTCAATTTGTTTAATGTATGACACATTTAGTGGTTATAGTAAATTATTTTCTTTGAATCTGAATTATGGGCCATGAAGGCAAACAGGTTTGTACAGGTTTGGTCTATATTTAATTAAACAAGATTTATGGACTTTCACTGATAACCCTGATGTAAAAAAATAAATTAATCAGACAAAGTACTGTTAAATGAATTTGTAGGTTTTGTCAAATCAAAAGGATCTTTGACTTTGTCCCTGACAACATAGGAACAAGACATTTTGGCGATGGGCACACATGAAAAACAAAGCGGTGTCTCCATGTCCATCTTGTGCTCAGCTCTATGGGCCTGGTTAAGGTCCTCATTTATTTATATTTAATGAGAATCAATACAAGGAGGGGTGATGTGTGCATTAAACCAGCGAGATCCACATCCCCAAAAGCTTTTATCACTCATTTGCTCTGCTAACACTCACAGCGCATTTCAAAAAATACGGGGAAAAAACATTAGCTGGCAGGATTGGGACTTTCATGAACCTGTGGTTCTGGGAGAGCGCTGTTTGAACGCATGAATAACATCCGCTATTCAAACTGGACCATTGTTCACTGCTGACCTAATGGCAGCAATACGTTTTCTGTTTTTATCCTTGTAGTCGACTTGCAAAGAATGGGGAAAGAAAGAAGGAAAGCGGAGACCAAAACCATCAGCTCACTACTACAATTACCAGTTTTCCTTTCTATCACTGATCTCCTAGAGCATAATAATTGTAAAGCTACTTTGCACTCAGTGCTAAGTAGGAGAGGAACAAAAATTTGATATTTTAATGGCACCAACAGAATCCTTCCGAAACTAGTGAGTATTAAAAATCATTGCATTGTCATTTGATACCAAATTTCGATATCTCAGCAGGGCTCAGCGTAAGCCGGAAACGAATGCTGGCTGAGAATCAGCCTTTTATTAACACTTGAAAAAAGAAGTGAGACAGATTAGTGGATCTGAAAATATAGATGGTGTTTACATGCACTAAAATAAGCTGATTATTGGAAATCCATATACAAAACAGAAGTGTAACCTCATTTCTGCTCCACCGTAGACTCATTTTAGAAACCTGGTGCTCAGATTTTAACTGTTTAGTGACAGAAAATGCTGCTTTCCAAGTTCTTTTTTTCCCACTTTGTCTGTTTGTGTGGTTGCAGAGTGACAGCACTCGGGGAGAGAAAGACAAGCGACGCTGGACAGCATGATCAGAAACCTGGTTACACAACTACATGGCAAGAAATCGCCGTTCTGACAGAAATCTACCAGGGGAAATTGTGTTTCCCTCATTCCCTAACCCAATTTGGGACACCAGCTTTCCTGTTTACATGACAGTCAAGACATCCTCTTTCCAGAGAAAGCTGACTGTAACCCGATGACCTAAGGGTGCGTAAATGCACTAATTGCTGTGGAGTTAATACTGGTGTTTTTGCCTCTGCTTTCTTTCTGTGTGGCTCCTTCACACACACCAGACAGCCTCAGGAGAACCAAGGGTGCCCAAGTGAGGTAAGACGCCGACGTCGAGAACGTCTACGGTGTGTTTCTGTCCGTATGCACAGTGCAGGCTCGGCAGTTTATTAAACCAACAAAGCAACCGGCTCCGCTTTTCTTACGGTCTTCCAACCACTAGGTGTAACGTACCGAAGTGTGTTTGTTAATCGCTAATAACAAGCTGATGTCCAGCTTAATTTCCCCCATAACAGCATCAAACTGAACAAATTCTGGCAGACTCTGTTTAAACAGCAGCCAGCCCCGATAATCACACGAACAGGCCCTCCCTCTGCTCGGCAGTGAGTCACGTCACAGGGAGGAGGACAGAAGTTCAGTGACTAATGTCAGGACTAGATTTTATTTTACACAGACTTCACTTTTGGATGAAGACATCACTGACTGTGCTGTTACACGATTGAATACACTTTAACTGTCGTCAGATTATTACTAGCTGCACCAAGCAAAAAAGTCAGTCTTATCCAGCAGTCCTACAGAACTAAGTGTAGCTTTAGTGGAAAAATGAGAAAAAAACATTTCTCATGAGACCATGAAAATGTGTGTGTCTAAAAATACACAAATATTTAGAGCGTAATGTTAATTTTTGTTTTGTCAAAGGGGATTTTGTAAACCTGGTTTAGAACACAAGTCTTAGTTCTACTTATAGAATACTAATACTTAGACCAGTTTAGAAACGGTCAGCCCCAATACCAAGTTATGATTCTTGTCAAACATAAAAAGTCATCCAAGTCAAAAGAACAAAGTCACAACTGGTCTAAAATGTAGCAGAAGTGTATGTCTGACTTATTTAGCCGAACGCAACCTGTGACAAGAATTAGACTACTTCTTACACTACATACAACTACAAAAAAGGCGTGAAAAAAATGAAAGTACCAGGTTGAGTTGGACATCGATTCCTTTAAATCCAGGCTTCCTAGACTTATAGTAGCCCTGCCTGAATCACTATTATCCAATTGTTTCATAGAGCATCTCCCAAGGTTGCACACGGCGACTTCTTCTGACTTAGGAGTAAATAAATAAATTCTAATGAAATGGCTCAGTTTAGTTCAACCTTATTGTAGACGCTGGCGTTACGTACAGGTTCACGACTCTTTATGCAGGAAGATGTTTAGGGTTAAGAACGCCAAACTTTAGCCACAAGTAGGTTTATGCTCATGCACAGCTGTTGATCTTATCAATCAGCCGATTAATTGTGAAGATGAAATGTTAAATTAATACAGCTTGGAAACTGTCAGCAGTTACACAGACAGATTAACTAACACATCTGCAGCCTGCAAAGGATTCACATGTGACAAAAAAAATGTAAAAGTGTAAACTTTTGTTTTTCAAATGACTCAAATGAATGCATTTCCCATCATATGTAAAAGACCTAATTATCACAGTAGCGATGATTAGCCCACTTTGATCTCACAATGCGGGCCCACAAAGCCTTTAACTATCAAGCTCCTCTCCTGTGGAACCAGCTCCAAGTTCAGATTAGGGAACCAGACACCCTCTCTACTTTTAAGACGAGGCTCAAAACCTCATAGTTAGTTCTAGTCCAGCTGCAGCCCAACCGGTCCGCCCACCCTGAGCCTGGTTCTGCTGGAGGTTTCTTCCGTTAAAGGGAGTTTTTCCTCTCCACTCTTGCCTATAGCTGCTCAAGGGGGATTTGTTAGGTTTTCTCTAAATGTCTGTGTAGTCTTGATTTGATTATGTCAAGTGACTTTGTTGTGAATTGGCGCTATATATTAAGTTGAATTTAATGGAAATTTATTTTATTGGCACTTGAAGAGAGCAGTGACAGATTATAGAACTAAATAATATCGTTGTGGTATTCATGCTATAGTCTCCTCTTTGTCTGCTCTCTGTGACCGTGGGTGGAGCTCAGCTTGGTTCCAGTTAGCAGAGCCTGACTTGTTTGCAGTTGACTATTGCTTTTTTTGTGAGGTGGGGTGGGGGTGGGGGCTTTGCTGCCCACCTTACATCCGTTTACTTCTGTACTCCGTTACCAAAGTGACCAGGCCACCTTTTACATTTGACTCAAAACCTGAAAGAAGACAAACACGGCCGTCCTGCCAAACACTTCAGCAACTGCTAAGACAGAGAGTGAATTAGAGTAAAGACATCTTCATTTCAGACAGTGACTGTAACTTGAGTCCAAAGTTATTTGTATGTAAAATTTTACATGTTCAGCCTGTGTCTTTTTGTATAATTAACTGCATCTCTGAACCTGTTTTTAATTAGCTTGTTAAGCCAAAACTACTAAAAGTACTATTATGCACATTTAAGAATTGCTTGGTTTTTTAAAACAGTGTTTAATATTTCAGAGCGTGTCTAAAAGAAGAGGAGGCAGGAAAATTAAGTCAGGATGCAAAACGGAGAAGACCGAAAAAGAAAAAAAAACCAAAAACTTTTGTACTGTGCTCATCTTCACTTTTAAGTTTTTAAATATAATTAAAGTTATTAATTAATTAAAGTCATTAAATATAATTTATACTTAAAATCAAGGATAATTTTAAGTATAAATTATATATGTAAGAGCATTAAAAATTGAAGGAAAATAAGTTAGACAGAACTGCAATGTGGTCAAGAGGCATTTTGAAAGTTAAGCTGCTCAGTGGATGCTAAGGTTTTTAATAAAATCCATAAGTGTTCTTATATAAAGACAATAGCTAAACATGCCTTTGCAAATCCTGTGCAAAGGATATGGAGTGTGCTCTGGTGCTACGTGGCAGGAAGAGGGCAGGCACAGACGAGGAATGGGTTTGCCCCCCTTCACCGTTTCCTCAACAATTTCCAGAGGCCAGTCTTTCCAAATCACCCAAACCAAAACAAATCTGACACCAGGCAAGGCTATTAGCAAAATCTGCTTACAGTACAGCAATGCAGACGTAATCTCGTGTGCTTTAAGTGACCAATGAGCAGGTTCCTCTCTGTGTGAAGTTGTATCTGAAATGTAATGGGGGGGAAGTCTGGAGGCTTTGTAAAAACACAGGAAGGATATACTTCCAAGTCAGAGTAACCGGTTCAGCAAAAGACTCATGTCCAAGCTCATTTTGATTCCTTCATTTTCTCTATTATCTCGTTGTTGTAAACGGCCTTGGAACTGTCACAAAATCAAACTTACCAGAAGCCGGGCGCCTACAGTCAGCCAGAGCTCGAGCAGAGGAGATACAGTTTCTGATACAGTTGTCACAACTAAACATCAGATACAGTTTCCGCCTCCGCTGAAAAACGGATTTTAAAAAGAAGCGTAGTGCGAGCTGACACAGCACGCAAGACCAATTTATCAAAAAACGTGCCGGTCCAGTTTTAGCTTTTATAGGAGACAACTTTATTGGGGACAAAGCTTTAATTTTGTCTTGACTGACATACACACTAAATGGGTGGCACATTTTAAACTGCTGCCCTCAGGAAGACGGTGCAGACCAATTAAAGCCAGGACAAATAGACAAAAAGAGTTTTTACCCAAGTGCAATAATCGCACTAAATGTTGCAAGTACAACACATGCAGCTGACTGCATGTACACCGGCCACTTCAGAAACGGCAAATAACTCCAACAAGCCAGCGAACGTCCGACCCACTGCCCCGTGTCCCGTTAAAAGTTTGTGTGCTCAACCCTAATACAACAAACTCCAAGAAAACAGTTTGGGCCATTTCAGTTTTCTCTTCCTACGAAGAGTTACACAGGCCTGCTCTGTAATTACCCCAAAATTAAAGAGGTCTGTCTGGATTTACCAACACTGACCAGTCTCTCCTATAAACCTTTTAGCACCAGGCCAGTTCCAAAACTGGTTTGGAGCCAGTGCCTACTTTAGAACCAGTTCTTGGCATTTCCACAGTAAAAATACTGGCTACAGAACTGTTTGCGGGTCTAGAACTAAAACCCACTCTTGTCATGTGCAGGAGTAGGATTATTTTAACTGACAAAACCAACCACGGCTTTGTTGTATAGTTTGACTTGTACACCTGCAATGTGGTTGAGACCAGCAGAGTTTATGCTTAGTTAGGCAGCTGAAGGCCAACCTTGTATCTACTCCCATTTTGATGATATAGCTGGCTACACTGCCCACTAGTCGACCTGCAGATCCTTTGTGTGTGAAAACTGGCATTTATCAAATTAGTATTTAGCTTCAGCCAATGAGCAATGAAAAGTCTCAGCTGTTCTGTATCCGTCTGTTTGTGCATGCGTGCAGGCTCATTTACGCACAGAAATGCCTTCTGAAGAGGAACACAGCGTCCTGAAAGTCCTAGCAGACTTATGTTGTAGACAAAGTAGCAACAGAAAAAAATATATATATATATACACACACAAGTATATGTGCCAGCCACAAGTGTGCCAGCAGTTAAATAAAATTAGCGCTGGATTTATAGATGAGAAGGCAAATCTATTCTTCATCGTTACCAGCTGTGATGAGAAGTTATGATTGATGTGGGTGTATAGTAAGGTGCAGGTTTAAACTCCTACAATAACATCTAAAAGAGTAGAGGAGAACCACGATCACTACACTAATAAATCTATATAGTATAGTGTGATGGCGGAAAAATAGCTCAACACAGAAGATGTAGTTGCAGTAGATGCATTGGCCCGTTCACACATTTAATAGTCTAGTTATGTGACTAGTAATGTATGTAATGTAATGACATTATTGCCATTATTAAGCACAATCAGGACAGGTGGAACAGATGCATTTGACTAGTAGCGTTTGGAGACTCACAAAGCCTCACAAAAAAAGTAACTGTTGTAAAGTGCTTGACAACAACTGTGTCACACTGCAAATAACGATACACCAAAGTTTTACACTCTTATAATTAACAGAACTAAAATTCAATCTTTCATCTGACGAAAGATTTTCCTAATAAGACTGAAACTATTGTCAAAAATACAAAAAAAAACAAAGAGACTTCTCCTTGGCCATCTTGCTGACAACTTGTATTCTTAATTAAACTTACACTTTCCAGAGTCCCAACAATGGCAGCGTCTGAATTTTGTCTGGGCTACGGAAAGAAAAAGGAACCATAGGAGCTGCCAGCATTACTTACTTTGAGAGAGACACTCCTCCAGCTTTTCCAATGAGCTCCTCGTGGTGGAGGACAGCATCATTCCAAGGAATATCAAGGAATTTCAGCAGTGTCCTCATCCATTTTTCAGGATGGAGCACCAACTGTTCGTAGTTCACAGGTAAGCACTTGTCAGCAGCCTCCAGGCATTGTGTGTACATGGTCTCTATGGCCCGATTCCATTTGGTCAGACAGTCCCGATAGCTGCCTAGGTCAAAGCCTGCAATGGTCACTTTCCGTGAGATCATGGAGTGGACTGACGCCCGTCCGTCACGAATCATGAGTATAAATTTGGCATGGGGAAAGATCTTTGCCAGGTATGCAAGCGATTTCAGTGCAAAAGGGTCTTTGTTGCACAGGTAGTTGGCAGGCTCGCCGTGTTTGACAATGATTTCCAGCAGAAAGGCCTGCATTGCAGCATCCAGCACCTCGTCTGTCACACCAGCCTCATCCAGACGCATCTTCTCCCGGCCCGAGCGGCTCCACATCTGCTTCATGGCCAGGATACGGGGGATGACGCGGGTTTCTTCCCCACAGCGTACTTCTGGGTGGGCATCTAGCATTGCCCGCATGAGTGTTGTCCCACTGCGAGGCACGCCACCAATGAAGATGAGCGGCATGTCTTTGCTGTAAACAAAAGGAGTGCTGAGATTCTGGCCTGTGCGTAAGGTGGTCCGCATACTGCCTCCCACAGCTGACAAAGGCAGGATTCCACCCAGCTGGCCACGCTCTTCAATGCGATGGTGGCACTCCATGGCATGGCGGCCTAGGTAGAAGACCGTGACCGAGCTGATGACCAGGCAGGCCACCAGCAAATTCTGTTTTAGCTTGCCAATCATGTTTTAGGCCACAGACAGGAGAGGACAATGTTATAGGGGCAGAGAAGGGGGGACGGGAAAAAGTATCTAAAGGGTAATTGAGATTCCCACCCTTTATGGTTGTTTGCTGGGAAACAGGCATGGATCAAGCTCCCTGGTGCACCGCAGGCGTTCAGTCCCCAACTCCATGAGGCCTGGATCGTGGCAAAAAACAAATAAGCACACAGTTAGTTGTAATTATACACCAGGGAAAAATTCATTAAGAAAACGGTACAACAAAACCATAAAGCAAATCTACAAAGAATAATCTTGTCTGGAACAGTAATCGCCACATTCGCGTCGACACACAGACCTTTTGATCCAGGCCAATATTAATGTTATTAATGTTAATATTGTACCTTGCAGAGGGCCTTGAATCCTAGATCTAACACAGATACGGCCTAAACACAATTATGTACTGTAATTAATTACAATGGAGCTGACACCAGAAAAACAAAATTAACTCAGAAGTACCAGGAACTAAATGCCCATAGAAAGATAACAGACTCTGCTGACAAGACACTGAGGATGTAGAACAAACCTATGAATTTAACAAAGGATCACTCCATTTTTCTTCTTGCTAGACTGAGGATTTGATTTTTTAGTGGCACATACATCATAAGTGACAATTAGCCCTAAAGCATCTAAATGTAACATTGATAGGGGCACATGTGCAAGACTTTCACTACATTTATAGTGAGCAACTCGCAAAATAGTAATATGGTTAGAAGAAAACAGATAAAACTGCGTGTCGACTGCGCATGTGCCTCAACCCTAATCTTCTGTTTATACAGATGCAACAAATATGAGAACGCAACAGTCCAAGTGTGACAGCCCATAGATTACCCAGAGCACCCTAGTACAAAGTCAGACATGGAAGCGAGGCTATATGTGGATAGAGCATGCTGCTTTGTCTCCAACTGTCAGGATTAATGGAGGTGGGGATGTTCCTATTAGGCGTCTGCTAGACCCATTTTTTCCATCATCATGTGCAGACTGACCCCTCAGTGAAACAAAGTGTTGTTTGTCTCACCAGAACACTTCAGTCTTGCGCAATCTCCTGCTGTTACATGTGTGAAACAACAACTCCAGGCAACGTCCAGACCAGATTCCAGAGTTTATATGCAAAAGAGGCTTCTGGCTGCACCACAGGAAAGCGCTCACATTCCCCTGATCTGATCCCCACCGAAAAATCTGAGTGAATCTTAAAATGCTGTGTGCAAGAAAGCACAAATTTGGCTCAGAACCCATAACCAGCAAGAAAAGTGGGTGAAACTAGGGAACAAGAGTGCAAAAGCTTTATTAACACACGTACTACTAATACAATAATACGCAGCAAACACGAATAACAATACTAACTCGAAAGGACGAGACCAACACCTCTGAAAAAAAAAAAAAAACTCAAAAAGGAGATTAACAGAAATTCACTGTTGAAGTAGGTGAATATTAGAAACAGAAAATCACTTTAACACGAACTACTAATAAAGTTATTAATTAACACACTATCTACTCATTATTAACTCAAAGGCAGAAACTTGGACTATATTAAAAAAAAAAACCAACGCTTAAAAGAGGAGGTGAATGTGACAAACAGAATCGCTCTAGTGAGGAGCCAAGCACTTTAAAGAAAACCACTCTTAAAGAGAGGCCAACTCTATGAAACCACTCAAAAGGAGGCTGACTAACGTACTCAACAGACTCACGAACAGTATCAAAGGGTGGAGATGGGGAAAGGCTGAACAAGATCAGGGAGACGTACCAGAACGGACCATGACACAACCCCAAAACTCAACACGAGGCCTTAAATCCAAACATGCAGGGGGTAATGATAATGACGATGATGATGATGAAGGAAGGGAAAGGGTGAGTGCACCAGCAAGCAGCTGAGGAGGGGAGGAGCATAGTCCTCCTTACTGAAAGACTTTAAGATTGGTACTTGGTAGGTTATGCACATAAGAAACTTTGTGTAAGTCTGTGTTGAAGAAATCAAAAGCAACATTAAATAAGGTGTGAAGTCACTGATAATCATTTGTTATAGGGACTGTGTTTTCCTAAAATACCCCAGAATCATGACGTATTCCACCGAGTCAGACCAAGGAACCCTCAGTCCGCTCATCTTCTCTGTATCATACACTCGATGCGTGACAGGCTCTGTCAGCATTGTTCTGCAGCAGCGCCACAGCAGGGACTCTGACGTCACTACGTGGCAGGCTGCAGTTCATCACAGCAGAGCCGCCAAACACCCCCCACCCCCAAAATGGTATCCAAGGGACTGCTGGGACGCATCCTCGAACACTACAGCGTGACACAAAGACACCGCCATGCGCTGTGTTCCACCGTGTGTCGTTTTATTTTTCCTAGTGGAATTTACTGTCCTGAGAGCGTGGACATCCACGGAGATTCCAAGGCCTTTACTCTCAGCTTTGTTTAGAAGTGGTCTTCTGTCTTGAGAGGCAGAGTAAGTGTTTGGCAGCCAACGTCTGCTGCTGACGTATGCAGAAATCAACCATTTCCATCTGTGCCCAGTCTAGCTCTGACAAAAACGGCACACTGGTCATAACGCAACACTTGAAGAAAGGGCTATACACGCCACATAAGAGGAAGACAAAGTTGAATGACTCATAAAACTACTTAAATACTATATATGTTTACGTTGCATGTGTTGACCTATAATTCACCTTCCAAGCCCATTTCCCAGTATTTTACAAGAAGACAGTCCTGATGAGCAGTATTGTCACTATTCTGGGTAGAAGTTAAAGCGATCGCTCCTAATCTTTGTCAATTCTCTGGCAATTTATTCATTCATAAGATTTTTTTTTTATTTGTCACCTGTACAGTTACACATAGGACAATGTACAGTGAAATCTGCTGGTGTACCTGCATCCATATTACAGACATAATATTTTTGAACTGAACTTCTCTAGACATTATCCAGAGGAGCTGCGTGACAGAATGAAAATGTCCTAGTCAAGTGGTCTGGACATTACCCGGCGTATATTGTGCGAGTCTCCTACCATAAAGCCTGGGTAATGTCCGCGTTAGTCCATGTATGATTGGAGCAGCAAATTGTTCAGAAAAATCAATAAAAGGGAGTGCGTGTGTTTGGAACATGTCTTTCGGGTGAATGCCTCTGCTTTATTTGCTGTAAACAGAACACTGTGATCTTTGCAGCATATTTTTAGTGTCATGATGAACTTCCAGAAACGTCTACAGACATGGCAAACTCTATAAATGCAACTGAATAGCATACAATCCATTTTTAACCTTCCTCTCATTGCTAAACTCAGATTAAATAGACAACCGCCACAAGTTGTGCTCAATTAAGATATAGATTGACTTCTGGTTAATGTCCTTTCCATGTGTCTGTTCTAGAAGAGACTGTCAGGGAAAAGAGTCATCGCTCTGAGCAGCAGGCTGGGAGTAGGTAAAGCGTGCAGGAACACCATCATCGAAAAAGCTACGCTGCGTGTTTAGTCTGTTTGCAGTTGTGTTCATAAGTGTGTTAAAGTGAGCTCTCAGGGCCACTGCCAGTGGAAGACTGGAAAGGATCAGAATGGAAACTTTGTTTTGTAACCAGATCACTTCAAAAAGTTAAAGAACAGCTCTAAATGTTGAAAAAAAACACACAAAAAACCCTCTACAAACATTCAAACCTGTATTTATTGCTTTACGACACTTGCCTCGGCCCTGTTGGGATATGCAGCAGTCAACCGTCTGTTCCCCCTCTGACACCATGTTGCCAGCTTCTCCTTCGTGTGTTGCTCGTGTCTAATGAGCTAAGTGGCTGCCGTTGCCAGTTAACACACAATACTACAAGTCAGGAGGGTTTCACAGCTCAACATCGATGCAACTTCTCTGCATTAGCATCCCTGCGAGAGGCGGCTCACGGAGCAGTAACGTAAAAGTCTTAGTTGACTTCATTTCTTTATTTTTTGTTTTTGATTTTGTTCTTTATTGTCATTGAACTTTGTCTTTGCCAACACCTGTAGTCTATAGTCCTTTAACACTGCCCATTCAAGGCGGCTTTACTGCACCTTTACGTTGCCGTGCTGTTCTTTCAGTAAGGTACCACAACAGTGTTGGTCAAAATATTAGAATTGATTCCCTCAGGCTCAAGAAGCTGCTAGGATGAGTAACAAAGCATGTCCAGTTGACATGAGTCAATCTTTTTATTTACACAGGACACGCAGGGATGCGTCCATTTCACACCAAAGGAAGGAAAATCTTTCAATCCACAGCTTTGGTGCAGCAAAGAAATGAGGCACCCATAAATGTGTGGACAGTGGAAAATATATAATTAAACCACTGTTTAACAGATTTGTTCCACATAAACAACGACAATAAACAGACTAAATCAACATCCATGTACTAAATGATGGGAGGGCCACAGCTAACACTAGCACAGCTGCTGGAAACAGTTGCTCTTCCAGGAGAGACGTCCAGAAGACACACACTGACAGAAGTAAACACACATTTCAAAAAAATGAAAGACTGTAAATTTTAAAAATTCTAGTTAAATGAAACATATGGATCCTTTTGATCAATTTCAGAAAAGCTTTGGTCCCCAGCCCTCGGGGGAGGTCGATTTTAACTGCACAGCGGAACTACGACCGCCTGAAAACGGACCTACAGATTCCAGATTCAGTCCATTTGGAGGTGAAGTGTTACGAATGCCACACCAATAAACTGTGGTTGAGATTCACAGCAGTCTCGTCTTACACCTTGCATCAGCGCTGAACTGTGTTTGTGTTAAATTAATTGCGGCTCTTTCCTCCTGTTACTGATACTGTATCTTCCACGCAGGCTATTCTTCCCATTGATCTGTTAGGGGAAGTGGAGGCTGAGGCTGCTCTCTGAGGAGCAACAGTGAAACCAAACCACATCAACACTTAATAATGAGGGTGGCTCTGCACCTAAGCCGAGATGTGAGAGGTCAGCGCTACGGAGAAGAATTCTGGAAGTTTCCTCTCTTTTCATCGCTTCTTGAATGTCAGCCAGGTGAAAAGATTTCTTTGACTGAATGTTCCACTAATTAATGGGTAAATGATCACTTATCACCAACACTGTCACCTCTGAGAAAAAAATAAAATCTAATAAAAACACAGTGAAGGGACTCTGAACTAAATATAAGCAGCTGTGAGAAGCATCACACTTTAAAACACAATCAAGCTCAGTGGAATAACACGTTTAGTATATTTAGAAGTGTTTTCTTCCTGTTTTCTCACATTAGCTGGTTCAAAACATGATGACAGTAAGCAGGGGAAGAATTCTCCATCAAGCAAAACCTAATTCCACATGAGGGTCTGTTCTGCTTTGCTGCATGCTCCCCATTTAATTTTGCGTAATCAGATCACTGTCGGAAAAGGTGGAGCTTATTTCAACCACTGTGTGTTGACAGGTGTCCAGCCCACAATGATACATTAGCATTTATGAGACCAAATTAAATATAAATATATTTTTATATAAAAACTACCACATGGCACTAATGTTGTGGTTGATAAACACATTTTTTAAATTTGGAACACATTTATGGGCATCTCTGCCTTAGAGCCTAATCTGGAATCACCACAGCCTTTGTTTTGTCAAATTATTAATGGCATTATTTAATCACAAATTATTAGATTTCAAAATTGTGGATGTTTGTTTTTCAGAATTTTTGGGGGGTTCATACATCTATTAAAGATTTAAATGTAAGCACTTTTCAGGAACTCAAGTTTTGCAAGCACTACACACCTAGGGTAAATTGTATTTGTATAATTGTAAGTATTTGAACAAATAGATAAATACCGAATCACTTAAAATCATATTAAAAAAAAAGATAGCATTATGCTATAAACAACCAAATTAAATTTTATAATATAAAGAAATGAAAATAAACACTCACTTGACAAACAATTCTCAATAAACGGGTTACTGAAAATACAAAAAGTAGGGACTTTGATTTTTGTATTGTGCAAATCGAAAACAACAACAATTAACAACACGACTGGTGCCGAGTAAAGCAAAAAGCTGCATTACACACCAACATCGTGATCAACATCATGAACATCTTTACAACTTATTACTCGGTTGGCCATACGTTGGCTGGTCATAACGTTTGCCGAACTTTTCACTTGCAGAAACTTACTAAAGTTACCTAAGTAACGCTGGGTACGTTCACTGAATATTTCATAAATGTGCGCGTCATATTTGACATGTCATACTAGCATTACATCACTAACACACACACACACGAAAGCTCGGACTGTCCTACGGTGAAAAGCTGTAAGACCGGACTATTCCTCTGTTCATGCTTTGTATTTTTCGCTTTAGATTGAACGCTCATTTAAACAACAACTTCCCATCATGTCCGACTCATCACACATGAAGACAGACTGACCAATCAGAAATAACTACTCAGTCACAGTGTCATTAATTGTGAAAGACACAGTTAATCTTTCAAGCACTTCATCTAAAATTCCAGCACATTTCAGGCCTAGAAAACATTAAAATTCAAGCATTTTCAAGGATTTCAAGCCCCCGTACAAACCCTGTTTGTTGCCCCTGACTCAACTTTTGGAAATGTTTTTGTCATTGAAATGAAATGTTTTCACAAACTGTGTTGTAAAAACAGTCAAATATTCAGAATAAGGCCCGAGACCAAACAGCTATTGGCAGTATACAGTCATTTTATATCCATAAGTGAAGCCACCATCTAGGCGGCAGCATGGAGAGCAGAGATACTAGCGCAGGAGCAGAAGCAGCATGTTAAAACTGATAAAATAGTTGTTTCACTTCAGAGACATCTGCCAACTCCGGTTTGCAAAGGTCATCCTCTTACTGCCAAATCAATTACGGTTTCTCCTGCGATCTCTGACTGGCGCATTCCTTAGCTTCCCCACTACTGCAATCAGTCAGCAAGAGTGCGGCCCTGTGCACGACCTCTGCCCTCGAGGCTCCGCTGTAAATCACACGCATTGAACACATTCAATCAAGCTCCAGCTCCATGTGTGATAGAGAAAAGAGATGCGTCTGCGCAGGCAGGATAATCCAGGGGAACTAAATTCACGAGGATATGTGGGAAACTAATTCAGTGGTGTTATATTCTGCTTCTTCATACAAAGCTACTGCATTCCAACATTATCTGCAGGGATCACAAAGAAAATAAACTACAGAGGAGGGCAAACACAGTCATCCTCCTCCCCTGTCATTTGTACAAACGGAGTTCACGTTAGGCTCCTAAGGGGATTAGATTTGTGTACACACCTGCAACATTAGTCATGACCTGCAGGGACCATTTGTGTGGGCTCAGAATGGTGTGAAATTAAAGCTCTCTGACATTTCTTTCCCAATCAGGAATGACCCGTTCTCTCAGGCAACATTTATTTAGTCCAAGTGGCAGAACAGGAGTTGTATATGTCTAAATGTCTAAACCAAAATTACTAGGCTGTTGAATAAGATGCCCACAACCCCAGACTGAGGAACAGAGACTGGTTATTTTACCACAGTCATTAGCATCGTGTAGGATGCACAGAGTTAGTGTAACACAACAGAGTATTTGCTAGAAAAAAATAAGTCAACGTGAGCAGAGCGTCATGTCAGCATAAGACAAGGACAAAGGAAGAGACAAACTAGCAATAAACAAAATGATATTGTCTAAGCCAGTGTTTATCAGCGTGAAGAACATTACATGAGGTCCACATGTGTAAGAATGTCAAGAAGAAATCTGTGGACAAAATCTACAAGGTTAAACTTTTCTGGACAACTTGAGACTGAAGAATTCTGGCATTGAAGGGGGTCCAAAGGTCTAGCACTGACCTGGTAAGATCAAATGATTAAACGGCCTACACGAGTGCAAACACCGAGGAGAAGATCTTTGATACAAGAGTGATAACAGAATCTTGAACAATTGATGGACACAGGCGAGACGTTTAATATATGCAGCTCTGTACTGGTGCAGGATTTCTCGTTCACCGTGCAGATCGACACTGGTGGGTCACAGGGGACATGCGGAGAAGCCGACACAAACCCCTTGAAGACTCAATCACGCATCGTGAAGCCCAGGACAACACGGCTATTACAGGACTAGTGGTAACAGACAGTAAATCTACTGAAAATAATCCGATGAAAACATGACAAATTAACTGTGATAAACCGATAAGTAACACTCAGCCATTTACACTTCAGCTACATGGTAAACGCTCGCTCATATAAGCGCTTCACAACTTCGATTCTCAATTACCCACACACACCCTGACAGCGATGGCCGCCATGCAGGGTGGTCACCTGACCCACCGAGAGCAACTGGTCAAACCTCATTAACTGTGTGCCAGAGTTTTGCAATGCTTCAGTCCATTTTTCTTATCTCGATATCACTATTCAGCCTTTTTCCTCAGTATGAAAGTGTGTGGGGGGGGGTTTCCTGTGTGGCAGTAATCATAAAAACATCAGGCAATTTAGAAAACCGCTAATGTTTTTATTTACCTGAATGCACCAGTCAGTCAAATTTAATATCAGTCCAGTGCTTGTTCCATACTGGCTGAAAGGGACGTGGAATGACGAAGACTTTGCATTGAGCTCATATTGGCCTAACATAATGAATAATAACACGTGCAGTGTGAAAGCACTACTGGCGTTACTCTTTATTCAGATTTTTCCATTTATTTGTCACTCTCTTGTGACAAATGCACAAGCTGCACGTCCACTCAAATGCTTCTGACCTTACACGTTGTTAGCAGTGTAACAGGAGACTGTGCTGCGACTGGAGTGAAACAGACTATAGAGTCGCTCTCCTGTTCCAAAAAGTACTTGCTTTCACTGAACTAAGGCACAGCCCTGTTTCTCACCAGACAACACATGTTGTTAACACAGGAAGTATTCACACTTCAAACCACAGCTCTCCTGTATACATCTGAATGTGCTGCTGGCTCAGTGCATCAGTAAATCAACTCCACCTTTGCTGGTGCAGCCGTCAACTGAGCAACTCCGCAGTCACAACGCAGGGGTTGTAAACGATGAATCAGTGAAGGACACATCACCAATCAGTAAAGTGACTGGCTGAAAGACACGGGGGAGTAAATCAGCCTGCGCCTAGACTCCGTGTGTGTGTGTGTGTGTGTGTGTGTACGTTAGGAAGGAGGGGGTCTGCATACTGAGTGGGCAGCCTTTTGTCAAGCAGCATGAATATAATTTGTAAGGGAGTGATACACAATCTGCGCTGTCAGTGTGGGAGTGTTGCTCTGGAGACCCGTTTTATTTTGATTCTTCCACATTTAGGCTAATAGTCTTTAGCCTACAGTCATTCCTACAAATCCACACACACTATAGTGCAGATTATTCTGAAATCATGCTGAATTGTGTTTTCCCACTCATTCAGACAGCCAGTCAATTCATCATGCTACTGTACGTCAGCCAGTGTTGTGAGACTCGAAACTTGCTCCTCTTATAATCACGAAAAATATATAAATACTGCACATGTATACTGTATTCATACCGACAGGGCGTGACAATAATGAACTACAAAAAACAAAAATTAAATATGCATGACAGTGTGTGTTTGACCTTAAAGTGTCCATAACCTCTGATTTCAAGTAAATCTTCATGTTTCATACCTTCATGAAGCACTAATAACGTCAATCTATGCAGGTAACTTGAATCAACTTTCTGAGGAATCCTTCTGCACAATTCTTTTTTTTGTTGTAATATCAAAGGTCAATATAAAAGCATAAATCTAAGGCTCTAACAACTGATCAATACAATTTCATCATTAAAATAGTGGGCAACAAATTAAACAATATACTTGTTCCTACATTACTGTGTGAGACAATGCTGACTGAGTGAAAATTTGTCAAGAGGAGGAAAAATAGGTTACGACGGAGACAAGTGGACAAAAAAAGTAATTCAAAGCGAGGGACACGGGTGTACGTGTGAACACACTGACATTATCTGGATTTTACCAAGCAAGCTCCGAAATCATCTCCAGCCAAGCTCATGGATGAATGAGGTTTCACCATGAGTGTGTGGGCAGGTTGATCATGCCCATTTCCTGCAACTGCCGTGAAACTAGGCAAATGAAACACGTGAAGGTGAGGAACTCGTACCAATTCTGTGGATACATGCGAATAGAATTGTATCGTCCACAAACAGCGCTGGCAAAAGCATCGAGAGATTCTCTTGTAAAGGTTTTTTGGGTGAGGCTGACACATTTAACCAATCACAGAAGATCTGTCACTTCTACTTTTTAAGTGTTTTGCAGTTTATTTGTTGTAATTTGGCAACGACTAAGACCTATGCCGAGCCCAACAGACGTTAGCAGAGCAGAGCAGGGAGAACGAAGGCGGGTTGAAGCCCAGTGGGCCAGCGTCGGGTCAGCGTCGGGTCACATGCAGCTCTAGCCTAAATCGGATAATGTGGCTTTAAATGAAATAAAAGAAGTGCTTTTTGTGTAAACACAGGAAAACGCATGAGCCAGGGCTGTCGTCAAATATAATATTTACCAAATAATGGAGAAGTAGCTTGATGTCAAATAGAAAAATAGCTAGCTACAGTAATAACCCTGCCACTCACTTCTTTTAACAAAAGTTACTACAATCGCACGTGTTTTACAATTAAAACATTTACAAGTATTAAAAAAAAAACCCAGACTAATGTATACTTTATGGATGTGTTCATATGCATAAAAGGTTACTGGGGTGAGGATAGGAAGGGGCGACTGTGATTTTCAAACATGACAACTTATACATGACACTCTTGAAGAAGTGTGCGAGGTAGGATGAAGAAAGTTCACATCACGTTTAACTGCGGTGCCGTTTACGGTCTTTAAGATTGCGTTGGCAGATGCAAAGCTCAAAAATATACAATACAACAATGATGTGCTTGGAAATCTTGTTTTGTAAAATATTTATTTGTAAAAGTCTCCTAAAAAAGTGTCGAAATGCTTTTATAAAAAAATATTTTCTCATGAACATTAAATCTCTAATTAAAAACAAATTTCACTGCTTTAAACTATGAAAAACTTCAGAGCCATCTGATAAATAAACTTTAATCTCATGACTTATGATGATTAATTTTGCCACTGCTATGCAAAGTTAGAGCAACATTGCATCACATCTCCCTCAGCTGCTCTGCTCTACACAATTGCTTTGTTAAAATAAAATCTAAAGTATTCACGCCCTTTTCAGAGTGGTGAAACTACTGGCACATTAATCGATGAGTATCAACAGGAAATTGAACGATTACACTACTAATGCTGTAATAATTAGTCATTTTTGCAGTGATTGTAAGTAATAGTGTTCATGTTAAATTGAAGAGGTTTGAATCAGACGATCTGGTCTACAAACGCCGTAACTTCAGACTGCTTCCATGCACGCCACCAGAGTTCCAAACACAGTTGGGTTGCAAAGCTGACGGAAATATTCATGACACATGGCCAGTAATTTATTCCACAGTAAATTTATAAGTCTGAGTTGGAACATTTCTATGCAAAAGAATGCCTGAAGGGCAAAATGGAGATCAGTGCGGCTTCCTTGGGAGTTACCAGAATAATGTCAAGTGTCAGCATTTGCTTGGACGTGCCTACACATGTGGTCAGTCAACAAGCTGGAGTGACCGACTGCAGTTACCACAGCTGATCACAATAAATGATACCAAAGTAAGGTATGGAAACAGACATGGGCACAGATTGTGTCCACATACAGGTCGCAGTGATTAATATTTTGTGTTTGTGCGGAATAAGTGTTTTTTGGTTGTTTTTTTTTGGGGGGGGTTAACTGCTGTCTTGCTAATTATGATTTTTAGTCATTGCTTCACAGTTAAAACTGTCCCAAAAACTAAAAAACACAATTAAATATTTTAGCAATATCACCTAGCAATAGAAGAAGTTAAGGTAATATAAACCTTTAGTTGTGCCACAGTGGGGAAATTTCCACGTTACAGCCGCAGAGAATGTGATTTGTATGGCAAAAAGAATATGAAAATACATTAGTCAAATACAAAGTCAAAACTCCATGTGATTCTGCAGCTAAAGATCAATTAACCTCAATTTCAGAGTCACTGGACTTGCACCAGAAGTCCAGTTGGCTCCTTTTGTCTTGGTCCAAGTACAGTAGGTCTTTCTACGAGAAATATGCAGAGAGGTTTGCTTCTGAAGGTGTAGCTACAGGTTCATACTGCGGCCTGAATAAACTAACATTAAAAGTCAGAATTTAAACGCGCATACACAAACAGTGGGCACTCTTACTTCACCCTTATTAACCCGGTCCAGTCGTGAGGCACATGTAATCACCAGAGAAACCTAACCAACGTGTGTGTGGTCACCGAAAGTGTTGTCTCAGGGCTCAATGGTTCCTGCCCGTGAACAGTCATGTTGTCTTGTTTGCCCATCAGCGACATTTTTAATGCTAGTTCTTTGTGCTTCATCACCAAAATGACTCACATGAAGGAAGGCAATGAAACATACGCCATGTCGGCCCTGTCAGCTACACAAACACAACTGAACAACCACTGGCTATCAGCACTGCTAACCCACCACACACACACACACACACACACGTCAGTAAGTCCTTGAAGCAAGCACGCTCTTTTTTTCAACAGGAACTTAAATATGGACCCTACTCTGCAGCTGAGCTCATCGGTGGTCAGGCAGCTGCTTCATAACTGTGATGCAGCAGTGGCTTTTCTTCTCAGAAAAGGAAATGAGAGTAAAAGTGAGCTGGAGTCCAAGTGATCCAGCTCCGCAGCTGCGGAAGCCCACCCCCTGAGAGGTGCCAGCACCGAGGAATACCCTGAATTCATGTGGACTTCACCACCACCACCCCCTTCCCAGACCACCTGCACACAGCAGATGTGCTGCAGGCTACCAAGACACTGGCAGCCTGTGCCCCTCATATACTACCAACTATTCTTCAATATTCAGCCCGGAGGTTATTATTGTGACTCTTGGATTTATTCCGTCTCACTGTCTCCAAGACACATCAGCTGACCAGTGTCTATGTTTGCCTGCTAGTCTTGCATTTGCAAATCTGACATTATGAAAAGGTGACACTCCCCCTGGGAAAAGGGGGAATGTCTGTCAGGGTCATCACAGGACTGGGTCGGATGGAAGCCGGGTAACCGGGTCACCAGGCCACTAGTTTGACCAACCAAGGCAACGCGCAGGCCGAACCATCTCAGCCAACTACTGTCAACGTCTCAAGGGACTTCGCACCAAACGGCATATTATAAGGCCAGCTCGAGTATTAATAAAGTTCATAATAAGACACCGGGCGACGGGCTGCGCTTTCATTCGGCGGACGTCTCTTCACGTGCGCCCGACGTCAAGGACAGATTTCGGGCAAAGTGCACGTGCCGAGCGCCGCGGACGGGTTTCACGGCCAGTGAACTCCACTCGCCGGGGAACCTGGAGCGGGAGAGTTGCTCCCCAATATCCCCGGATGGTCCTCGGCCATCGGCGCCGCACGAAACCCGACCGCGTTCGTCAACAGCCGAAGCCCCGATCCGTCAACATTCAGTCCCCAGGAAAAGGGCTCTTTCACACGGGCTTCGTCTCCCAGCCTTCACGGCGAACGTGCCGCTCACTCGCCGTTACGTAACCCGCATGTCGAAGGCAGCGCGGCCGGGCCGAGTTCGAGGGCTCCCGGTCAAAACTGTGCGTTTCGTTGCCGCAGCTCCGGGGCTGAAGGGAGGGAGACGAGAGGGACGTTACAGCAACAGCTCGGTGCCAAAAAACCCACCTAATAATGCGGATACGGCGCAGGAGACTCGGGTCTGTCGGTCGGAAAATCTCCACGGAATCCAGTGCCAAGGTCCGAGCGGCCCCACCGTCCTCGACACTCACTTTCCGGGCATTTTCTGTGACCGCGGACCGCGTCAGTCGCACGGGCGAAGGTTCGTGTCGCTGCTTCGCTGTGGACGCCGAGCTGCCTCGTACAACTTACTGCTGTGCTGGCGTTGAAAGACGAGCTGTGATTAGTCCATTATAAGGAGACGGTTGTGTGTCGGAGCTGCTGATTGGTCCGCACGGTGATGGGCGGAACTATAATAGATTTAAAAGCGCAGGACGGTGGGGTTCAGTGAGACGCCATCGATCGAGTGAACGCTCCCGGACAGTCAATACATATTTACAAGATTATTTCATGATGGACGAGTAATATTATGTTCAAAGCCTCTGCACCGTTAACGCACCGTAGAATAACTCGATGCAGAGTATACTGTTTATTTTCATATCCGTTTACACACTTTTATTTCCAAGTTTTTTAGATTAATGATAAAATCTCTGAATTTTGTTTGGCTGGCACACTTATATTAAATATTTAGCTTAGACCAAGAGTCTTCCCCTTGCCATGAATATGATTTAATTTACTTCCTCTCCTGACTAAATAGTATGCCTGTATTCATTTAATATTTATTAGAGATATGCATCCAAATACCAAGCGTCAACTTGACATAGTTGACGAGGAGAAATCTTGGCAATCTGACATGACAGAAATGTTTAAAGACAGACACCAGCACATTCTGAGCAGAGGCAACTTTAGTGCAGTGGCCACAGTTGAAAGTGCAGGTTAAGAAAACACCCTATTTCCAGTATTGTACAAATCAGAGGTGTCATGCCGGTAAATAAACTCAGAACAATGCAAGTACTCAGATTAAAATAAAAGTACTGTTTCATATTCTTTATCCAAGTGACGTAGTCATTACAAAATCATTCTATGTTGAGTTCTGCACAAACAAAGTGATTTCTCTCAATCCATGTAAGGTTTCTGCAGAGATAAAACTATTCATCACATGTTACATTTAATTTATGTATGGATGCAAAGAGAGAGACTGAATTCAGACTATTTACAATGAATCTGCTTATGAAAATAAAGCTAGTGTTGTAAAAATGATATTTGTTGTGTAACTGTAGTAAGAAACTGTGTTGTCTTGCTCCATTTACCATAACGAACTGAACTGCTCTTCTCCTTTTTGTTTAGATTTTTTTAGGTCCTCCCCAACGGAAGAAGATGTTTGTCATCATGGGGTATTTTCTTTTGTCATTACCTTAAAAATCATTCCTATCTTGCAACAAAAAGCAGCCAAACGTTTGCTCCGCACCAGCTCAGCTTCTAATACCGATAATCACACATCAGAAAATACAAGACAGGACAGCAGAGGCCAATTTCGGCCCATGTTCATCATCCTGGATTACCGCGCTCTTCTTACTTCACCCAGTAAATTCACTAGAGCAGCTCCCTGTGTAGGAATTGCATCTGCACATTACTGTAGATGTTTGTTAGATTTCAAATTGGTCAGTGAAGCAGCTCCTGTGTCCAATAGAGGAGACACAAGCCCCTCAGCAAGTTATCTTTGCCTGAAGGTCAGGGACAGACTGAGGCAGCTGGACTAAAAGCCCATCAGAGGGTAATGGGGAGGGCAGATCAAACCTCTCACCACTATAAAGAATGCTTTTTCAGACTTTTTTTCTCTCATGACAGTGGAAGCTTTAAAGGCAATGACAGAGAAAAGATTGCCAGTGATCAATGATGCCATTATTGTAGATGCTCTGGTTTCAGTCATAGTGAACCGTCAGCAGAGACCAGCACTCAGCAGCTCCAGTAGGGTTCAAAAGTGCAAGTTAACTGATATGAGAAGACAAAGAAAACTGAGACCAAACATTAAGGTTTGAAGAATATAAGGCTTTTCATGGCTGATATGATTACATAAAAAAAAACTTGAGAAATATTCAGCATATTTGAGTTTTATTTTACACATTTCCTGTCCTCGTTTTGTATTGATGTCAAAATTATTGGAACGGGGGCAACAAAGGACAGGGAAAGTGAGGTAATTAAAAAAACAGCTTCAATTGTTTCCTACATGCCAATATTTAATAAAATACACAAATACAACTAAATTCTCTAACTCTATATCCCACAAATAGACACAGCAGGGCTGGATCCAGCCTGTGTGACAACAAAAAACAACAAATGTGCAAACAAATAAAATTAAAAATCTTTAAAAATCTGAATTAAAGAAAAACTACTGCAAACAGTGCCCATGCGAATTCTATTTCTATAACACACCCCGACCCTCAGTGTGTGGGAGACCTTTCCATGCAGCAGCTGCCTGCTGAAGATCAGTAGAGTCAGGGCGTCCACTGCTACAGGTGATATAACTGATGTGACGTGTAAATGCAAACCAAAAGTGTAAATGTTACCCGGTGAATACATTTGGAGCTTTATAAAATGACACATGTTATAAATCTGTTGCTTCATAATTAAAAATGATGGCCTCCTCAGTTCAAACACAGAAAAAGCGGTGATACAACAAAGTGGTCAACGTGCCCCTCCCCCAACTTTTCTGAGTGGTTTTGCTGGCATCACATTCATAAAACTTTTAAATTCCCCAGTTTCAACATTTGATATGTGTCTGTTTTAGTTTACAATCAAAAACAGGTTTCAAATGATTTGCAAATCCTTGCCTTCTCTTTTTATTCACATTTTACAGTGTCTCAACTTGTGGAGGTTTTATTTACCAAGACAAATAATGAACCTGATTGCAGCTGTGGACAAGCAGGAGCCTTTATCATATCAGATAGCTGGATATTGGATATTTATTTAAATATTTAATCCCGTATTGATCTATTCTGACCAAATATACGGCCGGTGTATGGCCAGCTGACACCTTTATGCGGCCAAATGAGATGCTCGGCCATACATTGTTAATTGCAACAGTGAGTGAATTGATTTGACAACATGATTTGGCCAATGCTCATATTTCCCATGAGACTCATTTGCAACAGAGCAGTAACAATGCGGGTGTGGAAATGAAGGCTGACTGCAGTGTTTTGCGATGTGGGCAACATAGCAGCCTGTCACTGTACACCGCCTGAGACGGAGGTTCCCCACATTGTAGAGGGTGTGAATGACTGAAAGGCTTCAGAGGCAGACAAGGGAACAAAATAGCTGCTGCCACAATGCACAATCCCCAGAGACATTTACTCAAGGGCCTGGTGAAGTGTGAGAACGGATGGGAATCATGAGAAAATGGGAGGAAACGTGTGGTGTCCAACAATGCTCATCTCCTCTGGGAGGAGGTTCAGAGGTCACAGTGTTGAGGTAAGAAACCACTTATAGAACACGAGTATAACCATAGCGTGGACTTATTGTCAATGCACAATATGAAGGGAGACTTTAGACTGTGTGTGACTACAGGACAGGACAACAACGGGAGAACACCACACTGTGGGTTTTGGGTTTTCCAAATCTTGAAAATCTGAAAAAACTGGACAGTGAAAATCTGGAGGGGACCTCAGGCAGCATTTTAAGGTTTTCAAAAAGCCGGTAATTTTCTTTAGTGTCTTTATAAAGTAGAGATGCTGCTTTTCAACAGTGTAGCGGTGTGAAGTTGGCTTTTCTAAACACGTATGTCCAGAAACATACGTTAGGTTAACTGGAGACTCTAAATTGCCTGTAGGTGTGAATGTGAGTGGGCCCGGAGATAGACTGGAGACCTGTACACGATGGACCACTATGGCAGCTGGGTAAGTCCAGCTCCCTGCGACCCTAAACAGGATAAGCAGCCAAAGATAATGGATGGATAGATGGTTTTGTTGGTGTTCAGTGTCACATTCCCAGAACAACCTCCTCAATGTCAATCAGTCTGGCTTCAAGAATGGTCTCTCCAAAGAGACGGCACTTCTGACTGTTATGGAATCCCTACGGGCTGCAGAAGCTGTGGGGAATTCTTCTGTCTTGATTCTACTGGACCTGTCGGCGGCCTTTGATACTGTAAGCCACATGTGTCAAACTCAAGGCCGTTTTATGTGGCCCGTGAGAGCTTAAAAGTTTTGAGTGTCTACCAATAAATACCAAAAAAGAAATTAAGCACGTGCTTTTACCAAAAACTACATTTCCCACAATGCCTTTCGACTTCAATAGCCGCGGAAGTGTTTCCACATCTATGCCAATGAAGTGAAATTGAGATATAAATAATGATCCCAAAATGTCCAGAAAGAGAAAAGTTGATGCAGAAGGAAGACTGTTTCAAGAAAGATGGGAAAGCGAATACTTGTTTGTGCTTCAAGGAGAAAGACCGGTATCTAAACTCATCCATTTTCAGCTCATAATTACTTCTTCCCAGCTTATCTAGTAGATAACCATAGATAACTTTCTGATTTTGTAACTATTATTTTTTGAAAACTTATTCATAGCAGTAGATCAATTCAATTATATACATTTTTTTGATAAATAAAAGATTAAACAAATGTTTTACTTCAATGAACTTTTCAGGTGTGTTTCACCACAATGTTATTTCTTCTTTGTTTACTTGGAGAGTTTGATCCTTCATTAATGGAGTTATGTGGGTTTTCATAAGCTGACAAAATTTAAAAGGATTTATGTTAGTACAACAAGCAAACATATGTTTTCTATGCAACTGTAATTGTCACTTGAATAATTTATAATAAATAATGAGTTATTTAACATTAAGGAGTGGTTACATTTATTTTACATTACATTCGATTACATTTAGTTGCATTTATAAGTCACATCTGGCCCTTTGAGGATAGCCATTATGCTGATGTGGCCCTCGGTGAAAATGAGTTTGACACCCCTGCTGTAAGCCATCAGATCTTCTGAATTCAGTTTTTAACTTGGGCATCTCTGGACCATCTCTAGCCTGGTTTCGGTCTTACTTGTCTGGACGAACCTTCAAGGCATCCTGGCAGGGGTGTGATTCTAAATCTCATAAGCTCTCCTCTGTTGTACCGCAGGGCTCTGTTCTCGGTCCACTTCTTTTTTCCATCTATACTTCTTCCCTGGGCTCTATCATCCACTCACATGGCTTTTCATATCACTGTTATGCAGACGACACGCAGCTCTTCCTGTCCTTTCCGCCAGACGACTCTACTGTCTCGACACGCATCTCTGCCTTTCTCTCTGACATCTCTGCTTGGATGAGAGAAAGACATCTTCAGCTCAACATCTCCAAGGTCCAGAGATTGTAGTCTTCCCAGCCAAACCGGCAAGACAGCACAACATCAGCAGCAACATTGGATCTGAAGTGATTTTCCACTCTAAGTCAGCAAGAAATCTGGGGGTCATCATTGACGACCAACTGAGCTTCACGGAAATCATCACCTCAGTCTCTAGGTCATGTAGATTTGCTCTCTACAACATCAGGAAGATCAGACCCTACCTTTCATAGTACTTGACTCAACTCATCGTGTAGGCATTGATCATATCTCGTCTAGATTACTGCTGTTGATGGGGTTACCGGCATGCACGACCGAACACCTGCAGATGATCCAAAATGCAGCTGCACGCCTCATCTTTAAGCAGCCAAAAAGGACTCACGTCACTCTGCTCTTCAGATCTCTGCACTAGCTTCCTGTGGCTGCAAGAATTAAGTTCAACTCTACAGCTCCGGCTTACTTAAACTCAATCTTTCAGGTCTACAATCCCTCTCATCCACTGCGCTCAGCCAGCGAACGACGTCTGGTGGTCCCAGCACCACACAGAAGACACCAAGGAAAACTCTTCAGCTCAGTGATCCCATGGTGGTGGAATGAGCTGCCAAACTCTGTGCGCTCAGCGACCTCACTCACTACATTTAAAACACTGGTGAAAACAGAACTCTTCCGAAAAACTTCCTGCTTTTTCTTTTTTCTGCACTTGCATCTCACGAAACTGAAACACTTATTTGATAGCACTTTACTTTGATGTTTTTCTCCTTAACTTGGATTTTATGCTTGCCTGTTCCTCACTTGTAAGGCGCTTTGGATAAAGCGTCTGCTAAATGTAAATGTACATTCTGTGAGCACCACAGCCTTGTGCAGTGCTGATGCTGAGAGTCACAGGGTGGGGGTCCAACACTGACTGTTACTGGGCAGTTTCTTAAACAGGCAGAATGAACCACCTGCACATAACAGACAGATTGTTGTGCATCCTGTGGGGAATAATATTGTTTAATGCCAAATTCTTGCCAATGAAATGCATCTGTACAACTGTAAAAAGTTAAATGAAAATAGAAAATGATTGGAAACACTGAACTAAAATTGGTCAATAATAATAATGTGCAAAGTGAAAACATTCAGTTAGACTAGTCCATGCTAAGTAATCAGACATACCTCAAACATCAGAACAAGGACGTTTACTTGCTTTTTTATCTGCTTTCAAGCCGAATATACAGTGCAGTCCAAAAGACACCCAGAGACGACTTTGGAAATCCACCAGAAATCAAACGGACATGTGTTTTTCAAGCAACCAACTTATTAGTATGGCTTCATGCTTCCAGCAGCACATTGTTGGCTCAGTAACACTGTGATAGTGGGATACCTGGCATCCAAACAATCTGAAAGTGTCAGAAATCAAGTGGAACCTTCTCAGCATCAAGTGCTTTCAGTGGACGGATCTTACATGCTTTGTGGAAACTAGATCAATTTTATCCAAAGCAGGAACAAGCACCAAAAATCACCGGATTGAGCTTTGTCCACTGAGAGACAGAAAAACGAGTTCAAAAACAAATTGTCGTCAAAGACAATGAACTGGGTTTGCTGCTGCTGATGTATGTACCTCACTCATAAGTCACTTTGGATAAATGTGCCGAACAAATGTGAGGACTTTTCTGAGATCATAGCGTCTCATTTACCATTTTTGTGGCCACATGTTTCACAAAGACATTCTGGAGTCATTGTAATTGGCAGAGCAGCTGTTTCCTTTCATGGCCAGGTTGATACAGTTGATATAGACGATTGTGGTTTTATGTTTCAAAGGAAGATGTAAAATCTTCCTGATCTCAGACAGGTCTGTCTCATTTTCTTACCAGGGGTTTGATAGCATTCAGCTGTCTGTGTAACCTGCTGCATTTATCAGAGTTCAACCTTTCTTTAAACTCTGAGGAAGATCAGCCTGTGTTTGTTAGAAGGAATGCAGCCCTGATTGACAGAGTAATTTCCAGGCCTTGTCCAGACAGTTTCTGTGTCAGTGTTTGCTGCACCTCTCCTGATGCAAAGTTTCTTGATTTCCCTCTGTCTTTAACTGAAACAAAGTTTACTTGTATTGTGCTGATCAACAAACATCTGTAAAAGTCATTACTTGGGAACCGTGAACGTCTATTCAGAACTTTGTGCTAGTATAGTTAGTATTAGAGATGGGAAATACGAATCTTTTGACTGACTCGTTTCTTTAACTCTCGAACTGTAAATTGAACAAATCATTTTGAGTCATTTCATTCACTTCGTTCATCTTACACCACGTGACGCTGTAGTCCTCTTGTAGGCGTAAAAAGGGCCGCGGTTCTCAAGCACTATATACTGAAGACGACATGGTTTGATTCAGCTGACAAATTATAATACACAAACTACCACAAAACCTCGGAAAGCAAATACACAGCACAATAAAGTGACTTGTGTCCTGCATCCTTCCTGCCATTGTTGTTTAACAGCACGACAGTGACTTGGTGGCTGTCATGTGACAAATGAAAGAATCATCCGTAAAGATCCGTAATGATCGGGATGAACGACTCGTGAAAGAACTGTAGTACTTGCTGTTCACCACGGAGCGGCCTGGCTGTGACCTGACAAAAGGACAAGGACAGACGCACAGCTCAGTGAGTCGTGAACGAATCATTTCTGTTTCCTGTCCTGCTGACTGAGCTTATGCAGCTGCTGCCATGTGGCGAGAGAAGGTACTGCAGGAAAATGAACGAATCACTCACGACTCATTACTCCCAAGTCATATGCAAGATTCGTTCACATCGAACGAATCACTCACGAACGATACATCACTAGTTAGTATAGTGTTACTCATTGTGCAACGTGTATGACAGCACAACCAGTCCATTTAAATCCTAAAATACTTACAACTGCTTCCTTATTAATTCACAAGAATGCATCATGGGCTACAAACGCAGCAGCTCACTAGTGGCAGCCATGGTGAATGTGACCTTTTCACACATTCACCCTGAATAAAACGGAACGAAACTAAATTGGCAAAACCACTCACTTATGTAGACACATTATTAGTCCAGCACAGTCACCGCACAGTCTCATCTGCAGTGCAAGAACAAGAACTCCAGACAAATCTGCAGCAGCAGCAGCATAGAACTAGTTTTCAAATGACTTTCTGATTCATGTTGACAGTAACTATTCTTTCATAAGGCCTTTAAATTTTAATCTAACTATATTTGCCCATAATTAAATGCTGTGAACAAACTGGACGGGAGCCACTTCACCGTCAGTCCCATACACATGTATTATCTCACTGATTATGCTGCAGCCTTGACAATACTTAATACTTAAAATGGCTAAAGTGCTCAAAGACGTTTTACCCATGTTACACATGATCAATGCCTTCCTGAGGCTTATAAGGCTGTTGTAATGAAATATTTTTAAATTCTCTAAAAACAATAATTATGTGCACAGGAACAACTTTGGTCTTTACAGCTGGGATTTAGAATTCATCATAGTACAAAAATAGCTCTGGTAAAAGTCACCAACGAGCTTCTCTTAGCTTCAGATAATCGTCTGTATACTCGTTCTGATACTTGTTCTCCACAACACGAGGAATCTCTGAGTCACTTTTGACCAGGATTTGTCATTTATCTCACACATAAAACAAATCGCTACAACAGCCTTCTTCCATCTGGAAACGTTGCCAAAACTAGGAGCATCCTGTCTCAAAGCGATGCTGAAAAAACTGGTCCAAGCAAGATTACTGACTGGGACTGGTAAGAGAGATCATATCCATTAGCTTCTGTCCATTGGCTTCCTATAAATATTATAGGGATATCGTCACGATCTTCTTCTTTTGATTCATTTATCTTTTCCTCATCTTTTTCTCAACCAATCGCATTTTATTGGTCCTTCTCTGTCCTCTTACACACATTCTGATGCAGAATAAGAACCATCCACTTTTTCCCGTCTTGTCTACAGACCTGCCAATCTGAGCTTCTGAGATGCTCTCTCAGAGCCCTCACCCGATCTTATTTCATGTTCATGTGACTGAGGAGTTTGGTTTTAGTCTCCCTGCCTGCCTCACATTGAGTTTTCCAGTCTATTCTAATTCACTCAACCTTCTCAGGGGCTCTCTTCCTCTCTCTGACTGTCCCTTGTTCACTCTGTCTGTCCTGCTTTGAGCCCCTCTGCTCTTCTGGTTCGTTCCGTCCGTCTTTGCGTGTACGCTCCTGCTCACCTTACCTGAGCTGTGTTCTAGCTCCTGGTTCGCTCTGGAGCACCTTTGCCACTGTCTCTTTTGGGGATTCAGGAGGCGGACACCATCACTGCTGTGTTGTTGCTTTGTGCTGCTCTTTTCTCTCTCTGGTTTTTTTGACATATCTTTAAAGCCGTCCGACCGTTTTCGTCTCTCTGTGGCAACTTTTATCTAATGTGCATCCCATGACTTTAAATATTAGCCGAGCCAGTAAAATGAATTCTGACTGCCAAAAAGTGAATTTGCTTTACAAATGTCAAAAGTTTTATCCTAATGGCACCTTTGGCCGACCTGATTTTAAAATCAGTCTATGTTTACTTCAGGTAAAGGTGAGCTGCTACATACAAGCTGCTTTTAGGTCCTGTTCTTCCTTTACTGAGCCAACACAAAGTTGTACTTGGCTGACTTGTGTGGTTGTTGTCTGCACGGCCTGACGTGACTTTACTTAATTAGCCCTTCCTGAATTGTGTGTAAACAGGATTCACTAAAGTATGGCAAAAAGTTGCAGAACGAACAATTCCAAGACTCCCTGATTAAGATACTGGGCCGTTAATGTGTAAATGTGTGAGAACAATGGAGCGTGTAGGACACTGATTATTAAAACTCCCCCAGAACAAAACAAGCATTCATTTAAACAGTACGAGACAGATCAGTTGAACTTCCGCCAGGGCTGAAAGACGCAAATGTTGGGATGAACTGAAATTTCCAACAATGATCTTGTTTAACCACATAGCATTTTTTCAACAGGACGAGCAGCTCCCGCATAGATCAACCCTTTGATCCTGTCATTCTCATGGTCTATCGTCTGTCTACATGTAGCTTCTCGACAGAAGGCTGACATGTAACCTGCACAAACTCCAGCTCCAACACAGCCGTTGCACATTCCTGCAGTAGATGCTGTTTAAAAAGAATATTCTCGAGTTTACTTTGTATTACTGTTTACATTCAGAGCAACAGAATTTTAATGCACAAAGGAAAAGTTGGAGAGTATTTGTAACCATTAACGCACTGAAATATAAAGAAGATAATTGTGACTGATTAGTGAAATGTTTGAAGCCAAGACGTCCAGTTGCTGTGACTCCGCTTAAAGCTTTTAATCAACCTTTTGGGATTGTACAGTACATGTTTCAAATTAAAGACTTACCAACATCGCATTGCGAGAAATCGCAACACGAGAATTGCATTGTATGATGCTCTTGATGTGGGTATTTTCGAACCTCTATATCTGACGCAAACTGCCCACAACTATGAACCCTATTGTTACCCCTCAGGAACACTAATCAATTTAAGAAGCACAGCAGACCACATACGTAAGGACCAATTTCTCTTTATCACGGGTTTTGTTAAGAACCAAGACCACACAGTAGCCATTTATATGAAATTATTTCAGAGTCTCTGTGGTGTCTACATCAGCCATGGGTTACTGGGATGTTATCAGAGGTTGAAGGGTGGGGTGGGTACCTTTATAACTACAAAATGAATTTGCAATTTGCAAAGCAAAGGAAATGTTGAATTCAGTTACAGGAGTCCAGGACCAGCCAATTAGTCAGCCCTGTGACCTTAGAAGGGTCCAACTGGGGTCCATCACAATGCCCAGAATGAGGTAGAGGCCTCATACTGGCCTTAAACATTTGTGAAAAAGTGTTACCTTACTGATTTCTCTTTTTTTTTGCATGTTTGTCACACTTTAATGTGTCTGATGATCAAACCAATTTAAGTGTTTACTCAAGTAAACACATCATGCTGTTTTTTTTTTTAATGAAGGTTTTTATTATTAAGTGTAAAAATAAATCAAAAACCACATTGCTCTGTGTGAAAAAGTGTTTGACCCTAAACCTAATAACTGGTTGGGCCTCCCTTAGCAGCAACAACTGCAATCAAGCGTTTTGGATAACTTGAATGAGTCTGTTACAGCGCTGTGGAGGAAGATTGGCCCACTCATCTTTGTAGAATTGGACATTCTCCTTTAAGATATTTTGATACACAGTAGAATTCATGGTTCCATTTATCACAGCAAGTCTTCCAGGTCCTGATGCAGCAAAACAGCCCCAGACCATCACACTACCACCTCCATATTTTACTGTTGGCATGATGTTCTTTTTCTGAAATGCGGTGTTTCTTTTACGCCGCACATAATGGGACACAAACCCTCCAAAAAGTTCAACTTTTGTCTTGTCAGTTTTCCAAAAAGTCTTGAGGGTCATCAAGATGTTTTCGGGCAAAACTGAGACGAGCCTTTATGTTCTTTTTGCTCAGCAGTGGTTTTTGTCCAGTCCCTTTCTTGTGGTGGAGTCATGAACACTCACCTTAATTGAGGCGAGTGAGGCCTGCAGTTCTTTGGATGTTGTTGTGGGGTCTTTTCTGTCCTCTTGGATGAGTTGTCGCTGCGCTCTTGGGGTAATTTTGATTGGCCGGCCACTCCTGGGAAGGTTCTCCACTGTTCCGTGTTTTTGCCATTTGTAGATAACGGCTCTCACTGTGGTTCACTGCAGTCCCAAAGCTTTAGAAATGGCTTCATAACCTTTTACAGAGTTCCTAGTCAAAGTCCTGACCTGAATCCAATTGAGATGCTGTGGCATGACCTTAAAAAGGCCGTTCATGCTCGAAAACCCTCCAATGTGGCTGACTTACAACAATTCTGCAAAGATGAGTGGGCCAAACTTCCTCCACAGCGCTGTAACAGACTCATTCAAGTTATCGAAAATGCTTGATTGCAGTTGTTGCTGCTAAGGGAGGCCCAACCAGTTATTAGGTTTAGGGGGCAAACACTTTTTCACACAGGGCAATGTGGTTTTTGATTTATTTTTACACTTAATAATAAAAACCATTTAAAAACTGCATGATGTGTTTACTTGTGTTATATTTGACTAATAAATAAATTAGTTTGATGATCAGACCCAAAGTGTGACAAAAATGCAAAAAACAAAAGAAATCAGTAAGAGAGCAAACACTTTTTCACTTTTTCACACAGTATTTCTGCAGCAAATGGCGGAGAGCCTCAGATGACGGCCATGCTCCTGTACACCATTAGGTAATAATGCGATCAAGGTAGAACACAAACTTCATGAACTGACGGTCCTTTTATGGTGCATATGTGAAAAGAATGAGTGGGAGGAGGGAGTTATTATTAGTGGCCAGATGAACCTTACATTCAGCCAAACACAAACTGAAAGTAAAGATAACTTGCATAAACTCACAGATGATGTCAACCTTCAACTTGAGTTTATCTATGCAGTAGTCCCCTTGTCTGTACGTCTCTCTTATTGCAAATGTAAAACACATGAACCAGACACGGCTCCACTAGTTCACTTGTTTTCTTCATTCCAAAGGACTTGGTTGAGAACTTGTTGTACTTGTAACCAAGTGAAGCAGCACCTGAGCATTTTTGTTCCCGGTATGCTGCGTCATAAAATTAATTTGACATGCACCAAAAGAGCGTGTAAAGAAAAGAGAGATGCCATGTAGAGTCTGAGCTGTTTGACCAAAGTAACATGGTAAAAGTTGTGCTTCCTTCCTTCCAAGCCCCCGTGGCTTCTCTGTACCAAACAAGCAGCTCCCTCCAGCTACTCCCAATTAGCAGCAGTGCATCTGTGCTGATTAGTCAACAGCTTTTCAACTCCTGCCAGCAAAGGAAGCCAGAAATGAGAGGAGCTCTTGGCCTAGATACCCAACTATTTAAAGTCTAACAAGGTGAAGTGGAATTCATACAAGGAGAAAGCAGTCTATGACGCCAAGCTGTCTTCCTTCCAAGAGGAAGGAAGACAAAGAGATTTAATCTGCATGATTTCCACTTTTCAGCTTGGAGACAAAAACACTCAGTTTAGGTCCAGGTCAGTGGGCGAAAGAAACTCTTAGCCTTTAAATGGCTTGTTGTTATCTCCCAGTTTCCGAAGCTGATCTTTTGTTGCCGATGGACACAGGCCACTGTGTGTCTCTGTGAGGGAACCTGAGAACATTTTCCACAGGGGAATCTGTCTTGGGTCAAAGAAGCTGGTATGATTTCCAGTATTGAAGGCAGCCAATCATGTCTAAAGCCTCACAGACAGAAACAAATGACCTGTGTGTGTCCAGAAACAGCTGACGGCAAGCTCCCTGGCATCTTCAAAAACTGGGTGTGATGCCTGCAGAAACAGGCAGAGCTTCATTCCTGACAACAGGCTTTATTCAGTACTATGAGCCACACATGAAAGCCCCAAGACTCAGGTCCCAGACATGGCTGCTTCAGTTTCAGGCTCTTCGAGTCTGATTTGTCACAGCATACGGAGATCACGGTCTAAATGTGCAAACAGGAGCCGTATGTAAGAAGGTGAATAGCAAACAGTGATTGGTGTTAATTCTTCACTTCAGTGGCTTTGGTTTGGTTCCGTGGAGGGAAAACAAAATGCTCTTACTGATCACATCACTGCCCTCCTGAGCTCTCGGCTGTGTGTGTTTGTAGGAGAAGAAGATAACACACTTTGGTGATCTGTCCGTAAAGGTCCCCAGGATTTGGTACTTGGTTAATCCCGCCAATGTTCGTTGCTTAAGTCGAAGTTGTCAGAAGAAGCGATGGCCACTTCGCTCAGAGGCCATCGCTGTAAAAAGCCCCTGATGCCCCTCATTAGCCCGTCAGCCCATGGTTGTGATACTCACTGGCAGGGACTGTGATAAGAGCACAGTTCCCTCTAATGTGTCTGTCACTCATTAACCCTGCGTCAGGCTCTTCTGGACATCAGGCCTCTGGGCACTTCCATAAAGCTTTTAAACTTCTGGAGCTGCGAACAGCACAACAATCATTAGGGTTCCACCCTTTTATACCCGGAGCTGATGTCCTTTTGGGAGCAGTTTACAGCGGTTCTGTGGGACAGTGAGAAAGCAGCAAAACTAAAGAGGCACCACAGTCAGTCAATCATTTATAACACAAGTAAAATATAATCAGCAAAGGGAACGTACACTTTATTAGGATTTCTCTGGTATTTTCATATGCATAGTAGTGTCCAACGTCCATCTGAGGACATATTGCTACAGTTTGTGTACGCACAAAATACAACACATTGAATTTTTATGAGTTCTTATTCCTAGTAATGCCAGTAACTTTGCTAGAAGTGTTTTTGGCTTGTTGTCTGGAAGACAGTCAGCTCGGGTGTGATGTCATTCCTACTGGGACGCACCACTGATATGATAGTCCCACTGTACTGTACTTTACAGGGTTCATTCACTTAATCAATCTTCTTTTTCACCACATTAACGTGTGTTACTCCAGGACATTGTTTTTTGTTACATTTTGGTTATTGTGGATATGGATGCTCAGTCATGTTTATCATTGTACATTCATATGGAAGCATTCACAATATCAGGAAGTTTGCTTCCATATCCTTGAAGTGGAACTATACCAGCAGACAAACATTAGTGCCGGCACACAAACCGGCCAATCAGCGATCGACTGTGATGTGAGAGTAATACCGGAAGCCTGCAACTCGTCGTTATTTATTTATGTTTACTTCGCCTTTCTGTCAGAATACACCAGGCTTATATGTCTGCGTATGTGTTAAAAATGTAAAATGTTACAGTAATGGGTAATGGCTGCTGGGAGTGATGAGGCTGAGCTGTGCCAGAGCTCCGATCCATTAAAGCATCAGTCGTTGTTTTGTGTATTGGACTTTTCATGGAGAGGTGAATTTATGGTCATAATGGCCAGGGTGGAGCCTGGTGCACCAGAATTTACATTATGTCCAGCACGTTGTCCCAGACAACAAACTTGCATTTTAGCATTTTGCTAAATGACGCGTCGACAACTTTCCTAGAATCTTTTTTGCTGCAAATAAGGCCAGTAACGGGTTTGCAGGACCTAATGCATTTACAGCTTAATTGGCCTTGACACTTTATTGTATTTCCTTCCCACTTTGCTAATGCCCTGGAGAGCTCTGGCCCCAGCTGGTGCCTCATTGGCGAAACTTGAGCCCAATCAAGACGATAGAGTCCTGCAATAAGGATCTGCTGATTGTGCCGTGTCAGAGATTCTGCCTCTAAGTCGACTTTCTGAGTGGAGGAGAGCTTTAGGAAGTCCAATATGTCGTCCAGACACGCTCATTAAGTTTGAGAGGGCCACCAATAATCGCGTCTTCAGTTGACGCTGCAGTAACTGATATCCAAGCCAATGGAAGTCAGAGCTGACGTTATGCTGATTTAAATTTGGCCGTTTGTTTTTTTCTAGTAGTTCTTTTGATATTATATTTCTGCATCACCACCGTAAGTCGTGCATGGTTATCATTCGGAAGTTGTCATGAGCGTGTGGATGTGAGGTGCGAGGGTTGCAGCAAATTCTTCTCTAAAATTGGCTAAAGATTGAAGACCACACACACACACACATAAAACTTAATACTTAATAGTATTTGTAATCGACAACCTGGTGTCGTGCTTTGTGTTAAACAAGAAAGGCAAAGACAAATCCGTGTCCCCTTCATCAACCCTGTCTAAAAAATCGGTTCCCATGCAACTGAGCTGCAACCACAACCAGATCCACCCAGAACTCTCAGAAATCAGGTCCTCCCCAGTCTGGCAGGATGTGCACGACATAGCTCAATTACTTGCCTGGTCAACTATGACAAACCCCATTTACGATTCAACCAAGCATGCTGATTCATCTGCCTTTGTGCTTCCTGTATTCTTAAAAATACGTATTGAGGAAGCTGAAACAAGAACTAAATTAGAATACCAGCAGCTGGTGAAGTGTGAGTCAGACGTTTAGTGACAACAAACCAGTTCATGCCAAGCCCGTGAATAGTTCCGTTGCCCTGCCCTGCTGTAAAGCTCACGTCTGGTGCACAAGAACAGGCTGAATTATTATGTAATACTGACGTCTAGGAAAAGCAAAGGAGTGTGTTCACTTTTTAGTGTGATAGAGAACATGCTGACACTGGAAACGGCTGGATCTTGCACACACACACACATATTTTTAGAAAGCCCCACAGGCAGCTATCTGTGTTTAACCACAGGAACTGTTGGTGGTGTGTGAGGAGATAGGGCTGGAAGAATGTGACATGGGATGTGTTGAGACATTTTCTCTCTCTCCACACGTCTGAACTTTGACCGTCCTCCCATCGAGAGAGACAAAGAGCGAGGCATCACAAATGGTGCAGAGGCTTTGTTAACTGTCAAAACTGTTCCCTGGCAGGAAGTAAGTGAGGCGACAGGACAGACACAGAGCCGCTGAAGTCCGACAACAGAATGACTGAGAAGAAACCAGCCCTGTGCAGACTCACAAACATCCAGAGCACAGCGAACAAAGAAATGAAAAAAGGGTGTGATGTCGCTGTGTGAGTCACCGACCGTGGATATGCAGCCGTAGCAGATGACAAACAGCTTGACATGGAAAAATATCACATGGAATCCGACAGGAAGAGGAAATTTGAAGCAGTGCTTCATCACACTGCTTTGAAGGCCTGCAGCACAATCCCAGGTTGGTAATACAAGATACGAGTGTGAGATCTGTCAGTTTGTGAAGGAACGTTTTCAATGTTTTGCAGCTACGAAAGTCTACATGCAAAAACCAGTGGAGCTGGTGTACGCATGTAGAGCATTTGTGCACCTGTTTAAGGTTGAGCTAAATGTGAGTAGGATGCACGAGTCAGTTTTTATTGCGTTGCAAATCACCTTGTTGGCGTTTCGGCTCATGTGATGAACAGAGTAATTATGTTCTCATCTCAAAAGACAGAATGAGCACCTGAGTGTGTGTGGTGGGCCACAGGGTGACCAGAACACACAGCTTCCCGTCCTGTCCCGCACATGTCCTGTCTCAGTTGAAAATTCTGCCAAATTAAATGAGCAGTAATATTTCTAAATGTCGCCCACACAGACAAACCCACACATGAAACAACCGCTGACTCTTCAACATAGAAAATCATAATAAGAACTATGAGCTTGCAGGTCCGTCAGTGGCAGCGTGAGCCGGTCGCTATGACAACAAGGCTGCTGTAGGTTCTGCCTCATTGTCATCACCTACAGCAGTGGCCCCTGTGTGTTACACAGTAATAGTGGTCAGGCCCAGGAAAAATGTACTGCTGCTAAGACTGACGGGAGTCAGAACACACACAGCATCATGTATGAGGTCGGAGTGACCACCGTCACCCACTAGTTCTAGTGTGAAGAAGTGAAAAGCGTCTATGAAAACACATTTATATTGATAAAAGATGAACTGAGAAAGGACCAATAGATAGACTGAATTAGGAAAAATAACAGCATCGATGTGGAAATGGACGGCTGTTTGGTTTGGTTACAAGGCAACCTCCAGTTTCATCACTGCTCTTTCTTCCTCTGGTTGTGTTCACGTTGTTCCCACCATTATTTTCTATCCAGTGGTGACTCAGCCGTCTCCACGTTCCTCTGCAAGTAGTTGAGCACCTGATTGTGTTGTCTGCTGAAGCCTGACTGTGTGTCCTACTGATTAGCTCCTCACCTGTTTACTCGCTTCTTTCTTTAGCTTTTCCAGCTCGTTAAGATTTTTTGTTTTTGAAGCATGACATGACAACATGATAACTTGCAAACATTTTTGTCTTCGGAGAAACTGGTGGAGCTTGATCATCCAAGTGGGACAAAGCGGAAGGTTTTTGATTGAATAAGTCACCAGACCTTATCCCAACTGAACGTGGATCCGTCCTGCTGAAGAGGAGAGTGAAGGACAAATCCCCCACACAACCAGACAAACTGCAGTAAGTGCCTTCAAAAGTAAATCATATGCAAAAACAAACGAAGGGCCATAGGGTGATTATAGTATTTCAGCACAATAATCCTTTTATCTGTTTATTTTCACATTTAGCTCCATAACTGAGCCGGATTTTTCACAGCACTGGCAGCAGTGCAGAGATGTTCGCTTTTTCAGTGAGGCTCACCCTACTGACCAATCAGAGAAGACCCACTTTTTCTGCCTGATTGTTGAGTTTATAACTTCTTATTTATTGTAATTTTTAATAACTGCAGTCTGTGCCGAGCAGAGAGCACTTATTCTGAGCCTCGCCTTAGCGGATCTTTAAGGAACATTTAAGGAAACAAATACATCACATGATCAATTTAGCACGCACTGTATTCGTATAACTCTCTGCCACGCTTAGTTCACCAAGACTTCTGCTCCAATGTGCCGTGTGTGTTGGGCACGAGTGTCAGCCTGGAGTATTGATTGGTTTGAAAGTCCACAGTTGTTTACCATCTATCATGGCTGTAAGTCATTAGGAGCTACGTAGACGGATGGGGCCTCTGTTAGTCGTCTGTTCTCATTTGTGTCGGTGATTTCCTGGGCCTGGAATTTTCCATGTGACCACTGGCTGCTCTGATGTCAGACAATAGCAATGTAAATACACAGTGTTTGTCCTTTTATATTTGACAAGTCGTCTTTATGGTGCCTGGACAGATGTTAGTATTGATTGTTGTTTATTTCTGGGACATTTAGTATGTTTGAAATCTCAGCTGGTCACTCACTCAGACATGCAGAGAACGTGACACTACGGTTCTATAATAATCAAACCATCACCTTGTCAAAAGTCGATTGCTCGTCACACAAAGGAACCGGCTGTTGCGGAAGCCGACTTAACATCACTGTCAGAGTCCAGGTGTTTGTTTTAGATAGCAGCATCCTGTCCAGAGCGCTGATCCAGAAGTATTACTGCCAAGGGTTTCTCCGGCAACTCTGTCTCGCCCATTAGTCCGATTGATTCACAGCACAAGCAGATGATCGCAGATTTGATTCTCAGTTCTTTTCTGCGTCTGTGTAGTTTCCATCACATGCACCCTGTCAGAATGTCTGCTGATCATGTTACTAAATGTTGGTTTTTCAGATGTGACCTGACTTCCACCTAGTGTGTGACAAACTGTGATGAGGAAAGTATTTAGGTCCCTTACTTGAATAGAACTGCTAATAATATTTTGTAAAAATATTTCATTTCCTGCCTTGAGTGTAGCGACTGTCATACCAGTGTACATTATATTGTTGTTAGTCGTGTGTAGCTCTGAGTGACAGCTTCAGATTTCTTGTTTTGTCCAACCAACCATTTATATGCTTTGTGTGTCAAAGTAAAGTAACAGTACGTTAATCTACTAATTCTTTATCTGCCTGTGCCAGTGTTGCTGACTATCCACTTGTTACAGATGCTGTTTGAGTTTCACACTCAACCTCAGGATACTGGAACCCAAGTAGTAAAATTCTAAACTGGAAGCTCTCCACCTCCAGTGCCACAAATGCAAATGAAATAAATAATGATGAATGATGAATAAAAGGCCACCAACGGAGTCATCCTGCCAGAGCCCAGGAACTGAGGCACCATCATACTGCAGAAGAGCAAGGACTGGAAATGTGGTAGGAACATGCACTGGGATGTTGGCGTCAGGAACAGGAGTGGCGTGGTCAGCAGGAGGAGTGAACAACGTCCAGAACCAAGGGACAGATCACAAGACTTCTTCTAAAGCATCTGTCCTTTCTGCAGAAAACACGTGGGGTTAAATACTCAGTGAGTCCATCACCTCTGGTTGCTTCTGCAGAACTCGTTGACTATTGCGGTTAATCCCAGACCACCGATATTTTTATTCATTTGAAGCTCAATCTCCTAACTCACCTTCTAAGCTGGTGTTTGCCTCTAAACCCACTGTAGCCTGTGTTGGCCATTTCCTTAAAACTTTCTGTCTGATTTGAGACCTATGCTGAAGATTATTCAAATATCTGCCCTTCTCCCCGGTAGTGCTGTGGTCAAACACGCCATGAGTCTCTAACCATTTTTCCTCCTCTGTTACCAAACTCTTCTCCTGAACCAGCAACAAACTCAGTAATAAGAGAAGAATTCCTTCAGACAAGGCATTTGGTATCTGCATGTGTGGCTCCCACTGTGAGACATGGAGGAAGAGGAGGAGGAGGTGTGATGATGTTGTTGTGTGTTGGTGATTTATTCCAGATTTAAGGCACAACCAACATGGCACAACAGTCTGCAGTGACACACCATCCCGTCTGGTTTGAGCTCGGCGGGATCACTCCCTGCTTTCTCCAAACACACCACCAGACTGTGTTGGGGCTAACTGACCAAGAAGACAATCAATCCATGAGATGGCCTGGCCTCTAAGTTCACCACCGAGGTGGTCTGGGATGAGTTACAGCCCAGAATGCTGTTAGTCAGTCAGAAAATATTCAGTTTCACCATACAGTCGACAAACAGCACAACACCAAAAAGCCCAAAACGGGAAGGAGTTTGAATGTGAATATAAAAAAAAATAACTGGAAGTGAGAGTAGATCTACATTTGTGCAGTGTTCCAAGAAAACACGTGGGAATTTCAAGGCTTTTGGAAAAGGATAAAAGAGACGACACACACATACACGCTCAACAGATGTTCCTATTCATACACTAAAATGCATATTTCTATTTTCCTAAAAGCACAATCTGCCCATTGTCCATGTTTGAAATCAATCTGTCCCTGTTCACAGGGAGGCACACAGAGGGAAATGCTGATGAGCGATGTAAGTATGAGGTCACTGGGAGAAGTTGCAGCTCCAAAACACTTTCCAATATTATGATCGAGGCAAGAGTGGCTCAGGGATTCACAGGGAAGAGTTTCCAGGAAAAACTTGCCGTGACACGTTTTGTCAATAATGCGAGTTTCAGCATGAATGAGATTTTCCAGAAATCCTGATAGGGCCTGTCCACCTACAAACAGAAGTCATCAGCAGGGAGAGAGAAGGGAATGTTCCAGGACGAGTTACAGTCACGGCTCGGCCAACGCAGACTCAAAAACATTCAACTATTGTTTTGTTCATTCCTGCCGGATCTAAGTATTCACTGTCCTCTGCAGGGACAGGGATTTCCACATCGGTCTGATGCCAGGACTGACTGTGGGATTGTCCACACCTACAGCAGATAGTCATCGTGTCTGGAAAGCATCAGTGTGAGACGGATTAGAAACAGAAGGAAGTACACAGTCTGTTCAACACATTGCAGCTGTTTGGACACACTCAAATGTTACTGTCTATTATACCAAGTTATGACTTATGTTTCTTAAAGTTTTCTTAGTTGCTGAGACACTTATATGAAGTCACATTTTCATTTCACAACAATAAAATAATGTGTAATTACACATTGTGTATCACTGCAGTGAAGCCTTGTGTCTGTGGGGAGGAATGATGGTTTGTTTGGGTGAACACCAAGGTGTCCACAGTCTCAATGTCTGAGGCCTGGATGCTCACCGGTGTGTGTGGTGCAGGGTTCCGTATGAACTGCTTTGTCTTGATGTCCAGGATCAAGTAGTTGTTTTCACACCAGTCTATGAAAACCACCAGGACGGTGGTGTCATCTGAGAATTTCTGCAGGTGACAGAGGTTGTACTTGAAGTCTGACGTGTACAGAGTGAAGAGAAAAGGGGAGAGCACCGTCCCTTGAGATGCCCCTGTGCTGCAGATGACCACGTCTGACACACAGTCACGTAGCCTCACAAACTGTGGCCTGTCTGTGAGGTAGTTGATGGTCCAAGCATCCAGATGTTGGTCCACGCCTGCCACCTCCAGCTTCCCCCTCAGCAGTGATGGCTGGATGGTGTTGAAAGCACTGGAGAAGTCAAAGAATATGACCCTCACAGTGCTCCCAGGGGACTCCAGGTGAGACAAGGCCCGGTGCTGCAGGTAGATGATGGCGTCATCCACCCCGATACCAGGTCTGAGTGCTGAGATCACCTGAGTGCGTAGGTAGCTGAGAACAATCCTCTCCATAGCCTTCATCAGGTGGGAGGTTAAGGCGACGGATCTGTAGTGGTTTGGCTCCTTGGGATGTGATAGTTTCTGAGCCGGAACCAGACAGGAAGTCTTCCAAAGCTCTGGTACTTTGGACCTCTGTAGCTCTGGACACGACCACCTTACAGAACGGGTCTGCACACTCCCTGAGGAGCCTGGAGTGGATGTGATCAGGGCCTGTTCCTGGCCTTAATCTTCCTTAACTTTCTCCTACCCTGGTCCACAGTGAAGCAGAGGGGGGTGGGTGGTGACTGGTCTGGAGCTGTGGGTTGTTGGGAGCTCTCTGTGACAATGGGAGGACGGGCAGAGTGGTCTTCATGGAGCTGGAGCGGTGTAAAGAGGGGCCGTGTGGATGGGGGCTGGGGAGTGGGCACAATCAAATTTGATTTATTGGTTGAAATTAAATTTCTGAGTTGACCTGCGTTGTTCTGTTGGATTGTTTCTTTGGTGTGCCGTTTCCAGACCAGGATCTGTTAAGCGAGAGTTTCCCTGTGTTGTCATACTGTGAAGGTAGATCAGATCAGAACCGTCAGCAGTGGGAGATAGTATGAAGTTCAGGATGATTAAATACTCTGTTGAATAGAGTTATATTGAGACATAGACACTTTGTAGTGGTGGCAATAAATATCTAGTCTTCATTTAGTCCATCATTTAAGGCAACTTGTGTTTGTATGTGATGAGCTCACCCATCCTTACCTGTGCAGGTGGAAGGTTCCACTTATGAGCGAGCATAAAGTCCACAGTAGTTGAGTGGAGTGGGAGGTTTTCCAGCTTCCTGAGGCTGTGGTTTTAAATATTTGTCTGTTTGCTTTAAGTTGCCTTGATTTCCTGGGACTTCAGTTTTGTCTCTGTTTAGTTTTTTGTTAATAAATGCCACTTTTTCTTGGCACACACTCTGGCCTGCTGATCCGCTCCTTTAACATCCTGTTTTATAAGTTTTCCAGTGCATCATCTCCCATGTATAAGGGGTACGGGTGACACTGTAAAAAGTGTGTCATGATTTATTCCTGTGTGGAGGAATTCCTGCATCAAACACTTGGACATAGAATGAGCAATCTAGTAGAGACCAATTTTGACACTCAGCATGGCACAGTATTTGTACTCTTGTACTCTAATCCTGCTTCAGCAAAACATGCAAATACATTTTTAGCTAAGACAATATTTTTTAACTGTACTGCATCTTTTTCTATCTTGTTCAAATACAGAAAAGCTGAAAATTGTAAATAAGTGAAAAGACAGAAAAATAAAAAGACGCGAAATGAAACCTGTTGGTGGAAATAAAATAAAGTCATTTAATTCTCTGAATTGCACATTTAGTGCATTTGCTCCGGTCTGTTCTCTGTCAGGTTCTCATTCACTTCACACTGACCGTTTTCTGCAGACTAACAGAAACAGGAACAAGGTTTAGAGACGGATAAGGACGGATCACTGACTGGAGAATTTGTGTAGGGAGCTGCACACGTTCACATCAGGGAGTCAGTCAGTCACTAGTCCAAACATGTCACCTGTGAACGTATTTTCCTTCCTGTGTCATGTGTTCACTGTTTTGAAAGAAACCTGTAAAAACGGTGAGATCAACACCTTTGTTGCAGTGGATCCTGCTTTCTTCGCATTAAGGGAAGAACTCAAAGATGTCTGCAGAGACAGTCTTGCCCTTGACTATGTTGAGTGTGTTCTCTGTAAATTACTGTAGCTGTGATGTGACCGAACAAAACAGCCTCATCAAAGTGTGTGAAACTTTGCAAACCACGGTTTGCAACAACAAATGATTTCATGAGCGACCACTTCGGGGAAGCGCCTCTGAGAGGAACAGTTACTGACACCTCGTGTGTTACTCAAGTGTTTCACCATCACACACCTCTTTGGTAAGAGTAAGAGAAGTAAGAGAAGCAAAGACGTGCACATAAATAGAAACTATGCCCATGTACAGTAAAACCATGGACACAATAGATGCCCACTTGGAAAGACTCAAAAAAAATGCAACGTTAACAGCAGTCCAGTGACACTGTCGAGATCCTCAAAGACAGAAGAATCGTCTGAAATATGAGCCACGCGTGTGCAACCGTTTCCACACGAACATCAAATGGCAGCTTCCTCAGACTGCTCAGTTATGAGATGCTCCTCAACAGGAACTTCTCCCCACATGTCACACGTCTTTATCTGCGATGCGTCCGTGGGCATCCCTGGCTTGAAATTCTTTAAAAATATTACCATGTGGTTTGTAAGAGGAGTTATAGCTATGTTCAGTAGTAACCCAAATCTTCAGCAGATGAAAAGTCAAAGCTTCTACCTGAAACAAGAGCACTTTCCAATCCGAGATTAATAAAACAAATAAAATCAACTCTACACCGCTAAAAGAGAGCAGCTCATTTATTTGTTCAAAGTCCAATCTTATTTGTCACAACCACAGTGAAGAAGAAAAGGCAATGCTTTAATGTGCATTTGGAGTGAAAATTAATGGTAAATAAGCATGTAAACTGTATTCACAATGGAATAGAATTTAAAACCCTTCTTCTTACCTATAAAGCATTAAACGGTCAAGCCCCATCATATCTAAAAGATCTCCTAGTACCATATCATCCTACTAGACCACTTCGGTCCCAAAATGCAGGCCTACTTGTGGTTTCCAGAATTTCCAAAAATAGAATGGGAGGCAGAGCCTTTAGCTATCAAGCTCCTCTCCTGTGGAACCAGCTCCCAGTCCAGATTCGGGAAGCAGACACCCTCCCTATTTTTAAGACTAGGCTCAAAACCTTCCTTTTTGATAAAGCTTATAGTTGGTTATAGTCATGCTGCTATAGGCTTAGACTGCTGGGGGACTCTGCACTGAGCCACTTTCCTCTTCTCTTCATTCTCTCCTCTCTCCCCACATCTATAATGTCACCTCTGTATGACATTAACTCTGTGTCTTCTTTGTCCCATAGTCGTCTCTCTCCCTCTCTGTCTCCCTCTCTCTGTCCCTGTCCTCAGGTGTCCCTGGATTTGGCACTGTGTGTCCTCCAGTGTGCAGCTACTGGTCCTACTAACCTGCTCAATGTTTTGTAGTTGCTTTTGTTGCTCTGTTCTTTTCTTTCTCCACTTTCCACTCAGCCCAATCGGTCAAGGCAGATGGCCGCCCACCCTGAGCCTGGTTCTGCTGGAGGTTTCTTTCGTTAAAGGGAGTTCTTCCTCTCCACTGTTGCCTATAGCTGCTCAAGGGGGATTTGTTGGGTTTTCTTTAAATGTTTGTATAGTCTTGACTTTATTATGTAAAGTGCCCTGAGATGACCTTGTTGTAAATTGGCACTATATAAATAAAGTTGAATTGAATTGGATTGAATAAAGGGTTTATAGGGTGTCCTATAAAGTCCTACTTCTAAATTCAGACAAAACTTTTGGTATTTGGGCCTAAAAAATAAACTGTCTAAGCATTTGGTTCCTTTAGACAGCATAAAGTTGGATTCCAGTACTATGAGGAAGCTCTGTTATTTTTCTGACCAGGATTTGTCCTTGAGCTCACAGATAAAACAAATCTCCTCTCTGTCTGTCCCTGTCTTCAGGTGTCCCCGGCTTTGGAGCTACTGGTCCTACCAACCTGCTCAATGTTTTCCACTCCGCCCGACCGGTCAAGGCAGATGTCCGCCCACCCTGAGCCTGGTTCTGCTGGAGGTTTCCTATGTTAGAGCCATTGTTCTTTCCTTTAGTTTTTTTTTTTTTTTGGTTGTGATATGCTTTGTGTTGATTCATTTCTTAGTGAAGTCATCCATTCATCATCTAAACTGCTTATGCTCCCGACACTGAAGAATTCCCATTTTAACCAGAGAATTTCAACAAAAGCAAGATTTCAAACAGCCCACATCCTCCAGAAAAGCATCAGTAGTGAGGATTTTGGAGGTCATCACCCATTCGGATGAGACACAGCGTCACTCTGCCATTCCACGCCTCCGACAGCTCCATGCTGCAGCCTACATTTGACACCACTGGCCCAGGGGGTAGGAGCCTGTCGATGAGCACAAAGCATTTGGGTCATCAGGGAAATCTGACATCAGCCAGCGGACGTCATTCCAGTCCCTGAGCGTCCTGAATCAGGCCCTGGCCATTTCCCACCACGTTCCATCATGTAAAATTACGTTTTTTCTCTAAAGTCACGTTTTCAAACCAGGAGCTCACTGCCCAAAATGCTCACGCTAACAAAACTTTGACAAGTGTAACAAAAAGCAACACAACCTGTGGTCAGACTTTACAAAATCGAACAGAACACTAAATAAATCTATGAATATCCAAATATTCCCTGGTGATTTCACTAGAGAGAACAAACCCTGCTGCTCTGTGCACCTGCACTTTTCTGAGCTGGTTGAAACGTGGTAAAAAAGAGATTCTCCTGGACAGTTTCTAAATTCAGTACGGCACAGCATTGTCTGTTTGTATCTATTTATGTCTTTTCCAAAAATGAAAAAATAGCACATTCCTCCCATGTTTGGGAATGAGCTCTGTACAGCTGCTTTGTCCCAACTTGGTTTCTCCGAAGGCCTCGATGCTCCTCATGTTCCGGCTCTGCAGCTCCTACAGTCCACACATTTAAATCTCATTTGTTTGCTATGACTATTCTGTATCCACAATGACAGACTCCTGCTCGGCACTAAAAATGGGGATGGTTACGTACAGTGGAATTGTTGAAATGACTGTAGTAGAACAGTTGGTTCTGCCAACAGCTAAATTCAGTAAAAGTGACACACGCCGTGGTGAACGCTACGATCACGACATAGCTCTGCTCATTTGGAGACACTCAGAATGTGTCCGCTTCTCTAGAGGACAAGCCATGATTGAAACCCTGGTCAATTACTGCTGCCTGATCTTCATTGGAAGCTCTTCTTAAAGATCCCCCATCACACATGTAAACCACGACAGACTCCATGTCTGCTGTGACCCACATAAAACTGGAAGCCCACGGCACATGTGTGCATGCGTGTTTCACTGACAACATGTCAAACGTTCGTCTTTAAAGGTCCACTTCTAAGTCCCAATAATGCATCATGTATGAGCAGTAAACAGTAGACAGGAACATAAAACACATGATGCATGACACATATTTTAGAGTAAAGTGTGTGTTTCAGTGGTTTGCACGTGAGACGGCCGCTGGCTGACAGATAAAACACACACCGCCGAAGATCTGAGGGCAGCTGGAAACTTCAGTCTGCGAGAAACTGTGCACTGAAAATATACATTTCAGACTTGTCCAGAAATATCTCCAAGTCAACTGCTAATGGAACCTTTCACAATAGGAGGTCAGAAAGTTGGAGACCTGTCACAGGCGGTTACATACCAAAATCCATGTGCCGAATATTATTTGTGAGATATGTGTTCCATATGTGGCTTCACACCACAAACAGACCGTTCTACACACGTTGCATTGCATTCTAATCTATTTTTCTACGATCTAAATTAGCTTACTGTGATTTTGTTTCAGCTCAGGTTGATCAGATAGTCAGAAAAGTGAGTTAAAGGGGGAAAGTGGTGGAACGAGCTCCAATCCACGTTCAAATGACTTCATATAAGGCAGAAGACTTAAGAATCCAATCTTACTTCTGTGGTCACAGCTCCGAGAATAGTGAGAAAAAGTCTTAGTGTGTTTAGCAGCAGTTGATGTAAAGCCCGATTTTTATGTCGCTGAGGATGTAGAGAGGCCTGAGGCTCAGAACACACAGTATTTCCACCTGTCAAGAGCCTCAGCAAAAGGAGACAACATGACTAGGAAAGATCCAAAGACACAAGAAAGGACAAGAGACAAAGTAACCAATGATCCATCCACGTTCCTGTCTGAAAGACAAAGGGTCACTATCATTGTGTGTGTGTGTGTCTGTGAGAGAGAGACGCAGGAAGAGAGGGAGAGAGAGAGTGTGTCCCTCACTGAAAATAAAGGTGTTGCTTGAGTGGACATTGTCTGTTGGTGGTGGACACGGGTCAGCAGAGGAACTCTTTACAGCCTCATATCCAACAAACTATGGTGCACTTTGGGTTTGGACATCTTTCTATCAGAACTTCCCCCTTTTGAGCTGCTGTAGCTCTTCAGCCTTCGCCCATGAGCCTGTCGCTGGTTCACTGGTTTCCCTTCCTAAGTCCTGACCACAGCAGACCAACAACTTCCCACAAGAGTTGCAATTTTGGAGAATTGTGTAAACCGAGGGCAGAGAGCTGAGCCGCTGTAGGAAAGACCATGTAGAAATTCTTTGCAGCTGAAGGCTTGTGAGAAGATTATTAGCAGAAGGAAGAAAAATGAATCGCCACCCAAAACTCTACTTGACCTCTTTGGTTTTCACTTAGGTTCTAACAACTCAAACACATCTGATAAACCAGGCGTTGCTTTTGAGGAAACGGCTGCAAGCTGCATTCAGCTGTAAGATCCATGTAGAGGAGACTGGGGAGGAATTTACCACCGGGCAGGTCGTGACACCGTCAGTCCGGCCAATCAGAAAAGAGCTGCAATAATCTCCTCACTAGTTGTTTACCAGACGCTTTCTTCCAAAGTAACATACAAGAAAAGAGCCCGCAGCAGCGTCCCACACAAGGACACGTGCAGATGCAGCCAGGGATCAAACCAGTGACCCTGCGGTTCGTGAACGCCTCTTCTACCAGCGACCAAAAAAAAAACACATTTTCAACTAGAATCTTTTGAGGCCCTTTTTTATATGTATATTATATAAAGTTCATAAAAATGTTACAGCGCTGGGTTTCAAAGTTTGACCGATGTAGCACCAACAACCACTGAGTTACTGCGGCTCAGCCCTGTGAAATGTGCAGAGACCAAATATAAAGTGGCTTAACCTCATACGGTCACTGTAATACTGTAAAAGTAGCTAAAACTGCATATATATATTATATTACTTAAGTTATGTTCTCTAGAGATAAACAGCATGCGGCGTGGAACCAAAGTGAGGACCAAAGTCCCCGCTGTGGTGAGGAGGGGCCTCTCAGAGCTGAACCCGGTAACACACGGACTCTGTGAGTCTGCCTGGGGCTGTGGAGGCTCACACTCTGACACAAATCAAGTCGCTTTCACACAGTCAATTAATCAGAGCAGATTCACTTAGAAAGGACTGCAGCTGTGCTAACGCGTGTCCACGCTGATTCCTGAACCGGAGTCTGATCTGCTTATCTGGTTATTTAGGAACTAACCTACTGATTTACTTCAGTAGCAGGTGCCAGGCTGTACGGGCCTGTACTGACTGTAACCGCGGAGACAAACCGCTCTTTGTCTTCCCGAACCAGTCTATGACTTCACCATAGTTGTGCCAGAGTTTTCTGGGCCTGCAGGAGATCAGTACCAGTGAAGAGAGCCTGTTTGAGCTGAGGCGGGGCTGAGATGGCAGCTGTTGCCTTTACGAGCTGAAGGCCCGGATCCTCACAGAACCAATAAATGATAAACCCGTCAGTTTAGGGCTTAGCACAGCATCCCCGAGCCGCAGGGAGAATCTCTCTGGCTAAACTGGACTGGCACTGACACCAAACACCGGTGATGATATTTGACATGGTGCAGTCAGCAGCGGAGAATTTGTCTGTTACACGCTCTTACACAGAACAGAACAATCTCAGCACTAAAATAAAACTGTCGGCGTTGGATTTCTCTTCTTAACTTAAGTTCGGTCACACACTTCTGCTCCCTGTAGTGACTCACTTTGAATTGTTGAGGCTCCCTAACGCTTGTCTTCAGCTCTCTGCTGCCGCCTGGTGGTCAAACACTGACATCACACTGATCAACGGCCTGATATCAAAGCATGTCCAGTCGGAATAGTCATTAAAGTGGCAGTTAGGCAAAAAGACTGTGAAGACTGCCTGTCTCATACATGCTCTCTTTAGAAGAGCCACAAGAGAGATAAAAAACAGAGTTAGGGCCAGTGTACAAAATAATTTAGAGCTCTGACTTTTTCTACAAGTTCAAAAACTCCTTTTTAAATAGCCATTGATCTCTGGAGTAGCAGGGCTCTTCCTTCTTCTCATGTCAGTGGCTTCACTTAACTAGCTCTGACCACATTCCAGGTTTTTGTTCTTCACTGACGTCCCATGCAGCACTAAGATCTAGCAGAACTAGTATTTAGTACTAGTACCATTATCTGAAGCCAGAAGAGGATCGTTGGTGACTTTAATCAGTGCGGTTTCTGTGCTATGATGAACTCTTAGTCAGCCTGGCTACAGTGCTGAAAAGAAACCGGGGGTTGTTCTTGTTTTCCTCTATTAGTGATGAATAATAAGCTGTTCTGGCTTTACGGAGGCTAATTTGTATAAGTATAAACTCTTTTTCCAGGCTAAGCGTGATTCTTGTGAATGAGTGGAACGCCACTTCCTTTCTAGTTTTCGTGACGCCTGCTTTAAATTGCGGGTTTGCGAGCTATACCATGGAGATCGCCTGTTCAGAATTACTGCCTTCTTTTTTAGAGGGGCAACACTATCAAGTATGGAACGTAAAGATGGTGCATGATTATCAGTCAGTTAATCAACTTGTACAGGATTACAGTTAATGAGGCTACTCTCAGTTATATCAGTACATGTTGAAGTAAATGATGAAGGGATCATTTCCTTAAATTTGTTCACAGTGTTTTCAGATAAACACTGGACTGGAGGACGGTCCACAATAACAAATAGAAGTGGATTTTGAGTTTTTCAGAGTAAGACTCTCAAATGAGTTATAACTATGTTTAGGTCTAGGGTTTATTGCTAAGCTTGAGTGATAGATTGCTGCTACTTCTTCACCCCGGCCTGAGCTTCTAGGAACATGATAGTTAATATGACTTGGGCGGGTCGACTCATTTAAACTGACATATTCTTCCTTCTGCAACCAGGTTTCAGTGAGACAAAATAAATCGAATTGACGATCGTTTATCAAGTCATTAAGAGCAACTGATTGGTGCATGTCCCATCAGTACAATTTGCTACAGAAGTGCTCGTCAAATTGTGGACACAGACAATCAACACACACTTTGCAGTGCGGCAGCAAAGTGTCTGAATACTTTGGTAAAAGAGATTTCAGTTTCTGATTTTGGAACTAATTTGCAAACATTTCTTAACATTATTTTTAACCCTAATGGGCAAAGCTTGCAAAAAGAAGGAAGAATATGTCAGTTTAAATGAGTCGACCCCTCCAAGTCATATTAACTATCATGTTCCTAGAAGCTCAGGCCGAGGCGGAGGAGTAGCAGCAATCTATCACTCAGGTTACCGATAAACCCGATGACGATTTAGAGTTCATCATAGCACAGAAACTGCACTGATTAAAGTCACCAACGATCTTCTTCTGGCTTCAGATAACGGACTTTGACACCACTGATCACAGAGTATTTTTACAGAGACTAGAACATTTTATTGGAATTAAAGGAACTGCACTAAATTGGTTTAAATCGTATCTATCAGATAGATTCCAATTTGTTCATGTTAATGATGAATCTTCCACATCCCCAAATTTAGTTATGGAATTCCACAAGGCTCTGTATTAGGACCAATACTCTTTACTCTATATATGTCTCCCCTTGGCAACATTATTAGAAAACACAACTTTTACTGCTACGCTGATGACACGCAGTTATATCGATCTATGAAACCTGATGAAACAAACTAATTAATCAAACTACAAGCATGTCTAAAAGACATAAGGGACTGGATGACGTATAATTTCCTTCTTCGAAACTCAGATAAAACTGAAGTTATTGTATTTGGGCCTAAAAGTCGAAGAGACATGTTTTCTAACCATATCGCTACTTTAGATGACATAACTCTTGCTCCCAGTAGTACTGCAAGGAATCTGGGAGTCATTTTTGACCAGGATTTGTCATTTACCTCACACATAAAACAAATCTCTAGAACAGCCTTCTTCCACCTACGGAACATTGCCAAAATTAGGAGCATCCTGTAAAAACTGCTTCATGCATTCGTTACTTCGAGATTGGACTATTGTAATTCTCTACTTTCAGGCTGCCCCAGTAACTCTCTAAAAAGCCTCCAATTAATCCAAAATGCTGGAGCAAGATTACTGACTGGGATTGGTAAGAGAGATCATATTTCACCTTCATTAGCTTCTCTCCATTGGCTTCCAATTAAATGCAGAATAGAATTTAAAACCCTTCTTCTTACCTATAAAGCTTTAAACTGTCAAGCCCCATCATACCTAAAAGATCTCCTAGTACCATATCATCCTACTAGACCACTTCGGTCCCAAAATGCAGGCCTACTTATGGTTCCCAGAATTTCCAAAAATAGAAGGGAAACGTTTTGCCCAACATTTTGTTGTTGCTTTCGTTGCTCTGTTCTTTCTCTCTCCACTTTCCAATCAGCCCAACTGGTTAAGGCAGATGTCCGCCCACCCTGAGCCTGGTTCTGCTGGAGGTTTCTCCCGTTAAAGGGAGTTTTTCCTCTCCACTGTTGCCTATAGCTGCTCAAGGGGGATTTGTTGGGTTTTCTTTAAATGTCTGTATAGTCTGGACTTTATTATGTAAAGTTCCTTGAGATGACCGCTATATAAATAAAGTTGACTGTTATCAAGTCAGAAAACGTGCTGACTGAGCATTTAAAAATAAAACCATAACAATGGAATAAAAAGAAACAACCAGGACCTAATACATTTAAACTCTGTCCCCTCTCAGTATTCAGCATGATCACTTCTTCATTCAGCTCACAGTCTTCATCCCTACACTGTAACATTCTCCTAAAGCATTGGTAACATTCCACCGTAACCTCTCAACCCAGAGCGATTGTCTTCACTGGTTTCTGTAACGCTGCCCTCACCACAGGATCTCTCCACCCTCGACAAGGACACTGCCAGGGACAGGCTCTGCAATGCCTGTGCAGTCACTCCCCGACAACCTCCAGACCTGCTAGTCCTTCAGCTTCCAACTGATGGCTAACCTACCATATCTGCAAACAACGCACCGGCCTCAGGAGTGCTGAGCGGAGCTGGTGCAAATGCAAGATTTAATCTGCTCTTGCTGATTATCAGATTTGGTTGCATCTCACAGTGTCACTAGAGCAAAGACTACCAGGATTGGCTCAGCAGCACCACGGACTCAGCAACACCACGGACACCAGAAAGCTGTTCTCCACTTTTGAGTGATTGCTCTACCCACCTTTTACATTTTAAATTTACATTTGGTCATTTGGATGCTTTTGTCGGCGGCGGCTTGTGGGGTGGTTTGGTGCCACGTTGGCGATGGGTGCCGCGCAGCGTGCTTGTCTGGCCTGCTGGGGGCGCTGGGGTGTTCTGTCTCTTGCCTGGGGGTGCTTTGGCGTGTGGCAGGCCTTCCATCCACCGTTGCACGGTTCTAAACTAGGTGACTGGATCATCACAAAGGGCCACAGAAGGAAAAACTCAAAGCAGAGGAGGTTCACATGACCACAGCAAGTGCTTTTGACGTCCAACTCAGCAGTAAAGGTGGAAGGAAGATCTAGTTGGGAGCATTTTATGTTTTATTGGTTTCTATGAGCCAATTAGATTCCATGTTTTCATAGGTCTTTTCAGAGAAGCCAAGTCTGACGTGTTCTGTAGCTGCAGGCTCCTTTTGAGTTGTTGGTTTTGTGCCGAGACTGCTTTGATGAAACAACTTTTTGACCAAGGAAAAGGTTGAAGTAGTTCTTTGTGGTCGTAGAGGCCCTCTGTACAAGGTACTTGTATGTACAGTTTTATTTCTTTGTCGTAGACCACGCTCTGTCCTCCTTTACTTGCAAACTTAACTGACAAAGACTTAAAGTGTCCCCCTTTCATCCTTGACCAGGTGCCTGTGGCACCTGTGAAATATTTGTTACAAATTTTGGGTTTGCAAGAACTTTATAACTGCAGCTTCCGGGGTGAAAAACCTAAACATCTCTTTCACAAAGTGCACAGGGACACAAGAATGTCACATAATATATGTATATTTATTCATACTCAACATTTCAAAAAGACAAGGTAGTTTCTGGCCTTTTACACATGTCTGACTTTGTCTTGTTCAGGTTTGTTTGGACCCCCCAACCCTCCTACACAGCAGCAAATCTCTGAACAGCCTTGATGTTTGTCAGTTCTTCTTCTCTTCTTACTAGTTTTTTTTTGTTGTTTTTTTCTTTTTGTCCAACCTGCTTTGTCTGTTATTCTTTAATCTTTGAACACAAAAAACTGCACTAAGCAGTAAACTAAACATGAGCATGTAGCGAATTTTAGCTGCATCTTGTTAATGCTCAGAACATGTGTCAATAATGTAGTTTTTTATTATTACAAAAAAAATTAAAACAAATCAAATTTTGATTAAAAATTGAAACCACTTCTGCTGGTCCCCCAGTAGCTGTTATGGCAGCAGAATGTAGATTCACATGTTGCTAATGAAGTCGTCTCCCATGTCAATCATCAGTCTCAGAGCGTTCAGGATCAGGGAGTCCACATCATCCTCCAGAAATGTTTCTTTACTGTAGTTCTTCACAGGCAGGATGCAGTTCAGTGGGATACCCAGTGCTGAGCTGACAGCTGCCATCTGAATTCAAAAGAAACAATATTTCTTTTGTGTGTATGAACCTCGACAGGTTTTTGAGCTCATGTTGTGAAATGTTTGTGGAAACGCACCTTTTTCTTTATGTGTTTGCTCTTGTAGACATTCTTCAGATCTTGGTCAGTTTCTCCACAGGCCTCGTCCACTTTGGTGACAATAGCCAGTTGAGGGATACCTGCACACACACAGATTTTCAGTTTTGTCAGACCAACAGAAAGGAGTGAACACATTTCACGTCTTTCAAGTTTACGCCCACATGGACAACGACCACCACATAGACTGAAAACCACAGGTAACTTCAGTTCACAGTGTCAAATGCCAATTGATACAGATTTTCACAAACCAGCTGAATATGTAAACATTGTGTAAAATATTCTGACAACATGTCTCCTCACAGCAAGAAGGTTTTGCCATTAGAAGTTATTTCCAGAGTCCAAAACCCAGTATTAGCTGGATTAGTCTATACAATCAATTTCCACATTAATAAATTCCACAAAATTATTCCTGAAACTGATCTTTCATGTGAACTCTGTCTGAAAGTACAATCCAGGATTTCCCTGGATTGTTTAATAAAGATCTCCTTCAATAGACGATGATATTCTGAAACAACAAACTAATATTACCCATGTCACTGGCTGCCTCTCTGATGTCCGAAGCCTTCCTTAAAACAGATGCATTAATGTGTGTTATGTTGGCGGAACAGACCCAAACCAGAACATGAACTTTGTCATCTGCAGAGGGTGACGGGTTGTAGAATCGATCACCTCTGGATAATGGAGACACAGGGTTGAACTGGAAAAAGATGTTAACATCCCAATGAATCATAAACAGTCTGTATATATGAACAAAACTCTTCATTTTTACTCTGAACAAACCACAAAAAAAGTGTCTGCATATGTTAGTTTAATGAAACGTAACTTAGTAGACTGAATATCCTGCTATACAAAGTCCTGGATTATGATGATACTAAGAATAATAAAATGACATTGTTGATTTCAGTTGATGAAAAACCTCACATAATTATGTATAAAGTGAACAAAGTTATCAGGTTGACAGTTGTACCGTATACCCTTCCATCATGTGTCCATTCAGAGCCAGCTTGATGTCTTCCACACTGGTTCCTCTTCCAGATCCGTCCTCCAGACCCATGATGTCACTGAAGACAAAAGGGTAGAAGTTCCCTCTGCCGGCTTTCGGGATTTTATGGGATTTATACTGAAAGACACGTAGATTAAATATGCAGTGGTCAAGACACTAGATTTATTTGTTGAATCCCTAAAAGCAGTGATGCAGTTCGGCTTTGTGCAACATCGTTTGACTCCTACATGAAGGTTATTCGAAAAAGAACAAAAAAAAACAGTGATCTTATGACAATATCTAGATATAAAGATCTCTACACTGGCTTCCTGTAGACGCCCGCATCACGTTCAAAGCTCTGTCTCTTGCCTTGTCTGTGGAGCAGTTGATGGAGAGCAGTTTTTAAGTATTCTCCTCTCCACAGACACAACAGAATCCCACTCTGCACAAATCGCAGAGGTGACCTTATTGATTCATCTGTCCAACCTCTGTCTCGTGTTCCCGCCAAAACACATCAGCTCATAGTAGAGAGAGCTGACCACCACCGATTTATAAAAACACCTGCAGCATTTCCCCGCAGATGTTGAAGGATGGCAACCTCGTAAAAGCAATACAGCGTCTGTCAAATGACTAAACACGACAGCAGCAGAGAGACACAGCGATGCACTGAGATCCTGTATGTGGTGTATGTGCCCAGGACAAGATCTACACAATATTACACTGAACCCTGTTGTAGGTACTGATCCTGATACTGATTGATGCTCTGATCAATCATCTGATCACTAATCAACACTGACAGATGAATGATCAGCTCTGTGAAGATCTGTATAGCATATTATTATTAAGTGGTGATGAGGTCACTGTGACAACAAACTTGAAAGTGAATTAAGTTTCAGTTAAAAAAAAAGGAAAATCACCACTTCACCCATTAAACAATCTCAATGCAATTGCACATACCTTTTTTGTGAAGCTTATTTCACGACTGCTTGAACTGGCCAAAGCTGGATTGGTCATTCTTTCCCGTAACACACTGGCAACAGAGTTGACAAAGCTGGACTTTCCACTGCCGACTGGTCCATAAATTAGAATTCGGAGACGGCTGACTTCATCGTTCAGAGGTTGATAACCCCTCACATACTGCAGATCTCTCTCTCTTTCTCTGTTAAAATATGCTCCAATGAGATTTAACAAATAAAAAACAAAATATTTGAACAAGAGTTCCCAGAGTGATTGATACAAAATTGGCGTAAAAAGTTAAAAGTCACAAGGCGAACATGGCGTTTAACAAGTTGACAAGCTGATGCTGATGGGAATGTCATAAGTTTACTGGACAACTGGAAAATGTCGACTTGGTGATGGAATAAGAGAGAATCGTCAAAGTTATTACATGTCAAACTGTGGAAGAATGTCTGAATCACATTTCATCCGTTTACAGTTTAAAGTTGAGGTGCAGTCACACTTCAAACTCTGTGGGAAGGATTTACTCACCCCCAGTGTATTCTTCTCCATGGACTCCGGAGAACTGAAAATACACTTGTATTAATATACACCGATAAGGCTTGTGTCAATCTGAATAATCACTAAAGCCTGTTTTGTAACATGGATTTTATGACTTACGGGGGGGAGATGGTGGTACGTACACATGCTGGCGAGATGGTGGAGAGGATGAACGTGCTGTGTAACGTCAAAAGTGATTATTAAAAATGTTACAGCTGTCAGTGTACATGGTTAAACAGTAAAAAGGTTAGAAGTTATTTACTGATTGGATAATACGCTCAATCACTTGGTTTGTATAGACTTCAGATTGCAACAACAGCCGTAGAGTGCTCAATATAAATGATTCTGAAATAGAACAAAATAAAACTGAAAGACTGTTAAGCTACATGGACACTCAGCAAAAAGATGCATATTTATTTAGATCCAACTAACAAATATCATTGCTCTTATTGCCTCATCTGACTGATAGTAATGTAAAGTTTGAACTGCGTTCATGCACTTACTTGAGTGACTACTGCCCATGACTGGAAAGACAGAAACAAATGTAAATGCAGAATAAATGTGAATTATACATATTTAGAGGGAGGCAGAGACACAGATATAGAACCCAAATTATCCAGAGTTAAAGTAGAATGTTTTTACCTTTACTGTGGCGGTGCTGTGGCAGAGAAGAGCTCCGGTTCAGGTGCTGAAGACAAGTGGCCCTTGATAAAGATGCCCTACATTCAAGAATAAATGTCAATTCCAGGAAATTAGCTTTTTTTTAAGGGGTGGCTGTGATAGTGTGTGAAACTGACTCTCTCTGAAACTGAAAGCTGTTTTTATGGTTCACATAAAATCAGTTTACCCACCAAGCTCCCCCAGTTGTCTCTTCCCTTTTAACTGCAAATTCAGATTAGCTGGTTTTGGTTTACATGTCATAAAGGAAGACTGATGCCCCCTGCCTTCCATGTAGATTTGATGAGTTTTGAAAATGTCGACTGATATGCTGTGTTGTTTACAGTTATGTGTGTATGTTTTGAATGTTTTTGTCTTTTCTTTACATACATATTTGTTTGGGTATCATTTTAATGTGAAGCATATTATAATCTTTCCTAGAATCCAGTCTACTTTCAATAGCTTGCTATTTATATGCAAAAAAAAAAAGTCGTTGGAAAAAACCTTCAAGTCTCGATACGTGCCGTTGTTTTTGCAGGGTGGGTGGGTGTGACAGCATGTGAAACTCTCTGAAACTGAAAACTGTTTTTATGGTTGATGCAAAGTAATGAAGAACACAGACATTGTCTTGATAAGTAACGTTGTTTCTGAAAGGGCAGGTAGGTGTCATAGAAAGTTCAACTGTCTCTCGGAAACTGAAAGCTATCTTTATGGTTGACAGACGTGTAAATTAAAATAAGGGTCTCCATAGAGGACGTTCTGTCATTCAGCAGCACAACGTGAAGCTCTTCTGCTGCAGCATCTGAACAGTAAAGGTACGTTCTTTACATTCAGGTTCCTTGAAGAAAAATGTTTGCTGATTAGTCAATATAGAATTAAATTTTATATGTGTAGATTTGAATATGCCGCATTTCTTTGCAAATATTCTGTGTATTAATCATACATAACTTGCTTTTGAGTGCTACGCAGTTGAAATACTAATTCTGAAAGAATCTAAAATCAGTGCTGGTCCCTATGCACAGGGTCATCCAGTTTGTTGTCAGAACACCATTGCATAAGATGCTGGGCCTCTTCTCTGCAGGTTGACTCGTTGTTTATATCAGTCCTACTACAGTCAGCAAATTTGACCGCGGGGTTGGTGGAGTGAGTGGGGGAGCAATCGTGAGAGAATAGCGAGTAAAGACGAGGGCTGAGGACGCAGCCCTGTGGGGTGCCAGTGTGTAGGACAATAGTGGATGATATGATGTTACCCATTCTTACATTCTGGGGTCTGTTGCTCAGGAAGTCCAGGATCAAATGGCACAGTGAACTACCTAGTCCAAAGCGGCTCATTTTCTGAACCCGGTTTGTGGAGGATTACTGTAAGAAACAAACTGCATTCTCACATATGTGTTGTGGAGAGGTGTGTTCAGGTGTGCATCCTCTGTCAGCCTGTTTTCCCGCTACGCAAACTTATGTGGGTCTAGTTTTGCAGGGATTGCAGCTTAAAGTGAGAAATTATAAGTCTTTCAAAACATTTTGTGACAGTGGGGATTAGAGCAACAGCACACAGCTTGGCTGTGTTATGGTGGTAGACTAATTATAAAGCTGTTAACTAACACAACATGCATGATGAATCACAAAGGAGTTTTCATTTTCACCAGTGCTGCAGAAAATTGCTCGAAAGTACTCGAGTTACTTTCCTAACTTTTTGATGACAGTAACTCTGTAATGTAATTAGTTATAATTAATATAGTTAGTTTTAAAAGTAACGCTCGCCAACACTGGTTGTTACATAGTTTGAACATTCATGAAAACACACACATACACACAGTTTTTTAACCTTATGTGAGAGGATAAGGGTCGATGTGAATTTAGTGCAACACCATGCGATTTAAATTCACACACAGCTGGAGACCTGAGTCTCTAAACTAGGTGACTGGATCTTCACAAAGGGCCACAGAAGGAAAAACTCAAAGCAGAGGAGGTTCACAGGACCACAGCAAGTGCTTTTGACGTCCAACTCAGCAGTAAAAGTGGAAGGAAGATCTAGTTGGGAGTGTTTAATGTTCTTTGATTGGTTTCTTGCATTAGCTATGAGCCAATTAGATTCCATGTTTCCATAGGTCTTTTCAGAGAAGCCAAGTCTGACGTGATCTGTAGCTGCAGGCTCCTTTTGAGTTGTTGGTTTTGTGCAGAGACTGTGTTGATGAAACAACTTTTTGACCAAGGTCGAAGTAGTTGTTTGTGGTCGTAGAGGCCCTCTGTACAAGGTACTTGTATGTACTGTTTTATTTCTTTGTCATAGACCACGCTCTGTCCTCCTTTACTTGCAAACTTAACTGACAAAGTCTCATCTGAGACTGATATTAGGATCAGATGATGGAAAATCTTTGTGTGAGTGAATTTCTGCTGGATAGTGAAATGCTGTTAGTCCACATTTGATCTTTGTGTGTGTATGACTCTTTGTGCGAAACCAACTAACTGGGATCCAAATGCTGAAGTCACAATGAGACCAGGAATGAGGGCAAAAAAATAACTTATTTGAAAAGTACAAAACCGAAAACAAATGCACAAAAGAAGGCGCTCGCTGCAAAGGTTGGGTGTGAAATAAAGAAACAAACTAGGAAGAAAACAAGTCGCTCACTAAGGTTAGGAGGATAAAAAAAGTCAAAAATAACTTACTTTTGTCTCATTATCTTTCTTTTCATCCCGTTAAAATCTCTTCATATTGTCTTCAGGTCCGTTTACTCACTTCCTGTCGCCTTTAGTTATTCTTGCCAAAAGTCGATGGTTAACGCCCTGTGTGTGCTCTATATAAATGCGCTAACACCTACAAGCTAAGTTTGCTGAAATTAGTAATTCTGAAATGACTAAAAGAGACGCCAAGAAAAGTATGAAAGGAAGTTTGACGGTGGAGCTGGAACCAGAGGAAGCTTTTTACGGTTTGTGTTCGCCTTTACCAGCAACTCCCTGTAAAAGTCCCAACTCCAAGAAAATGTGCACAAACAAAAACGAGAGTGAAACGGTCTCTAACGCAGATATCCTCAAAGCTATTTATGAACTGAAGGAACAGTTCAACGCTTTTGAACAAAGAATAAGCAAAAACTCGGCAGACATTAACCTGCTGAAAGAAAAGATGGAAGGCCTTGGATTTAAGGTAAACGAAACGAAGGATAATGTGCAAAGAGTGAAAAAATGCAGAGAGGAACTGCAAGAGAGGATCAATGATAATGAGCGATACAACAGAAAATGGAATCTGCGTCTCATGAATCTACCAGAAAGAGAAAATGAAAATGTGAGAAAAGACATTCTTGAATTGATGGCTCAAGTTGCACCTGAAGACCAAAGTAATCTTGGTTTTCTGATTGACACCGTGCACGGAGTTGGTCGTCCCAGAGATGATAAAAAACCACGTCCGGTTATTATACAGTTCAACCTTCTGTCCTTCAGGAACAAGATCTGGAAAGTCTCTCGTACTGCTGACATCATGAAGCAGAGGAGCCTCCGTCTGACGGAGGACCTGACGCGTTCCGAGAAAGATTGCAGGAATAAACTGTGGCCTTTGGTTGAAAAAGCTCGCAAGGAAGGGAAGAAAACTAGGTGGCAAGGTCCCGTTGTCTTCATCGAAGGTGTGAGATTCGCGGCCTGAAAGTCTCCCTTCAACAAATGACTTTCTTGGTCAAAACAGGACAGAAATCAAAATTCGAGGCGAGTGAACTAGTGAAAGGCCAAAACCATCTAAACTAATGCTGTGACAGCTATGGCCTAAGATAAATAGACATGTTTAAGGTACTGGTTTTGTTCAGAATATTTGTAACTTTCTGAAAGAGGTAAGACTCTTTCCTTGTTACTCAGTTCCCTTTTTCAGATTTTCGTTTGCATTGTGCATTTTTCTTGTTCGTGTTAAGTTTTGTTTATAGCATACAGCAACTCACAGTTTCTGCAATCTCAAACTAACCTCTCTTAATGTTAGAGGCGTTCGGAATATTATCAAAAGGAAATCAATTTTCTTATTCTGTAGACGTTCTAATGCTAATTTGATTCTTTTACAAGAAACTCATTCGTGTGCTGAAGATGGTAAATTTTGGAGAAATCAATGGGGAGATCAGATTTATTTAAGTCATGATACTAATAACTCAGCAGGTGTCGCTATTTTGCTAAATAAACTGAAAGAAGATGTAGTAGAATCCATTTTAAGTAAAGATGGCAGATGGATTATTTTGGTATTAAGAACAAACAGTGCTGTGTTAGTGGTATGTAATGTTTATGGACACAATAATAATACTTTATCAAAGAATTTGATTGTTAGTCTCGTTATGGAACTGAAAAGGAAAAAAGACAAATATAAAGACTCCTACTTAATAATTGGCGCTGACTTTCATGATGTAAGCAATGATCACATAGACAGAATACCAGCAAAGAATTCGTCTAAATCAGGTTTTAAGGTAATTTCATACTTGTGTGAACAACTAAATGTTAGTGATGTTTGGCGGTTTATGCATCTCTACCAGAGGGAATTTACATGGAGCAACACAAATGGTTCACTACAATCCAGAATTGACCTATGGCTTATATCGTCATCAGCAATATCATTTGTCTCTGAAACCTCACATATCTATGCCCCTCTCACCGATCAGAGAATGATAAGTATTACTTTTGTCTGGGCAAAAAAAAAAATGCATGTGGATACTGGAAATTTAATTGTACTTTACTACAAGATGAATGTTTTTGCAAATTAATAGAAGAAACAGCTGATAAAATATTCAAAGATAAAGAAATGAATAGTATACAAAAGTGGGAGTATTTTAAATTTAAAGTAAGGGAATTAGCCATCAAATATAGTAAGGAGAAAAAAAACTACATAACATAAAAGAAGTTGAAATGTTTCAAGAATTAAATTCATTACTAAACAAATAATCGCTCACAAATGATGAAGCATTAAAACTGACAAAACTCAAAATTGATATAGACCAATTATATATTAATTTGACTGAAGGGGCCTTCATTCGCTCAAGAGCAAAATGGTTGGAAGAGGGCGAGAAGAATACAAGCTATTTTTTTGCACTAGAAAAAAGAAACTGTAGGAGAAATAATATAACATCTTTAAAAATAAATGACTCTATTACCTCCAATTTATCAAACATAGTTGAGTATGTTACTAATTTCATTTCAACCAAACAGAGTGCGACAAATTTATCAACTCTATTAAACCATTCATCCCACAAATTTCAGACAAGTTCAAATTGGATTGTGAAAAAGCTATATCAAAACCTGAAATACTTGATGTTATCCACAAGATGAAAAAAGCCAAATCTCCAGGAATGGACGGTCTCCCGGTGGAATTTTACTCCCATTTTTGGAACATTCTTGAGAATCCACTGTTCAACATGTTTCAGGAATGTATTGAAACAGGAGAAATGACCACAACAATGAAACAAGGTCTAATAACACTACTCCCTAAACCTGATAAAGATACTCTTTTAATCGACAATTGGAGACCAATAACATTGTTAAACGTAGATTACAAAATCTTTTCTCAAATTTTCGCCAGGCGTCTAAGAAAAGGCTTAAACGAAATAATCAATGAAACCCAAACAGGTTTCATGGTCAACCGGCACATAACTTGTA